>OZ024742.1:183029112-183046612 GCA_964016885.1 Eledone cirrhosa
TTAATATTAATAATGTTTAATAATATACTATATTCTATTAATGGTTTCTAAAATGTGTTCTAATAATTGTTTCTACTTTTGGCACAAGCCCAGCAATTACCCCAGTGCATTACTGGTGCTTTATTTTATCGACCCCATAAGGATAAAAGGCAACTAATAATGAATTCTAATTTAGGCACAAGGTCCACATTTTTAGAAGAAATTGAATTACAAACACCATTCATTTTTTCCAGCTTAGGGAGCTGGAGTAACGTAAAATACAGTATCTTCCTCGGGACACAATGTACTGTGGGAAATCGAATTCACAACGATACGATCTTGGGCTGAACATCACTAACTACTAAGTTACATGTTTTCACTTAGACCGTACAGGAATGTAACTAGATACACCAAAATAATATATACGAATCGTTACCATTTCTACTACTCAATTGACCATGTCATTTTCTCAGAATTTTAAACCTGGCAGAGCCCATCCCCTGCTGATTTGAATACAGTTGGTTTCTTCAAAAGAAAGAAAGAAAAGAGAGAGAGAGAGAGAATCGATCCCAGTATTGGACAACTAATTATCGAATTCTAAAAGATGAAAAGCAAAGCTGACCTCACACGATTTGAACTCAGAGCGCAGTTAGCCGGAACAAATACTAAGACATTCGCATTCCAACGCCTTAACCACTCTGCCAATTCGCAGCCTTTTATAACATACCATCAGGGTTAAATTTTATTGAGGATCAATTCTTCGACAGCATGCTTTATTTATCGCGTGATCATCGTGACCGGAGAGCAATTGATACGATGAGAGAGTAATCTCAGCGTATGTGTGAGTAGGTGTACGCATGTCTGTATGTATACACACACACACACCACACACACACACACACACACATATATATATATATATATATATATATATATATATATATATATATATATATATATATATATATATATATATCCAGTTCTTCAAACAGCCGCCTGATCTCCCCAGTGCTCTGGGCTGTGGAGGGCGGCTCTCCTAGTAGGGTCCTAAAATGGTCTAGCCATTTCCTCTTCCTATCCTCGGGCCCTATTCCCTGGTTCTGACTTGAACACCTTCTCTTCCTCCCTGTGATCTCCTTGATGATCATCCAGCTCTCCTTACATCCAGACCTGTCAACCGCTCTCTCCACACTTCTGATCTTCTCTATCAGTGCCTCCTCTCTGGCCTCAGTGTAAGCGGTACAGAGTTATTTGAGATACTGGCTGGAGTGCTCCAGGGAGATACATTGGCTCCCTACCTTTTTATCATCGTAGTGGCCTATTGTATACGCCTTGCACTGGAGAAACACCAGGACTCTGGCTTTACTGTAGCACCGGCTCAGAGCAGGAGAGTTAAGGCAAAAAAGATATCGGATGCTGAATTTGCCGACAACATAGTTTTGGTGACAAATACAGTGAAGGAGGCAGAGGATTTGATGCAGGAGGTTGACAGTGTGTCGATGAGTGTGGGGCTGAGAATGAATGAGACTAAAACAAAATATCTGTAGAGAAAGTTGAGAAGCCAGAGGAGATTAGTAATGTAGGCGGGAAGCCGCTAGAATTGGTTGAGGACTTCCTGTATTTGGGAGCAAAGATTGGGAAAACGGAAGATGATGTGGTTGAGAGGAAGAGCAAAGCCTGGGCGGCGTGTCACAGCTTGAGATCGGTGTGGAAATCGGACCTTCGTAAAGATCTGAAAATCCGCATCTTCATTGCTGTGGTGGAGTCTGTGTTGCTGTACGGATCTGAGACTTGGACACTGACCAAGAAACTCACTCAGATGGTGGATGGGTGCTACACAAGAATGCTGAGGATGGCTCTGAACATTAATCAGTATACACTGAGCTGTATGGGAGCCTCCCAAAAGTCAGATCAAAAGTGACACAGAGGAGACTGAGGTTAGCTGGACATGCTCACCGACATCCAGAGTTGACATTGCACACAGTGCTCCTGTGGAAGCCCCTACATGGACACACTGGAAGAGGAAGACCAAGGTTAACGTATGTTGATGCCTACGGACAGACACTGGTCTGTTGGAGACGCAGGACATGGCAGCGATAATGAGGGACAGAGACCGCTGGAGAGAACTCGTCCATGGATCTCGGGAATTTTACCCGCCCTAGAATAGAATAGAATATATATATATATATATATATATATAAGCAAAAGGGATATTTAATGTGCTGGTAATTCAACAAATATAAATGTTTATAACTGATTGAAAGCATTCGACAGCAAAAACTTAAACCGTTAAGATCTTCTTCCTGGTTATGTCAATATTTATAAAACAAACTTTGTATTGTTTTTGGTATAAGTTTTGGTATCCTTGAAATATATATAATAGAATAAATATGGTTTTATAAATATAGTTTCCATTTATTTAATATCATTGTATATATATATATATGTCTTTATTTTCGATTTTTTTTTTTTTTTGTCTTTACTGGACCTTTTATCTGTTTATCCATTGTGATTCTGCCTCTATTTTGTACTCCTGAAGAACGGCTTAAGCCCGACACGTCAAACTGCCTTTACTCTTTCAATATAAAGCGTGAAACTAATAAGACTTTTTGTACCTGTTTGTTGTCTCCATGAACTATATATAGGCATCTAATATATTATATCATAGTTCTTTCTCTTCTTTTCTTATGATATATGTCTCTTTCTTCTATACACACACACACGCGCACGCACACACATTTATATATATATATATATATATATATATATATATATATATATATATATATATTAGAAAGTGAGGTTTTTTTTACAAAATGAAAAATAACCGAGGTGTCCCACACGAGTGAAAGTATAAAGAAAAAAAGATGAAATCGAAAATGCAACTGGAGTCTTATTTTTTTTTAAATATATATATTTATTTGGTTCCTTTACCGGTTTCGCACTTCTTCTGCTTTTCAAAAGTAGAGTTGGCATGGAGGGTCTGTGGTTTTTCTCACATCTCTCTATAGAGACAGAATATATAGAGAGAATATTGTAGATCTGTGTGGGTGAGATGTGGGTGTGTGCAAAATATTGTAGATCTGTGTGGATAAGATGAGTGTGTGTAAAATATTGTAGATATGCGTATGTGAGAGGTGGATGGGTGTAAAATATTATAGATCTGAGTGGGTGAGAGGTAAGTGTATGTGAAACATTGTAGATTTGAATGGGTGAGACGTGGTTGAGATGTGAAACAGAGATTGTACATTTGAGTGGGTGAGATGTGGGTAAGATGTGAAACAGAGATTGTACATTTCAGTGAGTGAGGCATGTAACACGGACCGTGGCTTTTCTGGTGCAGAAAACATCACGGTTTGTGTGGAAGTTGATGTGGACACTTTCCAGAGAACAACTGAAATGGGTCGATAAAACAACTGGAATTTCAGTGTCAGTATGTAAAGAATGTTACATGGTTGTGTTTGGTAAAAAATAAAATAGTGTTTGAGAGTTTTCTTTTTATTTGCATTTGTTTGTTGTTTTTGTTTTGTTGTTTTTTTTGTTTTTTTTTACAGTGCAAATATTGAAAGCTAAGGAAATGTTTTCAAATGCCTTGACTTGGAAATGTTAAAGTCGACACAATGAATTATCGATCCAAATCCATTAACCCTATATCCATCAGCTGTTTGTCATATCTAATGTTACACTTTAGTTCTGAAACAACTTGGCTCAAAATTCTATGTAAACTCTATTTATTTTAATCTTGCTGTTTTAGCAATGAAACAAAATACTTGCTGTTGACACCTAAGAGGAAAGTAATCCACTGGATTTATTGTTGACAAGATTATTACGATTTACACAGATTAGTGACAGCAATGTACGGCAGAATCAATAGAGCGACTGATATAGGAACTTGAAGTATTTATTTACGTTTATTTGTATTCTAAATTCAAATCCTTTATCCTTGTAGAGTTGATAAAATAAACTAGCAGTCAAGTGGCTGTTGTTTATATTCACTGTACTTGACTGTATACCCCTCTGCTCATCAAATAAAAGAATATATCCTCTTTCCTATATATCTATATCTGACCATTCTCAGTCAACCCAACTTGAAAGTGATTACGCTACACTGAGGAGATCTAATACGATCAAAACATGTCCGCTGCTTTCACAAAATTTGGTTATAGACAAGGTCCACCCCCATCGTATTGTCTTAACT
Organism: Eledone cirrhosa; assembly: GCA_964016885.1. Lineage (NCBI taxonomy): Eukaryota > Metazoa > Mollusca > Cephalopoda > Octopoda > Eledonidae > Eledone > Eledone cirrhosa. The sequence goes on from OZ024742.1 coordinate 183,033,290, forward strand.
CACTCCATAAAGCCTGAGCTATTATATATTTATTAGACTATCCTCAGTCAGGCCAATTTACAAAGTATTTTATGACATTGAAACACGTCCATTGCTTTCATCAAGTTGGCTTATAGGCATGATCCACTCCCACTCTCTTGTTTGAAAAAAAGCTTAAATCAGACTGGGTTGGAAGTTATCTCCTCCGTTTGCTTTCTAAGACATTAACACCCATAAAGGAAGTTTCGGACTTCAAAATACAAGGATAGTCTCGGTTAATTTGAAGCTTTTCTCCCACCGATTTTATGCAGAGCGTTCCCAATGGGTATTTTCACCTGACTCTTTATTGGTATGTATAAAAAGAGGAAAGGAACCGATTGCTGATACTATTTACCGATTACAACTCTTGATGGAAGGGACGGCGTGAAATGTTTTACTCAAGAATACAACGCGCCACCTAATCCCAAATCAAACCTTATGATCGTAAGTCTAGCACCCTTACTCATACGCCAAACACAGACATACAAACATACATATTCACACACACACATATATATATATATATATATATATATATATATATATATATATATATATATATATATATATAGTTAGGTTTTGCACCTTCGTCGCTTTCAAAGATGAATATTCCAGTTGTTTGATTAGTATTTCGCTGAAACGTGTACCCTTAAGGCAGTCCTTAAAGACATTCGGAATGACAGAGTAGTCATTTCAAACACAATTATAACTAAATGAAAAAAAAAACTATGTTCTCTCTGGTCGAGACAAAGTGAGTGTGTATTTAAATACATATTCATGGATTGTCTCTCTGTTGACCACTTGCCGCTGGTCTCTGTCATCTGAGGCATTTTTGCCCATTGCTGTTTTTGACAGCATTTAGCAGTTTTAACGGCTGTTCTGGCGATGAGATTTATATGTATTACAATTACAACTCATTTTTGCCATCTGAGTGAACTGGAGAAATGTGTGATAAAGTATCATGCACAAGGACTCAACGCACCACCCAGAATCAAACTTACCACCGAACTGAACACACTAACCACGAACTTACGCATCTTCACTATTTGTAAGAAAAACGTATCGTAGTAAAGTTGTGACCAGTCGAGAGAAACAATCAACCATAATAATATGACATGTGTGTTGTGTGTGTGTATACTGAAACGAAATTATCGGATAGGACTGAAAAACCTTCGATCGTATTCCCACTCACTCAATGCTTTAATTAAGCCAGTATCATTAAGATACCAATTAAAAGGTATATATATACATATATTTAAATATATATCCAGCTCACAAGAATAATTCAAATAAATCAGTCCTACGATTCCTTGAGAAATTAAGGGAAATATCAAAGAATATCAGAGAATGAGAATTTTAAATTTATGGTTTGATCAACGAGAAGAAATTCTATTGTTTATATAAGGGAGTTAACCATGTCGAAATTGAGGGGGCGATATTATAATGATCTAAATAGAATTTATAAAAGAAGAGTAAATTCTTTCATAATAAATTTCATCCTAAAAAATCCCATTCACAAACACGAAGACAACAACAACAACAACAACAACTTATTTAACACACGGCTAATTAACGCCACATACACACAGTTAGTTAATGCCATATTCATACATTCACAAGCACAAAGGTAATTAATGTCATGCACACACAAACATACGAGCCCGCACGCAAACACTGTCACACACTCACACAGACAAGCATAAACACGCACAAGCATAGATACACACAAACAGAGCTATTTAATGTTATAGACACACGCACGCACACATGCATGCGTACATACAGCAACGCATGCACCAACATACAAAGACAAACACAAAAAGTTATTTAATGTCAGACACATACACGCACACAACTCTGTATATATGCTGAATTACAGGCTATATATTGCTAAATTGAACGTTTAATATCGATGAAAGATAAATGAAGAAACATGGCGTCTTACCAGCTAAGTAGCGTTATACTCCTGAGAAGAATATGTTATTAGAATAATTGAGAATAGGATCGAATTGTGTTGTTTGTGTATATATATTCATCGCAGCCCACTTCCCCCACCCACTAGTTTTATTTCAAATAGATGTGACGTCTACAGGATTAGTACTGTTTCAATCTGTGGTGAAATCATCAGGAAAACCGTTTCCTGTTGATTTTACCGCAGACTAAAAAGGAATTTGTAATGTAGGTGTATTTCTATTTCAAATGAAATTAAGTTGCCTCTACTTCATGAATTGAGTATCTAATTATAATTGTGTCTTCCTTATGTTCATTAAAGGATAAATATTTCACACACATATATATTATATGTGTATGTTTATGTGCGTCTATGTGCGTGTATGTGCGTGTATGTGCGTGTATGTGTGTGTGTGGATGATATTCACACCTTCTGGTGAGGGTCCAGTTAGATCCCAAATACGATTGAAGATGTTTATCCTACTTTTTTTTTCAATTTACAGATACGTATTTTCCAGCATGTTTACATGCCTACATATTAGATACAGACGGATGGACAGACAGGCATACAGAGGCAAGCAGGCAGACAGACAGAGAGACAGACAAAAGAAATAGTGTGGCAGTGACTTGGCTGTGTGCCTCATATGAATAATGAATCACACAGCCGCAACTTTGAAGCCACTACCAACTATATGTGTGTGTGTGGGGTGGGGGTGGGGGGGGGGGTGTTTATCCCGGGTTCAATCGGAGGTAACCACAGTAACTAAGGTACTCAGTACATAGCAGAGTATAAATATTTAATATAGAAATTGCTTCTACAGGACTAGGACTGTTTCATTCGGGAGAAATCATCAGGAAAGCCGGACTTTCTAGTCCTGTAGAAGCCGTATATATATATATATATATATATATATATATATATAGAATATAGAAATGGCTTCTACGAAAATAAATGCCTGATGAGTGACATCGTATATAAATGTGATGTCGTCTCAGACATTAATGACAACAACAAAAAAAAACATGTATCAAAATGTCATCCAACAAATTTAACACCCGGTGGTATGCCCATACCCACTCGTTCAGAAGCCAGGACAAATCCAACCAAACAACACTCACTGCCTATGTCTTGAACCTCAAGAGGAACTACACCCCTTTCACGCTCAAATAAAAACTACTCCAGAGAGCGCGCTCATACATAGGAGGACACAAATGTTACCACCTTTGTATTTCAGAGAGCTATGAAATACTATTTGCCAAGGGTCCAACACTGAACAAACTCTCTGAACACTGCCAGAACTGCATGCACAAAAACTATGCAACATATAAGTCCTACAAACCAGTTATGCCCCCAGAACTATGCATACAATATATATATATATATGCAAAGTTTTATTTAAATTGTTGGGTTACAACGAGTAAATATTTATAACTGATATAAAAGCACTCAACAAGTATTTGGAGTATATTTACGATATTAAATAAATGGAAACTATATTTATAAAACCATATTTATTTCATTATATATATTTCAGGGATATCATATTAATAAAACCATATTATATAAGACTGTTTATATTGTATTTTGTCTGATGAAGGCATACCATATTTTTAATATGATATCCCTGAAATATATATAATGAAATAAATATGGTTTTATAAATATAGTTTCCATTTATTTAATATCGTATATATATATATATATAAAGATACAAATATACACACAAATAAATGTAGAGAAATAGGTAAAAAATAATAAGTAAAAAATAGTCACGCACATATAGGTGCACACATAACTCCAAACATAAATAAATATATACATTCATACATATAACTAATAAAAAGATAAACAAATTAAAACTGAAAGGGTCATATAGTAAAGTATTACATGTAAATATACACATACATATATACATATATATACACATACATATACACCCACATACATATATATAAATACACCTACATCCATAAAAACCCACGCTTACAAGTAATCAAAGAATTAAACATGTAATAAGCAATACAAAAATAAATAAATGCATAACCAGCACTCCCATATATATATATATACACACAAACATACCGACATACACATATACATACGGGTATATATAGATATATACATACATATACATGCATATATACATATATATATGTATATATGGCACAGACACACTAGTCTGCGAAAACATATACACATATATATATATACATACACACACACACACACATATATATATATATATATATATATATATATATGAAATGATACGGAGAGATCACACACATAGAGTTAAACAAGAATACAATTACATACCCAAAACTACAAATAGATACATATGTCCAGTACAGTAGAAGCTGTTTGGAGCCTGCAAAATTATAAATGAACACACGCAGATAACCACACACATAAATACATATATACAACCGCACGCAACCACATTAAATAAATAAACATATATATATATACAGTGCATGTGTGGACGTGATATATCTTGACGTTGCGAAGACCTTGGACAAGGTCGACCACGGAATGATATGTCACAAACTATACTGACTCGGCATAACGGGAAAAGTAGGTGAGTGGCTGCATGACTTCTTAAAGGACAGAAGCCAGACAGTTGCAGCAAACGGGGCGGGGGCCCTCTCAAAGGAAACATCAATAACAAGTGGGTACCCCAAGGCACAGTCCTGGGGCCACTACTGTTTTTGATGGCTCTCTCAGACATGCCCTCTGTAGTACATACAACATCCCTCATTAGCTATACTAATGACACTAAGGTAGCACAGGCAATCAAAAACCCGGCTGACGCTGCCCTTTTACAAGATCTGGATGCCATATACAAATGGGCGGAAGACAACATGCACTTTAAAGCTGGCAAATTTCAAGCCCTACAATACAAACCTGAAAACACAACTACAATACAACACAATTACACTGGTCCAGGAGGGACCGAAATTCCCGTGTCGAATTCGATACGAAACCTGGGTATAGACATGAGCGACGATGCATCTTTTTCCTCACACATCATGAAAGTGGCGACAATGTGCAGACGACTCGCTGACTGGATCTTGAGGACTTTCCGGACAAGAGACCGAGAGACCAAGTTGACACTATGGAGGACATTTGTCCAGCTGTGGTCACCCCATAGTGTGAAACTAACTACGGAGCTTGAGGCAATCCAGCGAAGCTACTCCAAGAGGATTGCGACGATGAAGGACATAAGCTACTGGGCGAGGCTAAAAGAACTGAACCTCTACTCCTTGGAACGAAGATGGGAGAGATACGCAGTGATATACATGTGGAAAATCCTGGAGGGACTAGCACCAAACTTTGGCATTGGGAGCTGGACCAACCCCCGAACAGGACGTCAGTGTGGTGCCAAAGGTCTCGTCTTCCACATCTAGAATAAGGAGTAGATATTGCAATAGCCTGGGGTTCAAGGCTCCTCAACTCTTCAACAAGCTGCCGAGGAATCTGAGAGATCTGCATGATGTGGAGGTGGATGTTTTCAAGAAACATCTCGACACCTTGCTATCCAGGATCCCGGATGAGCCCACAGCAAGGCAGGAGGGAAACCTATGGGAAGCAGCAACGAACTCCTTCTTGCACCAGTGGCCAAACAATACAGTCTGGAGATGAAATGTGTAACAACAAGGGCGGTGCCCCAGCATGGCCTCAGCCGGATGGTTGGACCAGGTAAAAGAGTAAAAGAGTATATATATATATATAAATTTTAGTACAGCATTAACGAAGCTTTAGAACACGGCCAAGCTAACGAATGCAAAATCGGTCTGTAGCTTTAGCACTCGAATGGGGAAAAGAACCCCAGAGTAATAACAATACGTTCAGACAGCTTAGCAAATCAGATATAGCGGTCGGCAGTCCAGCCGCATCACTAGAGCATCGAAAATACAGGACCCAGGAAAAGATTTTAGACTGACCTGGACAAAGCGATGAGGCTGAATGCAAAATATATAATGTACATCGTATATCACACAATATACATCACATACAGCACCCAACATCAGCGCTAAGTTACTGCAAATCCAAGATCGACAAATTCCGATTGCAGGAGTCTGCAATATAATGGTTTATACACATACATACACAAATACATATACACACACACACACACACACACACACACACACACACACACACACACACACACACACACACACATATATATATATATATATATATATATATATATATATATATATATATATATATATATATATATATATATATATGTACACATACATGCACATACATATGCACACATCCACACACATATATATATATATATATAGACAAAATATATATAAAAGTAAAAATAAATGTGTTAAGTGGTTCCGAAGAGAAAGCAAAGGAAAAAACGAGTGATCTATGTATAGAACAGAGCTGTAAAAAAGTTTTTTGTTGTTGAAAGTATGTGATGAAAGTCCAAGGTGGTAAAATAAGAACGTTCAGGAAAAGATGAAGTCAAGAAGTGAATAATATGTAAAATAAGTGTTGAATATATAAAGAAAGAGAGATTATTCAAGGTAAAAGTAAGGGAAAAGAAGAAATGAATAAAATAGGTCTAATATAAAATAAGGGCTTAATATAAGTGTTGAATGTGTGATAAAGGTCCATATTGTCTAAAGTAAGAAAGAGTGTTCAAGGTGTAATATATGAAAAGTGTTGAACCCGGGTTCAATCGGGGGTAACCGCAGTAAGTAAGGTACTCAATATAAAGCAGAGTGTAAATATTTAATATAGCAATGGCTTCTACAGGACTAGAACTGTTTCATTCGGGAGAAATCATCAGGAAGCCGACTTCCCAAGTAATGTGGTGGTATTTATAAATACCACCACATTACCATACACACACACACACACACACACACACACACACACACACACATATATATATATATATATATATATATTTATTAAAATAAAAGATTAAAGTTTAAGCAAAGAATCGCTGCTTTCGCCCTGCTCTATGGTTCTTATATATTTGATATATATTTTCCTTATCGAGCCCTCTTTGGATTTTAGTCTTCAATTTTATTATTATTACTATATATATATATATATATTCTTTTACCTGTTTCAGCCATCCGGCTGAGGCCATGCTGGGGCACCGCCCTTGACATATATATATATATATATGAATGAATGAATGAAAAATGGCGTGCTGTGTTGTTGCAAATGTGATATACAAATTAAAATGAAGAATTAGAAATAGAAGCCAGGTGGAGAAAGAGAGACAGGTAAACAAACACGAATGGTGAGGCAACGTAAATGATTCATTTGAACATAAGAACTTGCGAATATTGACGAGAAGACGAAAGACACATTCAAATGAATCATTGACTTCATTTTCGCATGTTTTCCTCTCTTTACGTTGCCTCACCATTCGTGTTTGTTTATCTGTCTCTCTTTCTCTCTTTCTCTCTTTCTCCACCCAATTCTTTTTATCCCAATAACTTATTTTAGTTATTGTTCGCGCTAGCCTGAGGTATCTGATTTTTAATGCAAAGAAATACCCATGATGGCTAGTAGACCACTGATGATAGAGAGTCGTGGCTTCTATTTCTAATTCTTCATTTTAATTTGTATATCACAATTGCAACAAGACAGCACGACATTTTTCATTTATATATACTTTCCCCTTCGCTGTGACCTATCTTTTTCTCTTCCCTTACTGCTATCCTCTTTCTCTCTCTCCCTTCTCTCTCCTTCTCCCTCTTACTTTCATTCACCCCCTCTGCTAGTCACCCTCTCCCGGCTAGCCTCTTCCTCACACTTTCACTCACTCACTCTCTGCTACTCACCCTCTCTCTCACTTCCTCCATCGTCCCACACCGTGCGAAATTCTTTCCTCGCTTACTTTTCGCACGGTTAAGATGTGTCTTTCGTCTTCTCGTCAATATTCGCAAGTTCTTATGTTCAAATGAATCATTGACTTCATTTTCTCATTTTTTTTCTCTCTTTACTTTGCCTCACCATTCGTGTTTGTTTACCTGTCTCTCTTTCTCCACCCAATTCTTTTTATCCCAATAACTTATTTTAGTTATTGTTCGCGCTAGTCTGAGGTATATGGTCTTTAATGCGAAGAAATACCTATGATGGCTGGTAGACCACTAATGATGGATAGTTCTAGGTTCTATTTCTAATTTTTCATTTTAATTTGTATATATATATATATATATATATATATATATATATATATATATATAACGAAGAAGTTGTGGTAAGGAACCAGATGGACCATAACTCACCAGAGTACTCAATACTTAGGGTTGTAGAGTGGGTAATAGGAAAATGTATGACCCCGACGGCAGAGCTCAAGCCGTTTCGATGGCTTTTTCTGGACTGAAATAGCCGTCGAACTGGCTTGAGATCTGCGGTCGGGGTCATACATTTTCCTCTCTCTCTCTCTCTCTCTCTATATATATATATATATATATATATATATATATATATATATATAAAAGTACATATATGCACACATATATAAATAAAACTTCACACACACACATGGATACGCATATACATAAAAACAAATAAAAAATTAAAAATAATTTTAGTCAGGCTCCTTAACTCTATAGTAAAAAGAGTAAAATGTTTTATGATGACAAAAAGGAATAATCTCATTTTTAGTATTTAATAAGATTAAGGTGGAAGTTAAAACTTCAAACGCCTCGGTTAAACAACGATTACATTTGATTCTATTTCCCCCATATTTCGTTGCGGTGTTAATTAGAGACCATTTAATATTATAATTAACCTTATCATCCTTAAGGGACCATATTAATTTTGCCAGAGAAGTAGTGTTTTTCAGCTTTTTATTTTTGAAAGTATGGATATGGGCATAAAATCCAGTCTTCAATTTACTGGCAGTAGCACCTATATAATTAAAGCAACTATCACTAGTAGAAACATCACATCAATAAATAACACATTTACCTCCCAATGGGCAATTGATAGGAATTCTACAATTATACTTAATCACTAAAGGTCGACTATTGTTATTGTGAATACCTCTATTATGGTCACTACCAGCAAGGGTATTAGTGGTACACCTAGTTTTATCAAGACCAATAAACTCATTATATATTCTAGAAGCCCTTATGGATGTGGGTGTATTTGTAAATATATATTATATATATGATTGTGGGTGTATATGTATGTGTGCGCGTGTGTATGTGTGCGTATGTATATGTATGTGTACATTTACTTGTATACTTTACTTTAATTTGGTCATCTTTTTATTATTTATATGTATGTATGAATGTATATATTTATTTATTTATGTTTGGAAGTATGTGTGCACTTATATGTGCGGATCTATTTATTTTGTTATCTATTTTCTACATTTATTTGTGTGTATATTTGTGTCTTTAAATTTGTGCGTGTGTGTGCGTGTGTGTGTGTGTGTGTGTGTGTGCGTGTGTGTGGGGGGGGGGGGGTGTAGATGTATGCAGATATAAGTGTATATATATATATATATATATATATATATATATATATGGGGGTGTACGTATATTTATTTGTATTGTTATGTATTCATGTCTTTAAGTCTATATTTCTTCCTTCTTTTCTTTCAGAATACTTTTTATCAACTTTTATTAAATTTTGTATTTTTCTTTTTTTTATTAATAATATATATATATATATATATATATTATAATTTTAATTCGCTTCTCTAGTAATGTGCCATACTAGTTTAACGTTATTCTATAGCTATGCATTCTAAACTTTCTATGCTATATGACGTAACTTCGTATATATTTTTTTTAAATGTAAACAAATCTCTGGCTGCTGGATGGAATGTATTATGATGAGATTGTAACGAGGTTTATGTATTAAATTTCTGATTTTGAAAAGTCCCAGGAGGGGATGAAACGTTCGTTAATCAGTATTTAACGTATTAATGTATTTGGTGTCTTTTTTAATGAATAATTTGCCTCTAGTGCAATCGTTGTGTTTGCACATTAGATCTTTTGGGGGAAAATTCTTTCAGAAGGATGTGACATAGATTTTGTTTGGCTTATTATGATGAATTACTCTATGTTGAGCTGTGTGTAACATATTCACCTACCGGTTTCGATGTATCAGTGAAATCCATCTTATCAAATGTTGTGTATTACAATTAAAAAGAATTAAAAAGAATTAAAAATTAAAAATTTAAAGTTAAGTGTTGAGGCAGGTTTGTTCATCTTTCTTCTTGGGAAGAAGACTAAATCTAAGTCTTCTTCTCAAGAAGAAAGATGAACAAACCTGCCTCAACACTTAACTTTAAATCTTTAGTTTTCAATTCTTTTTAATTCTGTTTAATTGTAATACTCAACATTTGATAAAATGGATTTCGCTTATACATCGAAACCGGTTATATTTTAAATATTCTATATATATTATATAACTCTTTTTTTTAAAGAATTGTTCCTCTCATTTTTTCAATAATGTCACTTTGACGAATCAAAGAAGAAAAAAAGAAAAACAGATCCTTAAATATATTTTCCCTGCTATTTCCAATTCCCCTGTTTCTCTCTCTCCATCTCTCTCTATAAATATATATCTATGTATATATATGTGTGTGTGTGTGTGTGTGTGTGTGTGTGTGTGTGTGTGTGTGTGTGTGTGTGTGTGTGTGTGTGTGTGTGTGTGTGTGTGTGTGTGTCGCCTTTTTGTTCAACATTGACACAGGAACGATGTACTAGTTTCAAGCTTATTAGCTATCGATATGCAAATTAGGCTGCTCAGCCGTCAATATGCATAAGGAAAGTATATACTTTCAAACGTTCAATCATCTGACAGGAAGGTATACGATGCTGACGATAGCTAATAAGCTTGAAACTAGTACATCGTTCCTGTGTCACTGTTGAACAAAAAGGCGACGATGGTTGCCGAACACAGTACGACATAATACGGGATGTTTGTTTACAAACGAACCGAACATTATAATAAATGTTCGGTAAACCCATACGTACATATATATATGTGTGCATGTATGTATATATATACATACTACTGTACGTCTGTATACATATATGTATATACGTATACATACTTATATTTAAGTATCAGCCGTACTAAGAGTGAGAAATGAAATTTCGTTTAATTCTTTTCCATATATATATATATATATATATATATTGTCAGGTCAGGCTTCTATCTGGTATTGGTCCCCAGTACAACCTGCTTCATGATCGAGTGGTCGGTGACTAAACTGGCTCCCGCACGAGACCTTGGTCTGGTGAGGAGGGTAAGTGAAACCCTAGCAGATTAAAAACAAAGAACTGTTAAAATGGTGGACGAACTCCTCAGAGCCAACGGCCATCCACCCCGACTATGGGTTAAATAGCCTGACCAACCCGCAGTGATATGACGAAAAGCAAATAGAAAATGGTGGTCAACCAGTGAGGTCCTCCAACAGGAGTGAGAAGGCCCTGGATTGGATTGGATATATATATATAGAAAAGCTTCTACGGGACTAGAACTGTTTCATTCGTGAGAAATCATCAGGAAACTCCTGATGATTTCTCACGAATGAAACGGTTCTAGTCCTGTAGAAGCTTTTCTATATTAAACATTTATACTCTGCTATGTATTGAGTACCTTACTTACTTTGGTTACTCCCCGATTGAACCCGGAATAACTTATATATATATATATATATATATATATATATATATATATATATATATAGAGAGAGAGAGAGAGAGAGAGAGAGAGAGAGAGAGAGAGAGAGAGAGAGAGAGAGAGAGAAATATACACGGGTGTGTATGATTGTGTATAGAAGATTATATTAATAAAAGGAATTCCAACTTTGTCTGATTTACTCGTTTTATTTACAATCCTTTAAAATTTATAATGGTATTATAATGAAATAGTATGATAGAATATTAAATGTTAAGTGTTAATTGAACAAGTACTTTCATGCTTTCGCAATCTTCAGGTTCATAATGTGTGGTGACAGTCAAGTTTGCAATTTTAAACTGTCTCACAGTTGAAAATTAACACTTAACATTTAATATTCTATCATACTATTTCATTATAATACCATTATAAATTTTAAAGGATTGTAAATAAAACGAGTAAATCAGACAAAGTTGGAATTCCTTTTATTAATATATATATATAAATATATATATATATATATATATATTAGAATTGGTTTCTGAAATAGCGATATATATGTATATGAATGTATATATAGTGTATTTTGCAATATACTGTATGCTTAATTAAAAGCATTTTGAAGACCATACGCTATTGTTTTAAAGTAGCGACAATGTCGCTTACTTAAATTTTCAGTAAACAAGGGGAGATAAGCTGACAGAGCTCTGTTTCGTACTTGTTGGTACTTATCAAAGCTCACTACTCTCCTTGTTATATATATATATATATATTCATATATATATCGCTATTTCAGAACACCAATTCTAATTTTCAATTTCGGCGACCACTCTGTATAATCAGTTCCTGATTATTACTGGAATTCTATAAAAATCCAACACACATGATTTTCAGCAAACAGGGAGAGTAGTGAGCTTTGATAAGTACCAAAAAGTACGAAACAGAGCTCTGTCAGCTTATCTCCCCTTGTTTGCTGAAAATGTAAGTAAGCAACATTGTCGCTACTTTAAAACAGTAGCGTATGGTCTTCAAAATGCTTTTAATTAAGCATACAGTGTATTGCAAAATACACTGTATATACATTCATATATATATATATATATAGAGAGAGAGAGAGAGAGGAAAAGAGTTAGGACCCTAACGACTGAGCTTCGGCCGTTTCGACAGCTAGATCCGAACTAAGCCAGAAGTATTAGAACGGCGGCTTAGTTCGAATCTAGCTGTCGAAATGGCCGGAGCTTAGCCGTCGGAATCCTGACTCTTTTCCAATTACCCCCTATACTACCCTAAGTATCGAGTACTCTAGTGCGTTATGGTCCACCTGGTGTCTTACCACACCTTCTTTGTTTTATATATATATATATAGTTAAAATTTAGACGGGAACAAAAGCAGAGAGGCAGTACAAATAAGAGTTTATTAGGTTCACGCTTTTGAGAGTGGGGGTATATATATATATATATATATATATAAAGAGAGAGAGAGAGAGAGGGGGGAGAGGGAGAGGGAAAGAGAGAGACGGACAGACGGACAGACAGACAGAAAATTACATTACTGATATATTTGGACATCTCAATGAAAAGAATAATAGAAAACCATTTAAAACAGTTTATCCGATGCCAAAACATCCATTAGGAGAAATGCAATCTAGACAAGCTAATATTATAGTGTTTCGTCCGTATTTTCTCCCTGGTGACAGTGGAACCTAGTGTAAATGAGC
>OZ024742.1:183051612-183059112 GCA_964016885.1 Eledone cirrhosa
GAAATTTACTGTAACTGCAGTAAATAAGTCTTCAGAATAGTAAAAACCTCTAAATGTTGATCCATCCAATTATTATTTTCAACGTCTTCATCTGTCTCATAAGTATGGAAGGCATTTTACACTATTGTGACTCAAAGGCTCCTTCTTCATCACAGTGTCTATGACTTCCTTTATTGATAGTATAATAATATCCTCTCCTGATGTATATGACATTACTTTATTTGTGTGTGCTAAAAGATATATTGTAAGAGGCCTTCATTTCCCCTTTGAATGTGAAATGATGACTGAAGAAAAGACATTAAGGTCGGGCGTTTTCCAAGATTTTCATTTGGTGTCTTAATTTGAAAATGTTTGTTTTACTTATATGAAAGATGGTTGTTTATCATTAGAGTGTCGGACAAAATACCTCGCGGTAGTTATTCCAAATCTTTATTAACTGATTTTGCTTGTGGCTACATGGATGCCAAATTGCAACTCTGATGACACAGCTGCTACGTTGCAACGATAACGACATTTGGTGTCAAGAGGCAAATGTAACGACATATGGTGCCACGATGCAAATGTAACGACATTTGGTGCCAAGGTTCAAATGTCTTTGGATAGCATCTACATGTGTTCAGTACTTTCCATCTCTTTCGTTGACAAACTGTAACATTCGAATGCGTGTGTGAATGTGTGAGTGTGCGTGAGTGTGTGTTACTGTGTGTGAGTGAGCGTGTAAGCCTGTGTGTGAGTATGTGTATGAGTGTGTGTGTGACTGCTTGATTGTGTGTATGTGAGCATACGTGTGAGTGTGTGTGTGACTGGGCCTGTGTGAGTGAGTGTGAATGTGTGTGGGAGTATAAGATTCATCTGCTATCAAAATATACAATTATTTATTGAGTATATTTTCTTCCTTTCTAAAAACAAATGTTCATCAACTCATACATTGATGTATGTATGTGTGCGTATCTGAGTGTTAATGTATGTGTTTATGTGTATATGCGTATCTGGGTATCAATGTGTGTTTGTGTGTATATGTGTATCTAGGGGTCAATATATGGTGTTTATGTATGTTTGAATGTGAGTGCATATATATGTGCATATATGTACGTGCGTGTATATATATATATATAGAATCAATATATAAGGGAACAAAGAATCAGTGTTGCATCATATACATGTTTAATTACATATTACATATGTTTCACTGTCGATCAGCTCGAGGAACAACCTGACTCTGGAATCGAAAGCTCCTCAGATATGTTTTAACATGTAGACTCGCGCCTGAGAGTCTATATATATATATATATATATATATATATATATATATATATATATATATATATATATATATATATAAATGAAGTAATTCCGTCGGAAGGGTCCAGGAAAAAAGAGTGTTCTATGTAGGTTACAGAGCTTATTAGTTATAATAATATAAATAAATAACTATATAAATAAATAATAAATATAACTATATGAATAAATAATAAATAAATATAACTATATAAATAAATAATAAATAAATAATAAATTAATAAATATATATATATATATATATAAAATTGCAAGTCTGAAGTACTGTTAGATAATATATATATATATATATCTGAATATATATATATATATATATATATATATATATATATATATATATATATATATATATATATATATATATATATATATATATATATATATATACAGATAGATATATTTCTTTATTATCCACAAGGGCGCACAAGAAAAGGGGACAATACAAAGACATGCCGGGAATTTTACATACAGTCGTGTAAAAAATATAAAAACAAACAATTACAACAATCGAAATCCCCAATAGAGGGGAGGCGCCACAAATGGGTTGTTTAATACCCCGTAGATAGAACAACCCTCAACTCAAGGAGCGTGTTGTGCAAGTGCTCTTTTCTTCCTTTTGCTCTCTTCTTCAAACTACAGGCTTATAAACAGGGAAGGCCCAATTACTCGGACCATTTTCGTTTCATTCACCCACCATTCAGTAAATTTACTGGGGTGCAGTGCCTCTCTCTCCACCCTGATTCTCCTTCTAAAGTGATACTTAAAGAAGGGAATCAATTGTTGTCCGGAGAGAAAGGCATCTGTCTTCAGTCCTCTCAATCTCGTCCACCATATAACTTCTTTCACCATAGCCACTGTACAGAGGAAAACCGCCTCTCTTTCGTTTTTGAAAGAGGCTGGCGGTTTGATCCTTACTATGGACTCGGCAGTCAACTGGATTTGTCCCATACGCGACAGCAGTTGTTCTGCATAGTTCCACAGGTCGGTTACGCCCGGGCAGTGTACAATTGCTTGCAGGACGGTTTCAATCTCCTGCGCGCATCTTGGACAGTCCTCTTGGAAGGATCCCTGCCGGAGCGTCCGTGCCTGTAGATCTTGGCACGAACTGGTAGAGCTCCTCAGTAGCACTGCCAGGCGAGAGACCTCTGGAAGTTGTCCATAGGTCCCGAGCGGAAAGTCTTACCAAACAGACTGGTGAGCTCATCGTCTTCGACGCCCAGAGTCTCTCCAGCACGTCGTCGCCCTGGTAACGTACAATCCCTCTAAAGAATGTCGAAGTGGGGTCTCCACTAATTGCCGTGCCCGCTTGCCAGAGGACTGTGAGCGCCTGAGCGCATTCAATGTGCCAGGCGCCCATCGTTTTCGGTCTTTTCTTGACCGAGGACTGCAGCTCCGTCAGCGAGACGAACTGCGGGAAAGCCTGTCTCACAAACGGAGCCCACACCGGTTGGGGGTCGGTGAGGAATACCTGGAGATGCCGCAGCCTCAGCGCATGTTCGAGCATCATCAGCCACAGCATTCCCAGCTCTCCGCTGGAAGGGTACTGACAGCAGACGGATCTCCTCACCAGCGGAGCCTGCTTCTTCCACAGAAGCTGGAAGAGCATGCGTTCCATCTTGGTGAGCTGTTCACGGGGACAAGGCACGACAGTCAAGCGGTAGTAGATGACGGACGCTATGAAAGTGTTCGCCACTTCCGCTCGACCTTTCAAGGACAGTTTGCACTCTGCCCACTGCTAGGTGCGCACAAACACCTTGGCCGTGACCTCGTTCCAGTTTTTCTCCACCTGGAGGTCTGGACCGAACCAGACCCCGAGCAATTTCATCGGTCCGTCCGTCCAGCGTCCAACGACACTGTCGGACGTGACGTCATCGGTTTGCCTCTCCACGTACCGAGTTGCAAACCGACAGACTTGTCCGGGTTTAGTTTTGCTCCCGTCAGCGTTTAGTATTCTTTCAGTAAGTTGCTGATCATCCCGATTTCCGAGGTGCTCGACACCATTACCGTCACGTCGTCGGCATAAGCTGACACCGCTTTGCGCAGTCTCGGTTCTAGAGGGATGCCCTGCAACAGCTCCAATTTCCGCAGTAGTGGCTCTAGAGTCAATACATACAGAATGGAGGAGAGAAGGCATCCCTGTCGAATAGAACGCGTGATTGCGAACGGCTCCGATAGGTAGCTGTTCACCTTGACCCTCGAGCAGATGCTGGTGTGCATCGCCTCGATCCAGCCTCTGAAAACGGGACCGAAACCGGCCGCCTTGAGAACCGCTTCCAAGTATCGATGGTCGACCCTATCGAATGCCTTAGACTGAACCAAATTGATCAGAGCCCCACCGAAGCCGGGTTTACTACCCACCCTCTCTATGATGTATCGCATGAGGTGGAGGTTGTCGAGTATGGACCTGGTCGGGATTGCACACGTTTGCGTTTTCCCTACCAGGTGCTCGACGACAAGCGCCAACCTCGTCGCTAGCACCTTGGCCAAAATCTTTAACTCTGTGTTGAGCAGAGTTATGGGGTCTGAAATTGTTAATTTCGTCCCCCTTGTTCTCGTCTTTCCTGATCCGCGTTACTACGCCCTTGCCTGCAGAATTCTTCCGTTCTGCTGCCAATTGCAGTAGACAGCTTCGAGGACGCCAGAGAACAAGACCGGCATGCCTATGTAAAACTCATAGGGTAGACCATCTAGACCGGGTGACTTGCGTTTCCCGCAGCGGCCACGAGCGTCCCGTATCTCAGTGTCCGTGATCGGTCTTTCGCAGAACTCGGCGCCCGTGTTCGAGAGACGCGGCAGGCCGTCGAGGTATGAACTAAAGTCCATTTCCCCGTTCGGCTCACCGTCATTCTGCTCAAACAGTCGCGCAAAGTGCTGCTGAAAGGTCGCGCACATTTGCTTGGGGTCAAGTGGCACGCGTTTGTGTTGGTCTTTCAAAGACCGAATCGTGGACTTGTTGCCACTTTTTGCCTCCGCCATTCGGGCCCAGCTGACAGCTTTCGCCCCTTCGTTTCCTAGAGCACGTGTTTTGCTTCTGACCACGCAGCCTCCGTGTTTCGCATCGTAGAACTGGTCCAGTGCCGTTCTCGACGCTAACACTCTAGCCGCGTTGCCACTTCTAAGTGCCTCCTCTACCTTGGCTACTAGTTCTCTTTCTATTTTGTTTTTCTCTAAGGCTAACTTTCTAATTGTGTTCGTCCAGCTACCAAGAGAGATAGATAGATAGATAGATAGATAGATAGATAGATAGATAGATAGATAGATAGATAGATAGATAGATAGATAGATAGATAGATGCATCTGAATAAGCATATATATATATATATATAATGTGTGTGTGTGTGTGTGTGTGCTTATGCAGATGCATCGGCACATTTAAAAAGTGGGAGATGTCACATTTGAGAAAGAAAAAACCCAAGAAAGAAAAAGACATATTGAAAGAGAGAGATGGGGAGAGGGGGAGGGGGAAAAGAAGCGATAGAAAGAGATCTGTAAAACACAGAAAAGAAAATAGAGATAAATAAGATAATGTATACCGAGCAAAGAGCGCGGCCACCTCTCTCTGCTACCCCACCCCTACACACACAGAGTACTACCACCACTCACGCTGTAACCCCACCATGTTCACTGTACTTTCCACTACGCACACTTTACACCAACCACTCAGTATTCCCACACTAATCCCCACCACCAACACTAACCCACACCGCTACCCTCACTAACCCTTTATATCCACACTAACCTCCTACATCCACACTAATGCCCACCACTGCCCTCTCAGTACTTCCTATCACCGACACTGCACTACTTAGTTCCTATAATTGCGAGTTGGTGTGGTGTTGGTGATCTGGGTGAAGGGAGATCAACCTTAACAAGTCGGGATATCGGTATGGTTTCTTACTATCTTTTTCACTCCCTCTCTCTCTCTCTCTCTCCCTCTTTCTCTCTCTGACTCTCCCTAGCCTTTCTCTCACTCTCTCTCTTTACCCTATCTTTGACCCTCTCTCTCTCTCTCTCTCTCTCTCTCTCTCTCTCTCTCTCTCTCTTTCTCTTTGCTGCTGCTGCTCATTTGTGACATTGAGTAAGTTGGACGTGACCCCCACGAAACGAATTAGCAGGAAGTAAGGTAATAAGGTGGGGCTGAGGAAGGCAGAGGAGGCAACCGTACAGATAGAGACGTCGGCCAATAGACTACTACTACTACCACCCGTGCTCTAACAACTACTACTACTACTACTACTACTACTACTACTGCTGCTGCTGCTGCTGCTGCTACCGTTACCAAACATCATGAATATCAACATCATCACCACCATCAACACCATCAACCCCAGTCAGTGATGTCCACACTGGGATGGAGGGATTGGAATAGAAAAGGAGAAGAGGAAAGCAGGATGAGAGACGTGGACAGATGATGGCTGACTGCCAGGGATGACAGGTGGTGATGGTGTGGGTGGGGTGCGTTAGATGATGGTGGCATTGGCGATGATTGCAGTGGTGACGGTTGTGGTGGGGACTCGTAGTCGCAGTCGTGAAGTAGATGGGCTGAAGTGGTGGTAAAGAGAGGGAGAGAGTGAGTGAATGAGCAAGTGAAAGAGAGAGAGTGAGTATGTGTGAAAGGGAGTGAGTGATAGTGAGAATGAAAGAGTGGAAGTGTTATTGGGTGAAAGACAGAAAAAAGTATATATTTTGTTAAAACAAAAGGTGAAACATAATTATCATCTATTGAATATTATTGACGCATAGAGTTACGGCCCTTGCCATTCTGAGTTCAAATCCCGCCGAGGTTAACTTTGCCTTTCATCCTTACGGGGTCGATAAAATAAAGTACCAGTAATGCACTGGTAATTGCTGGCCTTGTGCCTAAAGTAGAAATAATTATTATTTGTTGTTGTGGTGGTGGTGGTGGTGGATTGGCAGTCGCTAGAGAGTCGGACAAAATACCGAGCAGTAGTTGTTCCCACTATGTACATACTAAATTCAAATCTCTATGAGGTCAACATCAACTACAAGAGTCGATAAAATAAAGCACCAGTTAAGTGCTAGGAGTCAATTTAATCGCCTCAAATGTGATGCCGTTACTCGAGATCAAATCCCGCCGAGTTTAGCTTTGCCTTTCATCCTTGCGGGTTCGATAAAATAAAGTACGAGTAGTACACTGGAGTCGATTTAATCGTCTTTCCCTTCCAAACCCAAAATTGTTGCCCTTGTGCCTTAAACAGAAATTATTATCATCGTCATTAAAATTACCAGACAAATACTATGGTCGATATAATCGAATTTTCCCTCCCTAAAAATTGTAGGCCTTGTACCTAAATTAGAAGCCATTATCGTTATTATTTACGTTCTGAGTTCAAATTCCGCCGAGGTTAGCTTTGCCTTTCAGCCTGAGGTCGATTTAATCGACTTTCCCCGCCCCACAAAATTGTTCGCCTTGTGCCTACATCAGAAACCATTTCCAACATAGTTACGTCCCTTTGCGGTCTGAGTTCAAATCCCGCCGAGGTTAACTTTGCCTTTCATCTTTACGGGGTCGATAAAATAAAGTACCAGTAATGTACTGGGTAATTGATGGCCTTGTGCCAAAAGTAGAAACAATTATATCCCGCCGAGGTTAACTTTGCCTTTCATCCATACGGGGTCGATAAAATAAAGTACCAGTAATGTACTGAGTTATTGCTGGCCTTGTGCCAAACGTAGAAACAATTATTTACGCCCTGAGTGAAAATCCCACCGAGGTTAATTTTGCCTTTCATCCTTACAAGGTCGATAAAATAAAGTAACAGTAACGCGATGGGTCGATTTAATCGATTTTCCGCTCCCCTAAAAATTGCTGTCCTTGTGCCTTAATAAAAAATCATTAGTATTATTATCAAATCAATGATAATGAAGAGAAAGCAATGAAGAAATTACAACAATGTACAACAAAACAACACTAGATTTCAGAGAACGGATTCTAAATGTAGAGAGAAACAAAAGGTAATAATGGTTTGTCTCAGAGAATCTTTAGAATGTGACTCATCTAACCTTTGCAGAGACACCAACCGCAATGTGGGGAATAAATGTACAGTGTATGTATGTGTGTGTTTGTGGAGAGAGAGTGAGAGATAGGGTCGGTCCACAGTATATATAATAACTGTACTGTGGACCTGTTTGGAGTGTGTGTGTGTGTGGAGAGAAAGAGAGAAAGAAAGCAGACTACAA
>OZ024742.1:183061612-183076612 GCA_964016885.1 Eledone cirrhosa
CCGGGAGTAGAGGGTTTATTCGAAATTTCTTTGAAAAATTCGTGCAGGGACATTTTGAATTTTTTGGTATCTGTTTTTATTCTGATGTGTTTTGGTATATTAACGAGAGGAGGACCAGTTGAGGTGAAATAGTTGCGTCGCAATGTTGTTATGGGATGCGAGTTTGATTTTTTGTAGTGGGCGGACAGCACAAGACCCAACCCTTGAGGCATTTTATATATACACGGTGTCCCCCAAAAATATATACACACTTCAAAATCATTCTAATAAATATTGCCTGTACAGGTAATCAACGTGTGTATACATTTTTTGGGGACACCCTGTATTTAGATACATAATTCTCCTCCTGCTTGTGGATGACAACAGAGCACAGCATTGCATTGGTTTTTCTTACATTAACACTGGTGTATTGCTCTTGTAATGCACTAGTGAAGATTTGGTTATGCCACCAAACAAAATCCGCAAAAGACAACTTATACACTGCCACAATATCTCCCAATGATGCTTTAGCCCCACACAGATAACAGGCGTCAGTGTCGCTCTATTCAAGAGTAAATTCAGCCTGGCTGTTTCCATTTTCTATATCCTATGTTTCACTATCCAAGCACGTTGATTTCCTAACCCTGTTGACATGCTGCTCTACGTCAATACGAGGGATTTCTTTAGTTACCATTTCTTGCCATCCTCTATTATTCTGGTGGGATATCCATTTCTTTTGTGTTTGTGCCAGACCTTTCCGTATATTCTACACTGCACCTATCACCT
Source organism: Eledone cirrhosa (assembly GCA_964016885.1). Classification (NCBI taxonomy): domain Eukaryota; kingdom Metazoa; phylum Mollusca; class Cephalopoda; order Octopoda; family Eledonidae; genus Eledone; species Eledone cirrhosa. The sequence goes on from OZ024742.1 coordinate 183,062,378, forward strand.
CTTTCATTTCATGCTTTATTTTCAAAGATAAACAACTTTATATAACACCAAGAACTACAACGCCAAGTCCACTATATTTCAATGAAATAACTTCATGAATAGCACTGATAAATACCAATTTAACCAACACACAGAAATAACTTCTGCGCGATGGGGAGGTAGAATACGATTTTGAAGAATTGGAAACAGGAGATTTTTATCATGTACTTCAAAAAGCATATGCAACAAATGTCACAGAATGTGATCATAACGTTTCTAGAAGACACAAGTAATAGATAAGGCTACAGTTTGTGGACAGCAGAGTGATGATGAGGTTGAACCGTTTCCCAAGAAACTAGAACCTTGTTAAACGACAATCCCTAATAAAGTAATTTCGTCTATTAACTTGTCAATATTCGTAACATATCTGTATATAGTGAACACGCGTGTTCAACTCACGATTGTAAAGTCATGCTTTCGATTCCCAGCGACATGTTGTGTCCTTGAGCAAGACACTTTATATAGCGTTGCTCCCAGTCCAATCAACTGGCAAAAATGAATTGCACCTATAATTGTAAGGCCCAACGTTGTTGCGCATTGTGTCATATTGAATCTCCCTAGGAACTATATTACGGGTGAACATTCTTATGGAATGATCAACAATTTGCACGTTATTTTTGCGGGCAGGCTGTTCTGATCTTCGGATTGGAACACTCGGCGTCTTAACAGTCGGATGTCCAGACACATTTTTAAGGTGTTTAGGTTATCTTCTGAAATGTTATTACTGTCTATCATGTCCAACTAAAAGTGAATATAGTTCCAATATCGTACACATATACAATATAAATCCGCTTAAACGGACATCCTTCCGCACCTATTAGTACGGTTAAACGAGGCTTCACTGTGTATTATATATATATATATATATATATATATATAAAACGAAGAAAGTGTGGTAAGGATCCAGGTGGACCATAACACACCAAAGTACTCGATACTTAGGGTAGTCGAGTGGATAATAGGAAAAGAGTCAGGACCCCCGACGGCCGGAGTTCAGCCGTCGAGGTCCTGACTCTTTTCCTATATATATATATATATATATATATATATATATGTAGGAGGTGAGTTTTATTGTAGTACAATAAAGCAATGCAGATATCGGATAAGAAGCACTCTACAGTTTGTGTCATTTAACCATCTTTTGATCTTATATATTATATATATATATATATATATATATATATATATATATATATATATATATATATATATATATATATATATATATATATATACAGTGTAGTGTAATTTAATAACGAATATCCAAACTTAGAAATTTCTGCTTACTTTGTGTATGTATCTATGTGTGCTTACTTTGTCAGTTTGTATATATATATATGTGTGTGTGTGTGTGTGTGTCAGTGCAATGTGTGTGTGTGTATTGTGCCAATATGTATAGATCTAAGAGTGTGGTTTTATATTTGAGTGTATAGGTATGTACTGTGTTCAATGTGTATATATCTAAAGGAGAGTCAGTGTGAATGTAATGTGTGTGACTGTGTACTATGTCAATGAGCATATATATACGGGTGTGTTTATGTGAGTGTAATGTATGTGTGTATATATCTAAATGTGCGTTTGTATGTGCATATATATATATATATATATGTGTGTGTGTCTGGACGTATATACATCTACGTGTGTGTGTGTGTTCTATGACTATGCATATATCCAAAAATTATGTCTACCTGTGTGTCCATAGCAATTCTCTCTGTTCTTTATGATTATGCATCTTTCTCAATTTGTGTGAGTGTGTGTGTGTCTGTGTACCAGTGAGTGCGCACACATGTATTGGTGTAGTTGTCTATGTCTGTGTATGTATGGGTGTGTCTACATATCTGACTCTCTCTCTCTCTACCGGTGTGTATGTGAATGCATGTAGACATTGGTATGTATTTTCTTGTCTACGAATTCCTATGAGATTGAATTTTTTTTCTTTTTATGTATCTATCTATGTATCTATCTCTATCTACTTATCAATTTATCTAGCTAGCTATCAACATATACATGTATGTGTGTGTGAGTAGGTGTATGTGTGGTTATGCATATATAAACGGCCTCGATATGTGTGAGTGTGTAGATATGTATAGGCAGTGTCTATCTATCTATGTATCAGTGAGAGCCTATCTATCCATATATGAGAATGTATTTGTACGTGTCCGTCTCTCCATCGATCTATCTATCTATCTATCTATCTATCTATATATCTATCTATCTATCTATCTATCTATCTGTCTGTCTATCTGTCAATCAATCTGCCTATCTAACTGTCTGTCTCTCTATCTATCTACCTATCTATCTGTCTGTCTTTCTATCTATCTACCTATCTACCTATCTATCTATATATCTATCTATCTATATCTATCCAAATATGTGTATGAGAGAGAGTGAGATGTGTATGCAGGCACAAACGTACTGTACATATAAATAAATAGACTTTCTATACTTGTATGTGTGTGTGTGGGGGTGTGTATACATATATATATATATATATATATATATATATATATATAGAGAGAGAGAGAGAGAGAGAGAGAGAGAGAGAGTGTGTGTGTGTGTGTGTGTGAAAGACGGTCTCAATCTATCTATCCATCCACATATGCATCCGTGTGTGTAGCGCGTGAGTATGTATGAGTGTGTAAATGTAGAAGTGTACCATATGTGTGTGTACACTGAAACGTATAGTGAAAGTATATACGAACAAACACGCCGTGGATAAGTGTGTGCATGTGTGTGTATAAATACCTACATGCCATATATATATATATATATATATATATATATATATATATATATATATATAATATATATATATATATATATATATATATATATATATATATATATGGCATATATATGGCATGTATATATATATATATATATATATATATACGCCGTTTGTAAAGACACACAGACACACTAAACCGGGAATAATGGCATAAAATATGCGGGTTGGGGAGAGAGGAGGAAGATGAGTAGGAAGAAAGAGGAAAGAGAGGGTTAGGAATGAACAGCAGCAGAGAGGAATATAAAATGGATGACGATTAAAAGAGTACACGCATGCGCAGGAAGAGTTAGAAGAATGGAAAGAAAGAGTAAGATATATAAATGTATAGAGAATGAAGGGAAGAATAATAGTGAGATATGTTGCAGTAAAAGAGTTAAAGGGTGTTGAAAAAATGAATAAAACGAGATAGAGACTAGATATAGAATGAATAACCACAAAATAAACAAGTGTATATGTCTACGTATGTATGAATGTTTGTATACGTATCTATACACACACACGTATACGTATCTATACACACGTATACGTATCTATACACACACACACGAACACATTTACACATACATGCATGTATACATATACGTTTAAATTCATACATATACACATAGAAAGAGTGAGAGTGATATATATATAGAGAGATACACACATACACACATATATACATACGTACATAAACATACATAGACAAGCACACATGCATATATCTATATAGATACATAAATATAAATATATACACACATACATACGCACACACATATATATAAATATATACATATACACACATATATATATACAAACGTGCATACATATATGTATATATACATACCCATATATAATATATATATATATATACAAACTGACCTAAATGCAGACATATATATAAACACCTAAATACACACATATATGTATATATATATATATATATATATATATATATATATATATATATATATATATATATATATATATATATATATATATATATATATATGTAAGTATATATATATATGTGTGTGTATATATATATATATATATATATATGATGGCTGCCCCCTCGTTATCGAGTATGGCCATTGCACGATATACCATTATTAGTAGCTATAACCCGAAAAGAAGAAAATATCAACATCATCGGTTACTACTGAGCCGCGGGTTTTATATCGGAGTTATCCCAGTTTCGTGAGTTGCCTTTTCCTAGAAGAATGCCCTGACAAAGGCTAGGGGTCCTTCACTCCCAGTGGTTTAACCGCGCGACCGGGTGTCCAGCCCGACTATTTCTATGTCCTTGCGCATATACATATACATGCACCCATGTATATACACATATATATATATACATACATACATATGTACATGTGCATATACATATTTACACACTTTTGGTTCACTCTTGGGTGCTACTGGTAACATGCAACCCAGTACAACATGTTGCATGGTCGGGTCGTCGGCGACTAAACAGGCAACCCCACCAAGTTTACTTGGTGAGGAGGGTGAATTTGGACACCCTGCAGGACAAAAAAACAGAACCTGACAAAGGGAGGAAGAACACATAAGAGTCAACGGACATCCAAAAAGTGTGTGTGTATATATATATATATATATACAATGATATTAAATAAATGGAAACTATATTTATAAAACCATATTTATTCTATTATATATATTTCAAGGTACCAAACATTTTGGTACGCTATCATCAGATAAAATACAAAGTTGGATTTCCAACAAATTAAATATCTCTTCTACATATATATATATATGTATGTGTGTGTGTGTCTATGTACGTACATACACTTATACATACTTGCATATATATATATATATAGGAACGATCGACTTTCGTCAAATCGGACCGAGGGAACAATGTTTCCGTTGGTCTTTCCAATTGCTAATACTATCTATCGGTCGCAACTCCAGGTAGAAGGAGCAACGTGAAATAAAGTGTCTTGCTCAAGGACATAACGCATCGCCTGGTCCAGGAATCGAACTCACAACCTTACGATTGCGAATCCAATTCTCTAACCACTCAGCCACACGCCTTCACTACTATATATATATATATATATATATATATATATAAATATATACATGCACGCATACATATACACACATACATATACATATAAACATATATACATACATGCATACATATCCACATATATATATATAAATATATACATACATGCATACATATACACATATATATATATACATATATACATATATAAATAAGTGCATACATATACATATATACATACTTGCATACATACACACACACACACACACACACACACACACACATACATATATATATATATATATATATATATATATATATATGTGTGTGTGTGTGTGTGTATGTATGCAAGTATGTATATATGTATATGTATGCACTTATTTATATATGTATATATGTATATATATATATGTGTATATGTATGCATGTATGTATGAAGGAAGTGTGGTAAGGAACCAGGTGGACCATAACGCACCAGAGTACTCGATACTTTGGGTAGTAGAGTGGGTAATAGGAAAAGGTTCAGGACCCCGACGGTAAATAGCCGTCCTGAAATAGCCGTCGAAACGGCTTGATCTCTGCCGTCCCGTCGAGGTCCTGAACCTTTTCCTATATATATATATATATATATATATATATATATATATATATACATATGTGCATACATTTACACACACACATATATATATATATATATATATATATATATATATATATATATATATATATACATACATTTAATGTAAAAACGTATTTGATAATTACTTTAATGAATAATTTACTTCATGCATAATTATTATTTTTAACACAATAGGATTTTGTACATATGCTTGTTTGAAAAATCTTTCAATGAAGTATGAAACATAGCCTTTTGTACTGTTTATTATAATAAATTATTGTATTCTGAGCTGTTTTAACTTCTCCATCTACCTACTTCCAATTTTTTTTTATATTGTTTTTGTAAAAAACGATATTTTTTTCATAAAAATACATACATATATATATATACACCTATATAGATTGATAAATATATACATACATTACATACACATACGTGTATTTATGCAAACAAAAATATTAGATTGTCTGAACCTGTAAATACATATATATATATATATATATATATATATATATATATATATATATATATATATATGTGTGTGTGTGTGTGTGTGTGTGTGTGTGTGTGTGTGTATTTACAGGTTGACAAAATCTGATATTTTTGTTTGCATAAATGCCAGGTAAAAGTACTATAGATGCCCTCTTCCCTGTAAAACAATTACAGGAGGAGTACCTAACTAAAGGCAAACCCATCTACTTGGCTTTTGTGGACCTAGAGAAAGGTTTTGACAGTCATCCGTTCCATTATCTGGTGGGCTTAGAAAATTAAAAGTAGACGAGTGGTTGGTGAGGGCAATACAAGCCATGTATATAGGGACAGTCAGCAAAGTCAAAATTAAGAATGACTATAGCTAGGAATTCACCGTGAAGGTTGGTGTCTATCAGGGTTCAGTTCTAAGCCCTCTCCTGTTTATTATCGTCTTGCAGGCAATGACAGGATAGTTTAAGACTGACTGCCCAAGGGAACTTCTTATGCAGATGACCTAACCCTTATAGCTGAATCTATAGCTGAATTAGAAATGAAATTCCAAGCATGGCCTATAATCAAAAGGTCTTAAAGACAACTTGGTAAAGACTAAAGTTCTAGTATGTAGAAAGGAAAGCAGGCCCAGATCTTCTCAGGGGAATGGGCCTGCTCAGTGTGCAGAAAAGGACTAGGTAGAAATTCCATCCTATGTTCTAAATGCAAACTATGGGTATACAAGAGATGTAGTGGGATCTCATAGAATGTAACATAGAATGTAGTAGGTTTTACATGTGGTCAGTGCACAGGAGCAGTAAGTAGCAAGAGTTATTATGGCTCTGTAGAAGTGGTAGATAGGTTCTGTTACCTGGTTGACCAAATCAGTAGTGGAGGAAGATGTTCCAAAAGCAAAACAGCCAGAGTGAGATCAGGCTGGAGAAAGTTCATGGAGTTACTACCACTACTAACTACAAAAAGTGTTTTCCTTAAAATGAATGGCAGACTATGATGCGTGTATACGAACAACAATGTTGCACAGCAGCGGGACTTGGGCACTGTGTGCAGAGGACCTGCGAAGATTGGAAAGAAATGAAGCCTCCATGCTTCGATGGATATACAATAGTAATATATTCGAACGGCAAAGCATAATCGAACTGCGAGAGAAATAAGGCATAAGAGGGATCAGATGCAGTCCCCAACCTACACAATAAAGTGGTCATCCTGGAGCCACGACAAAAAGTGCCCATTGCACACTGTAAATTGGTCGTGTAGATGTCACGATAAAAAGCGCCCAGCCCACACTGTGTCGTGATGGTGACAAGATGAAATGTGCCCAGTCCACACTGTAAAGTGGTCGTGTAGGTGTCACGAGAAAAAGCACCCAGCTCACACTGTAAATGTGGTTGGCGTTAGGAAGGGCATCCATCCGTAGAGACCAAGTACAAATCAGCTCTGAGTGAGCAGAACACAGTCCCCTGACCCGGATCTCTCGCAACGGAACAGCCCATCCTACCCATGCTAGTGTGAAAAATGGGCTTTAAACGATATCTACGGCATATATATATATATATATATATATATATATATATATATATATATATATATATATAAGTATATATATATGAAAATGAACCGGTTTGTTTTCATGAGCACAGTTTGAAGAAATTGATCCCCGGGGCTAACGAAACGTGCGTACTTGGTATGGCACCGTTGTAGTAACTGGCCTTAATTATATTTACCATTTTCCAAGAAAAATAGATTTCACCTTCGATGAGGTATTCATATCCACACCACATTGTGTTTTAATAACGTTATATATCCTACCTTAATTAGGTATAGTATTGTGTTTATATATGCATGTATTCATGTGTGTATATAAGAATGTATGTATCCATCTATGGGCCCCTAACTCCTCATGAAGTGGTAGGTCTGCCGTCATTACATACGATCTGTCTTGGACATTTAAACCACCAGTTTTAAACATCTGGTTCCTTCAAAGAGAGAGAGCAAAGGAAGGTGAGAAAGGAATGTAGAGGACACACTAATCCAGTATTGAACAGGTACTTTAATACCTTAAAGACTGAAAAGCAAATTTGATAGCGGCGAATATTAACTCAGTGCGCAGAGTGCCGGGGCGAATACAGCGAGACATTCTATCCGATGTCATATATATATATATATATATATATATGATAAAGAACACAAGAGCGTCTACAACATCAAAAGATTTTTATTGGCTTACAATGTTTCTTCCTTACGTAATCGTAGGATTCGTCAGAGCTATAAAAGGGGTTTGATTGGTGTTATGGACTCTACCAACCAAACATTCAAAAACAAAGAGTAATATATATATATATATATATATATATATATATATTGTTATATTGGCGGAGGGTCATATTGTTATAATATTGACAATATTATAACATGATGTCACAGGTGTATGATGAAATAACTTTGATAGACTATATATATATATAGATATTTATATCTATATTTTTAACCGTTGGTCAAACAATGATAAACATTGACTGCCAAGGGATATAAAATATACAGAAGCGAAAACCAATCCCAACCAAACAGTGAGAGTATTATATTATTGTTTCTGCCAATATTATAACTATATGACTCTCCCCACATATAACCATATTTGTTTCAACACACGATTTCATATCAAAAACCTTGCAAAACAAATTCATCGCCGTATATATATATAATATATATATATACGCGATGAATTTATATATGTATTATATATATATATATGTGTGTGTGTGTGTGTGTGTGTGTGTGTGTGTGTGTGTGTGTGTGTGTGTGTGTGTGTGTGTGTGTGTGTGTGTGTGTGTGTGTATAGGATGGGTAAAATTCCAGAGATTGTCCTGGCTATGACATTAAACTGTATCCAGTAGTAAGGCTCCAGTTCGGAAGTTCAGGAGTTGTGGGGAATGTAGAGTTATCCCTTAGTTGTTATTACTACCAGGTCTGTTCTGGCCCAGAATAATAGTACCTGTTAGGACCCCATTTATGCGTTAAATAATTACCTTGTCCTGGGTATGAAATTAAACTGCATCCAGTGGCAAGGCTCCAGTTCGGAAGTTCAGGAGCTGTTGGGAACGATTGGCGCCGGTAAGGTATTATCAGCCATTGAAAAGAACCATATATATATGTATTCATTACAAAGGGTCTGACGAGCCGCGGATTACAGAGTCGGGTCAGATCGATACAGATCGAACCTTAAGCTGATCAGTGGCGAAACGTGAGTCACCAACTAATAAACGTAATGAAGGAGTAACCAATCGTCCTTGTTATCTTATGTCACTATATATATATATATATATATATATATTTGAATTAGAAATGACAAAGGCGCTCTGTGGTTACTAATCTAAACTATAATAAATTAAGGAGTGCGGGACTGCGTCCAGAATATTTTTTTTTTTCCCGTTTGTAAAATAAGTTGGATTACTTTGAATAAATAATAAATGAATATTACACAATGTATCTACTAAATTTCGTTATTATTGATTAAATATAAATAATTTTGTTGCTTATTTTAAGATTCACTTCTTTAAAATGTTCAAATGTCAACACTTCCGGTTAGCGATCGCTTAAATAAACATTCATATATTTCCGTCACTAATTTTCTCCTAATGCAGTTTATATATAATATCGTCTTTTTTTAATGTATCATGGATTACGTTACTGATTACATAAGACAGTGTAATGCAGTCTTCGTTCAATTTCTGTGTATATTGTCAATTACGGTTTTATTTGATGTATCATATCTACATGTATATATACTTGCGTATAATATCAATATGCACACTACACATACTAGCAGAAACCATCCGAAGGGTGGTTTTTCTGCTAGTAAATATTAATAAACATAAGAGAAACACAAACATAAACACAGGGACAAAACACAAACATAAACAAAACAAAAAAACGATAGCGAAGAGAACAACAAAAAAAAGAAAACAAACAAAAGAAAAACATACCGATAGAGAGGGGAAAACACGAGACAGTAGTACATGTAAGTTGCAGTAACCAGTGGGAGAGAGGGAGAAGTTAATAAGGAGACCGAACGTAAGTCCTGAATCCGTAATAACAACACGAGGGGGAGCGAGGAGAAAAACATTTGATCATAGTGAGAACAGGCGCAAAGAGGAAGCGACGAGGGAAGACGGAAGTGAGAGGGGCAGAGAGGGAAGTGGTAAGGGAACAGAGAGAGGGGGAGAGAAGGGAGATAGATGGTAAGAGAGAAAGAGAATAAGTGAGTGGGAGAGAGAGGGGGAGAGAAAGAAAGAAAGAGGGAGAGAAAGGAAGAAGGAAAAGAGTTAATCCAAAATGGCAGAACATAAGTTCAAAACCCGAATTAACAACAAGCGAGTTGGGAAGGATGAGAGGAGAGAACAGAGGTCACAGCAATAAATTAATATGAATTAAAAGTGACAAAGGCGCTGTGTGGTTATGATGTTTTGGAGCCTCATGATGCCATATACAGTTGTTAGAGCATTGATTTTTCTCAGGGTCAGATTCAATTCAACGGTCTAACACTTCATGTTACTTTCAAATGGCTATTTGGTAATGTAAAACTAGTTTCCTGACAGGATTTGGCGCCTGCACAAAGTGTGGAAACAACAACTGTCTGTATGGATGACCATTATATTAACATGCTTCCTTGGCCTGATAACTTACTTGACCTGAGCAACATAGGGAATCTAAGGTGTAGTTAACCTTTTTGATACAAACACGTCTGAAATTGTTCCTGGTTCTATGATACAAAGCTGTACATTTTAAATGCATACATAATCATCTAATATCTAAAATCCTTTCATACATAACTTTTAAAAGAAAGCTGATTTCTCTCTGGAAATTTGTCACATAACAGATTTTTTAAAAAGTTTTCCCGTTTGAACGGCAGGTGTTTAACGGGGAGAGGGTATAAAATGATACTTCCTTGGTTTTTCTTGTTACAAAATTTGATTATACAGCCTTTGTAAGCAAAACAATATTGCCAAACATCATTATTAACCTAATCGGTAGAGGGTCGGACGCCATGCTTTCCAGCATAGTTACGTCCCTTTACGATCTGAGTTCAAATCCTGCCGAGGTTGACTTTGCATTTCATCCTTACGGGGTCTATAAAATAAAGTACCAGTAATGCACTGAGTAATTGCTGCCCATAAGTCACCCAGTTTTTATAGGGCTAAATAAATACTAATTGTGTGCATACTTTTCAATTCTTAAATATTATGCAACATTGGAAAGAGATAGTTTTCATATTTTTGAGAGGAAAATTATTTTGAGATGATGGGTATCTAATGATCCGCGACTGGAAATCATAAATATCAGATTACATCAACAAAATAATTGTTTCTACTTTTTGGCACAAGGCCAGCAATTATCCCAGTACATTACTGGTACTTTATTTTATCGACCCCGTAAGGATGAAAGGCTAAGTTAACCTCGGCGGGAATTGAACTCAGATCGTAAAGGGACGTAACTATGCTGGAAAGCATAATCCGACCCTCTACCGATACTGCCAATTCACAACAAAATAATAGGAATAGATCAGTTTATATTTAAAGAGCTGACTTAATTAGCAAAACAATATCCTAATTTTTGGAGAAACAACGTTGTGTATATATATATATATATATATATATATATATATATATATATATATATATATATATATATATATATATATATATATATATATATATATATATATATATATATATATATATATATATATATATATATATATATATATATATATATATATATATATATATATATATATATATATATATATATATATATATATATATATATATATATATATATATATATATATATATATATATATATATATATATATATATATATATATATATTGTTATACTTTGGGAGGGTCATGTTGCCAATAAGAAACACACGCACCATTTGCTTTCACTTCAATTTATTATAATAAATTTATAAATTTCCGGTTGGTTGGTTGGTTGGTTCCACAACCAGATGGTTGTTTATATATTGTCAAAGTTCTTTCGTCACACATTATGTGACCTCTTCAGTGACTGGGGGTTCTTTGCTTTGTTTTTGTGCCTCTCCTTTGTTCTGTCCTACGCCATCTTGTTTTTTGTCTGTGTGTTGTGTGCTTAGTTTCCGCATATGTTACATCCGGGTGTCTGTGTGTATTTATATTCGTTTATTTATTTGTTTATTTACATGTTACTGGTTGGTTGTTTGTTCTATGTGCGTGTGTGTTTTCATTTTGTCCTTAATTGTAAGTTGTGATGTTACTATTCCACTCATGTTTTCTATTTAATTTTGGTTGTAATTCATTTATGTTTATTGCTTCTATGATTTGTCTAAACATTGCGTCTTTTCTGTGTGTAGATTCTATTTTTATTTCTATGTTCTCTAATTTACCCTTATGTTCTATTTTAGCATGTTGGTAGAGTACAGATGATTCTTTACTATCTTGAAGGTCTCGCCAGTGTTCATTTATCCGTTCCCCTATACTACGAGCTGTCTCACCTATGATCACTATATTTTAATCTCTACATTGTCCTTCAGTACATCTTATGTTATATACTACATTTCTAGTTTTACAGTTAATATGGGGCTTAATTTACAGATTATACATTTCTTATTTATACACGGAGGTCTTTTAAAAGGGTATGTCTTGCTAATAATGTGGGATTGATGCCAGTGAGCTGGGACTCCTACTTAAACTTACCTATAGTAATAATTATCTAGACACATATGACCTTAGCAACATGTGCCTACAAGACCAGCAAGAGGCAGACCACCTACCATTACCTCAATGGCCAAGAAAACCCACACAGATAGATGGAACGGGTGGACCAGAGCCATACGGACCCCCGAAAACCACGACGAACTAAAGAAAATGATTGCACATGCGGTGGGGCCAGCATAAAAATAACCCTTAAGGAACATATGTTCAAATTTAATGGAAAAACATATGCCCAAGAGGAGGGGGCAGCCATTGGTGTTAGCATTGCAGGCGACATAGCTAACTTATTCATGGTATGGTGGGACAGTAGACTTAAACTTAAACTTAAAGAACAATTAGAAGACCCCGTAACCCTGATAATGTACTCCCGCTACGTTGATGATATAAACATCGTAGTTAAAACACCCCACTAGAGAACAGTCAGGAATTAGAGAAAAACACAATGGAAAGCATCCAGCAAATAGCTAACTCCATCCACCAGAGTATTAGAGTTACTATAGACTACCCAAGCAAACACCCCAACCATCGATTACCTGTACTAGACACAGAGCTCTGGTTAGATACCATTAATAACAAAAAACAAATCCTCCATTCCCATTATGCCAAACCCATGACTTCCAAATATCTGATCCACCGAAACTCAGCTGTTTCGGACCATACCAAAATCAACATACGGATTTGGTACGAGTGATGAGAAACGTGTCCCGCATGTGCAACCCCGAAGAGCTAGAGAGACACATACAACACTTCATCCACCGTATGCAGTTCTCTGGTTACAATCAGAGAGATAAAATCAGAGTGTATAGAGGAGCCAGAACCAAATGGGAAAAAAATGGTAAATAATGACACAAATGGGACCTGCCCCTTGTATAGGAGCAAATTTTGGAATAGAATAGAAAGAACTAGGAATAAGGCTAATAGAATAAACACATGGTATGATAGCAATAAATACCAGAGTGTAATGTTCATCGATACAACCCCTAGAGGTGAATTAGCTTACAAATTTAGAAGGGCCCTAGATAGACTCAATATTAAGATAGTAGAAAGACCAGGTACCTCCATAAAAACACTTATTAGCAAGACATACCCTTTTCAAAGACCTCCCTGTATAGATAAGAAATGTATAATCTGTAAATTAAGCCCCCATATTAACTGTAAAACTAGAAATGTAGTATATAGCATAAGATGTACTGAAGGACAATGTAGAGATAAAAATATAGTGTACATAGGTGAGACAGCTCGTAGTATAGGGGAACGGATAAATGAACACTGGCGAGACCTTCAAGATAGTAAAGAATCATCTGTACTCTACCAACATGCTAAAATAGAACATAAGGGTAAATTAGAGAACATAGAAATAAAATTATAATCTACACACAGAAAAGACGCAATGCTTAGACAAATCACAAAGGCAATAAACATAAATGAATTACAACCAAAATTAAATAGAAAATATGAGTGGAACAGCAACATCACAACTTACAATTAAGGACAAAATGAAAACACACACGCACATAGAACAAACAACCAACCAGTAACAT
>OZ024742.1:183079112-183081612 GCA_964016885.1 Eledone cirrhosa
AAGGTTAGCCGAATACCGCTTGGCGTCACGGTCGTGACTTTACCTTCCTCTCTGTCTCAGTATATATAAGTGTATATATATATATATATATATATATATATATATATATATATATATATATATATATAGTATTAATAATAAATTTGAAGACTAAAATACAAAGAGGGCTCGATAAGGATAAATATATATCAAATATATAAGAACCGTAAAGCAAATATTTATTAAAATAACAGATTAAAGTTTAAGCAAAGAATCGCTGCTTTCACCCTTAACGGGATCTTCTGAAACTAAAAAAATCAATCTGTGAACGCAGAAGTAAATATTTCGAAAAACGTTGCAACCGGAGGAAGACAGGAAGACGATACTTTGGTTCGTGGAAACGTTCCCTGGCAAAGAACGGGAAAAAAACGAAAAAAACGTCATTATTTGGAGCGGTGAAGTCCGGTCCAGGATGTTGAGATCAGAGATGATTTTAAACCCACCATCGCTGATGTCATTAATGACGCTCCGATTAGTTTTACGGTAATCCTTAATTACACCATTATGTAGCAGTTGATGGTAAGTACTGCACTCCATTTGATATAGATTGCCAGTTTTGTCGGAGTGGGCGTGCACGGCATTAGAATCCTTAATAGAACGAATTCTATTCTTCCGGTCCTGCTGGAAGGAATTGCTCCTATTCCAAAATTTGATACTCCGTATGAGTTCCAAGACATCATTTTCGAAGGGTAGCAATGCTGCGTTACTCGGAGAGTTATTGTAGGTTTTAAACCCAAATTTATCCTGTTTGTTGTCCGCTTTTCCCTGATTATCGAAATAAAAGGCACGCCAACGCAACCTTTTAATGAACGCGTCTGTTTTCTGTATCAGGAGTTTTAGGTATGTTTTCCTCCTTTGTGCGGGTATGTTCTTTGTAGAAATATTCAGATGTTGTTTCTGCATGATGAATATAAGTCAATAGAGTGCTCAGCCGAGGGAGCCAAATAGTAATAATAATAAATTTGAAGACTAAAATACAAAGAGCGCTCGATGAGGATAAATATATATCAAATATATAAGAACCGTAGAGCAAATATTTATTAAAATAACAGATTAAAGTTTAAGCAAAGAATCGCTGCTTTCACCCTTAACGGGATCTTCCGAAACTAAAAAAACTCAATCTGTGAACGCAGAAGTAAATATTTCGAAAGACGTTGCAACCGGGGGAAGACAGGAAGATGATACTTTGGTTCGTGGAAACGTTCCCTGGCAAAGAACGGAAAAAACGAAGATAATACATCATTATTTGGAGCGTGAAAACAATTACACGCAAAGGCAAAACCACATTTATGGTATAAATGAAGTCGTAGACTAATATTCTATTAGGTGGTTTGTGGAGACGTTCTCTGGTAATGAAAGGAAAAAACGAAGATAATACGTCATTATGTGGAGCGAGAAGAACAATTACACGCAAAGACAAAACCACGTTTATAGTATAACTGAAGTCGTAGAATAAAATTCTATTTGGGAAACCGAATGATTCTCGGCTTCAGAGTTAAGAATAATGTAAATAAATTACAGAGGTAATTGAAATCAATAAAAATTAAATATATACATGCACGCATCCATATACGCACATACACACGCATACGCAAAAACACCTGCCATGGGTAAGGATTTCGAAGTTGATGTCATCCTCAATGCCCGTAAGTCGGTGATTAATTTAGACGACTCTATTTGGATTAAAAAATATAATAGTATCCCATTCGACGTGAGTATGGGCGCCAGTGATTCTGCGGAGGTTACTGATCTTATCGGCCTTTTCCTTCTTTTCTCTATCAAGGAGGAATTCCCCAACGTGGGCGGTGGTTTGTACCGTGATGACGGTCTTTTGACCATGACAAAGTGCGGCCCACGTGCTTGCGACAGGTTCAGAAAAGAACTCACAGCCTTCTTTAAAGACTTCAACCTCTCCATACAGGTTGAGGCCAATCTCTCGGTCGTTAATTACCTCGACGTTAGCCTCAATTTGCGAATGGCTTGCACTACCCGTATAGAAAGCCGAATGATACGCTTAATTACATAAGTAAGCATTCTAACCATCCTGCCAGCATAACCAAGAACCTGGTAAGAAACGTTTCTTTGAGGCTTTCCCGTCTCCCTACAAACGAGTATATTTTCACCGACCATTCCACATATTACAATGAAGCTCTTGCTCGGAGTGGATTTGTCGATAAGGTAGCGTATACAGAGTATGAGAATAGACCTAGGAAAATAGATCCCGACACATTATATGGTATAACCCACCATATAATATGGAGGTGGCCACACCATTAGCTAAGATCTTTCTCACCCTTATTATGAAGCATTTCCCCCAACACATAAATATAGTAAAATCTTTAATAGAAATACCATTAAAATTTCTTACTCTACGACTCCTAACCTTGCACATAACATCACAGCTTCAAATTTAGCTAAATTACCTAGCCGTAAGAACACGCGCAACCCTGTAGCTAAAAGA
>OZ024742.1:183086612-183096612 GCA_964016885.1 Eledone cirrhosa
AACAATCGCGAAATATATGAGGACATCAGGAAAGCCATCAGTACAACCGATAGCAAGATAGCTCCACTCAAATCCAGGACAGGCCATCAAAGGCAAAAGAGAGCAGAGGGAGAGATGAGTCGAGCATTATTCTGAATTCTATGCATCATTGTTGGAGCGGAAGCATTGTTAGTGTAAATGTTCTAGGTGCTGGATGTTCCCACAGTATGTTGTCCATGTTTCACATCCATACAGCTAAGCTGTACGCACACGTGCTTGATACACTTCAACTTTCTTGCGCACATTCGTATCTGACTGTGACCACAGGCGGGTCGACAGCTTACCAAAAGCATCGGAAGCCTTAGACAAACAGTAATTTGCCTCCTCATCAAGTGTTTTGGTTCTGGAGAGAGTACTAGCGAAGTCGATGAACTTATCTACAACCTTCAATATTTTGGCCGATATGAATGGTACAATATATAGTTTTCAGTGTTCATGTTGGTACATCACCAGTGTCCTTTTCAGGCTGATTGTGAGCCCATACTCATTATATGCTGCCGAGAAGCAGTCCATCGGAAGATGAAAGACTTCTTCTGTGTGGCTAACAAGATCACACGCGTCTACATAAAGAAGATAACGTATCAGTGATGCTGCAAGAAATCGACGAATGTTACAGAGCCTTCCTGTTGTTCGATAACATATATATATATATATACGCCAACATTGGCGTTGATGAACGCTTTTAACCATATGTCTACAAAGAAGATGGCAAACAATGTGTGAGTGAACAGACCACTCTGTTTCACGCTTGTCTCAACTGAGAAAGGTTCTCCGCGCTCACCACTGACGTAAACCTCATGTCATCATGCAAGGAACGTATAAGCCCGCTAAGCATCTCAAAGTATCTCGGTTTCAAAAGTATACTCCAAAAGGCTTCCTTATTGACGGTGTCAAAAGTCTTAATGAGGTCAATAAGCAATTCTACAGATCAAGCTGTTGCTCCTTGCACTTCTGCTGTATCTGTCACAGAGTGGAGATCGTATCTGAAGTGCCTTGGTATAGATAGACATACATACATACATACATACATACATACATACATACATACATACATACAAATAGATATCATGGTGCTGTGGCGTTGGTGTAAGTTGGATATGCTGAATGTGTAAAGAATAGTTGCATAGCAGTGTAGAGGAGAAGCGAGAAAGGGTAGAAAAGACATTAACTCTCTCTCTCTCTCTCTCTCTCTCTCTCTCACACACACACACACACACACACTCTCTCTCTCTCTCCCTCTCCCTCTCTCTCTCTTTCTCTCTCTCTGATGGACAACGGGAGGAATGACAGTTAAGGTATATAGTGAGAAACAAATAAAGAGATAAATATAGCGAAGACAAAGAAGAAGAAAAATAATAATAATAATAATAATAATAATAATAATAATAATAATAATAATGATTTCATTTATTAGCCACAAGGGCCGACATGTAGGAGACAATACAAAGACAGGGACAGTGGGGGTTTACAATAAGGTCGAGTAAAAATGCACAATGGCAAGACTAATTTAACAATGAAAATATAAAAATATAAAATAAACTATGCATAAATATAACAAAATAAAATCCCCGATAGGGGGTGGACGACCCTGGGGTGATTCGGGTACCCCACCAATCCTGAACCACCCTGCGCTTCTAGGGCACCCAGGGAAAGCACCCCTCTCCTCAAGTTAGCCAGCCTATATGCGCATGGTCAGACTAGGCCCATTCACACGAGCCATTCTCGCCACATTCACCCACCTTTTAGCAAATGTACTGGGGGGGGCAGCACTTCTCTCTCCACCCTCACCCTCCTTTCCAGGTGAAACTTGAAGAAGTTGATGAGGGATTGGCCGAAGAGAAAAGTGTCTGTCTTTAGTCCTTTCAACCTGGTCCACCATATAATCTCTTTCGCAACTGCCACCAGACAGAGGAAAATTTCCTGCTCTTCCTGACCTAAGGAAGGTGGCGGCTCGATCTTCACTATGGACTCGGCCGATAGCCGGATTCGTTCCACACGCGACAGTAGCTGTTCGACATAATTCCACAAGTCAGTAATGCACGAACATTGGACAAGTGCGTGCAGAACGGTTTCGTCGTTCTGTGCGCATCTTGGGCAGGTCCGTCTGACAGCACTTCCGTGCCTGTAGAGTTTATCCCGAACCGGCAGTGCCCCCCCCCCCCCCCGGTAGCACTGCCAAGCGAGGGATTTCTGGAAATTGTCCATCGTCCCCGGCTCAAAAGTCCTCCAGTACAGACTGGTCAGTTCGACTTCGTCGAGGCCCAAAGCTTCTCCGAGTGCGTCATCGCACTTGCCCACCACTAATCCTCTATAGAACTCGAGAGTGGAAGTTCCACTGATCGCATTGCCCACTTGGTAGAGGGCAGTGAGTGCCTGGCAACATTCCAGGTGCCAGTCACCCAGTCTCGGTCTTTTCTTGACCCAGGACTGCAGCTCAGTCAAAGAAATGAGCGGCAGAAAGGTCCCTCTGATAAACGGCGACCACACCTGTTCACCGTTGAGGCAGAATATCTGGAGATGTCGCAGCCTCAACGCATGTCTGCGCATCATTAGCCACGGCATGCCCAGTCCTCCGTGTAGAGGGTGCTGGCAGCAGATGGACCACCTCACCAACGGAACTTGTCCCCTCCACAAGAATTTGAAGAGGAGCCGTTCCAACTTGACGAGGCGCGGACGGGGGCAAGGCACGACGGCCAGGCGGTAGTAGATGACGAACGCGATGTACGCATTCGCCACCTCCGCGCGACCTTTCAGTGATAGCTTCCTCCCAGCCGATTTTTGGGTGAGACTGGCTACTCTGCTCGTTACCTCGTCCCAATTCTTTTCCACCTGGAGGTCTGGTCCGAACCAAACCCCGAGCAACTTTCATATTCCTTCAATAAAATAATAATAATAATAATAATAATAATAATAATAATAATAATAATAATTGTTTCTACTTTAGGCACAAGGCCAGCAATTACCCAGATAATGCTTTCTTTATAACCACAAGGGTTTACACAAAGTAGACATTAAGGACAGAACAGGAAAGAAGAAGAAGAAGAAGAAGAAGAAGAAGAAGAAGAAGAAGAAGAAGAAGAAGAAGAAGAAGAAGAAGAAGAAGAAGAATGGTATAAGTGACACTGTAGAAGAAATTAAGAAAGACATGAACAGATGCTGGAAATATGTATATGTGTGTGTGTCTGTGTGTCTGAGTAAATAGAAAGAATGTTGGCGACGCGAATCTTAAGGAGTACATATCAGTGAGAGAGAATAGGAAAAGAGATTGGCCGATACAGAGAGAGGGAGAGAGAGAGGGGGGAGGGGGAGGGAGAGAGAGGGTAAAGCTTGGAATATAAGTGACAACATTACTTGGTTGTAGTAATTTTACAGTGAATGTCTAAGAAAATGGATGCAATGCAAGTGTATGGAATATGGTGTGTGTGAGCATGTGTGTGCGGCGTGTATAGTATGTGTTTGTGGATGTGATTGCGTCTGAGCTGGTGCGCGCGCGGTTAAATGAAATATATATAAAGTGTGGATGTGGATGTAACTGCGTAGGTGTGTATATATGTGTGTCTTTGTGTACAGCAGAATGAAATATATAGAAAATATGTCTATAAATGTGGTTGTTTGTGTGTGTGCGTGTGTATGTGTTTCAGTTCTCCTGAATGAGATAGAAAGCGTGTATGTGGATGTGACTATGTGTATGACAGTGTGTGCTTGAGCGTGTGTGTGTTTATGTCTGTTTTAGAGCGTGTAGGCGTCTGTGTCTGTCTCTGTGTGTGTGTGCACGCGCGCGTCTGTGCGCGTCTGCGTCTGGGTGAGTGTGTCTGTGTGAATTGTGTGTGTGTATATGTGTATGCGTGTACGTGTGTGTATATGTGTATGCGTGTAAGGGTAATTGTGTTTGTTTGTGTGTGAAAATGTCTTTATAAATGTGCGCATATGTATTCATATATATTTGTGTGTGTGTGCGTGCGTGTGTGTGTAGAACACGAATGAAGAAAACATGAGTCAACGGTTGAGTGAACGTGTGAGTGGACGTGTGAGTGTGAGCGAGAGTGAGTGTGGGAGTGAGTAAGAGTGTGCATGAGTGATTGCGAATGTGGGTGAGTAGGGATGTGATTGAGAGTGTGGGTGAGTGAACGAGAGTGTGGGTATGGTATGTTGGGTGAGTGAATGACTTGAGTGAATGTGTGTAGGACATGAGTGTGTATGTATGAGTTGGGGAGCGTGTGAGTTTAGTGAATGTTTGAATTGAGTAAATGGTTATATGTCTGAATATGTGAGTAAGAATGTGGGAGAGTGAGTGAGAGAGAGAGTGGATGTGTTGAGTGGATGTTTGATTCGAGTGGATATGTGAGATTGAGTGTGTGAGTGAGAAAGATTTAGAGAAAATTCAGAGAAAAGAAAAGAAACGAGAAAGTAAAGAACAGAAAAGTGATAGAGTGAGTGAGTGAGTGAGTGAGGTGGATGGATGAGTGGATGGATGGACAGACAGGTGGTGGAGAGTGTGGATGGTGTTGATGGTGGCGGTATGTATGTTGGTGTAGGAGATGGTGGTGGAGTGTGTGGATAATTGGAAACTATTCTGTTGGTGGTAGTTGTTGCTGCATTTTAGAGCCAGGTCAGTCCCGGTAAAATAGGTAGACCTTTAATCAAAGGCCTTCCAGCCATGGCCATCATGATTTTTCATCGGTCAATATAACCCAGACTACACCATTCAATGTGCCGTTTGTATGTTTTCTAAGAGCTGCTATTTCTAGCACAAAGTGCGAGCACGTACAGGTCACCTTGTTTGTTATTGTTGCTGTTATAGTAGTTGCAGACAACAGCAGTGAAAGCAACACCATCAGTAGCAGCTGCTGCTGTTGCAGTGAAGATCTGCAAAACAGTAGTAGTAGTAGTGTGAGGCGTCCTTTTAGTTTAACTGTAAGATTTTATGGACGCCGCCACCATTGCTGTTATTGTTGTTGTTCTTGCTGCTGCTACTGTTGTAGTTGTGTTGCTATGATGGACGCCATCTTTGCTGTCTTCCTATAACTGTTCATAAGCCGTGCCACATAATTACATATTAGATTTGCTTCTCACACATGAACATACAGGCTTGCTAGGTAGATAGCTAGATAAGGAGAGAGCTGACTAGATAGAGAGCTGGCTGGATAGAGAGCTAGCAAGCTAGAGAGCTATGTAGGTGAAGAGCTAGATAAGTAGACAGATGGGTAGGTAGAGAGCTGGTGAGGTGATGAACTGGCTAGTTTGAGAGCTGGATAGGGAGAGAGCTGGCCAGTTTGAGAGTGAGATAAGGAGAGAACTGGCTAAGTGGAGAGGTAGATAGGTGGAGAGGTAGATAAATAGAAAGGTAGATAGATAAAGAGGTAGATAGATGGAGTGGTAGCTACGCCGAGAGCTGGCTAGGTAGAGAGCTAGACAAACAGGTAGACAGATACCCAAACTAACAAACAGTGAGACTAGTAAATAGAGAGAGGTAGACAAATATATGTATGACGATAGGGAAAAACAAAGACATAAAAACAAAGACATACAGAGAGAGAGAGCAACAATATACATAGAGAAAGATATATAGACAGATATAGAGAGAGACAGAGAGACAAGAAGCTAGATTTATAGGTAGAGAGAAATAGAGAAAGAGAGAGACAGAGAGGGAGAGACAGATAGAAAGAGACAGAGAGATTGGTGGAAAGAGAAAGAGATAGATAGATCGATAAAGACATGGGTACATAAATCCATATACATAAATAGATATATATTTCTGTGTATATATTGACATGCATATGTATATATATATATATATATACAATATATTAACAAATGGAAACTATATTTATAAAACCATATTTATTTCATTATACATATTTCAAGGGCCACGAGAGCAAACTATGGTGCGCTTTCATGAGATAAAATATAATATAGGTTAGTTTTATAAATAAATATTGACATACCCTTAAAAAGTACAACCATTCTGGTTGGAATCTCCTATCCAGCAGATTCCAACCAGAATGGGTGCATTTTTTAAGGGTATGTCAATATTTATTTATAAAACTAACCTATATTATATTTTATCTGATGAAAGCGCACCATAGTTTGCTCTGGTGGCCCTTGAAATATGTATAATGAAATAAATATGGTTTTATAAATATAGTTTTCATTTGTTAATATATTGTATATTTACTCCAATAATTTGTTGAGTGCTTTATATCAGTTATAAAAATATTTTGCTTGTTGTATCCCAACAAATTAAATATAACCTCTATATATATATATATATATATATATATATATATATATATATATATATATATATATATATACGTCCATATACGTATATAGACATATATGTATATGAATATTCACATAGGCATACATACATAAATATTTGTCGTATATAAACGACAGACATATGTACATGTATATATTTGGTTGTATATACTGTCATATGTATACATATTTATATATATATATGTGCGTGTGTTTGTATAGTGTATGTGATTCAGTGAATTACTGGTGGTGGTGGTACCAAAATACCACTCGATGCATATGCAGAGATATATAATATATAAACATACATGTGCATTTTGATTATCTAATATATATATATATATATATATATATATATGCACAAACACATATATATATATACATACACGTATATATATATATATACATACACGTATATATCTATATATATACACACACACAAACTAATAATTATACATATGAATATAAACTATTAACTAATATGCATGTATCTCTTTATATTTATAGGTATCATATATATTATATAATATACATATACACGTGTGTGTATGTGCACAAATACATATACAGATATTTATGTATACGTATAAACATAGATATATGTATATATTATCATATACTGTATACATATATTGTATATACTAAATAAGTATTTATAAATATATGTATCATATATATATAAAATACATATATGCATACACATATTTACAGGTGTGTGCGTGTTCGTGTGTGGGTATGTAATATATATATATATATATATATATATATAAATTTTCCAGGTCTCTACAAGATTTTCTCCACTATCATTTATAGAGATCGATGGATATTATAGTCATTAACGTTAGGAAGACTACATTTCTAATATATATCTGATATATATACATTTACACGTACTACCATACGCACACACTCACATTATATATATATATATATATATATATATATATATATATATATATATATATATATATATATATATATATATATGTACATATATATATATATAGTTGTGTATAGTGGTAGCTATGGTGCTTCCATATAATATATAATATAAAAATATATATATATATATATATATATATATTTAAAAGAATAGAGGTGTAAAACACAAGTTATTATATATTGGTAAACGGAATAGAAAATGCTGACAAATTGTTCACAGTGAAAAATAGTTTAATTAGGAATAAGTGAGAATTAGTAATTGTATTGGTTAGTATTGTGTTTTGGTTTTAAGTTTTACCGGTTGCGCATTTCTAATGCTTTTCAAAAATAATTTTGAGATAGAGCGTCCGTGATGTTTGCTCTGATCTATTTTTGAAAAGCATTAGAAATGCGCAACCGGTAAAACTTAAAACCAAAACTCAATACTAACCAATACAATTACTAATTCTCACTTATTCCTAATTAAACTATTTTTCACTGTGAACAATTTGTCAGCATTTTCTATTCCGTTTACCAATATATATATATATATATATATATATATATATATTATATATATATATTCTGCAAAGGGCTTGCCTATTGACTGTGTTGAAATCCTTCGTGAGATCAATAAAGCAATTGTACAGGTCATGATGTTGCTTCTTACACTTCTGCATCAGTCGCACAGTGAAGGGTATATCTGCAGAGGCCCGATATGGACCAAAACAACACTGAGATTCCGACAGAATGTTAGGTGCAACGTGCATCAGCAGATTTTGAAGAATCCTGATAAAGATTTTACCAACAAAGAAATGAGGGTATTATCAGAAACATTTTGGGTCCCTTCTTGAAGAGGGAGATGAAAATGGCAACTTTCCAGTCCTCTGTGACTGCATTCTTCAACGACACCTGGTGGTATATGTTATGTAGTTGATCGTTTACTTTTGGAGCACATTGTTGCATTATTTTGGTTACTATATCACCCTTCATAAGTGCTTTGTTAGTGTTCATTTGTCTCAGTGTAGTCTTAACCTCTTTCAATGCAAGAGGATCATCAAGCTTGTTAATGCCGGGAGCCTGCAATATGGCCCCAAGCACGTTGGGATTATACGAGAGATATGTAGCTTAGGTGGTCGTTAAAGTGTTCACGCCATCTTGCTTCGATTTCATCAGACTTCCGGAACACTTCGTTTCCATTCATTGAGCAATCCAAGAGTCAAAATCAATGCGGGGCCTGGGTATTGACATGAGCAATAATGCATCGTTTCATGCACACATCACCAAAATGATGGCAATGTGCAGAGGACTGGTGGGTTGGATTCTGAGAACATTCAGGACAAAAGACCCGGAAACCATGGTCCTCTTGGGGACTTTCATCCTCAGCCGATTGTACTATTTCTCACGGTTGTGGTCACTCCACAGTGTTAAAACTAACTGCAGAACTTGAAGCAATCCAACGAAGCTATACCAAGAGGATTGCTTCAATGAAAGAAATGAGCTACTGGTAGAGGCAGAATAAACTAAAGCTTTACTCCCTGAAGTAAAGATGGGAGAGATACGCAGTGATATACATATGGAAGATCCTGGAAGGATTAGCACCAAACTTCGGCATTGATGACAGGCCCAACCCACGAGTAGGACGCATCGGGAATAAGGACCAAATGCTGCAATAGCCAGGGGTTCAAGGGAGCCCTGCTTTTTAATAAGCTGCCAAAAAATCTGAGATCTAACGTTTCCACGAACCAAAGTATCGTCTTCTTGTCTTCCTTCGGTTGCAACGTTTTTCGAAATATTTACTTCTGCGTTCACAGATTGATTTTTTTAGTTTCAGAAGATCCCGCTAAGGGTAAAAGCAGCGATTCTTTGCTTAAACTTTAATCTGTTATTTTAATAAATATTTGCTCTACGGTTCTTATATATTTGATATATATTTATCCTTATCGAGCCCTCTTTGTATTTTAGTCTTCAAATTTATTATTATTACTATATATATATATATATATATATATATATTCATGAATACATATATGAAGATGATAATTACGGAGAGACCATCCGTTTCGACAATGAGCATTCGGTCGTTCGATGAACTGAACGACCGTGAATTAGCATTTACGTGGTTGGATATTCCCCAGACACGTGTATCCTTAACCAAATACCAAGACACAATCAGTGTGACACAATATGTAACAAGCCAAATTATTTGAATTATGGGTACAATCCATCCAACCTGCTTCCATACAGATTCATTTACACAATTTCACTCCCAAGCCTTGGGTCCACCTGACATTGAACACGGAACCATATAAATTGCCAACCACATAGCCCTGCTGCGTCCTTCTATATTTTATATATATATATATATATATATATATTTCAAAATAAATAAGAACGAGGTGTCAGAGAATCATCGTCAAGTTTATTTAGGTGTGACGTGTGTTTCGCTATTGATCAGCTGAAGGTTCGATCTGTACTGATCTAGCCCGACTCTGTAATCAAAAGCTCATCAGACACTTGGTTAACCAAATAGGAGTCTGATCAAGAGTCTGATGAGCTTTTCATTACAGAGTCGGGCTAGATCGATATAGATCGAACCTTCAGCTGATCAATAGCGAAACGCACGTCACACCTGAATAAACTTAATGATACTCTGACACCTCGTTTTTATTTATTTTGATATTATGTATAACACACAGTTATATATATATATATATATATATATATATATATATATATATATATATATATATAACTGTGTGTTAGTTTAGTTAACTAA
>OZ024742.1:183101612-183106612 GCA_964016885.1 Eledone cirrhosa
CGCTATTTATATGTTGGTTCAAATTAAGATTTTTACTATTTATTTTGCTATATTTTGAACAATATTCATAGTTGTTGAATAAGAGAGTTTAACTGTGTATCTATTGAAGATGGAGTAATATTTATGTGATCTAGGGAAGCATTTATCCAAGGCTTTAAAAAATAAGTGTGCTAAAGGTGTTTTAATAGCTAAAGATGCTGGGGGAGCATACCAAATTATAGATCTAGTTCTTATTTTTTTCCCCGATTTATTCCTCAAGTTGTTGTTTTTAGAGTCAATTTTATTATTATTATTATTTGGCAGTATCGGTAGACGGTCGAACATGCTTTCTAGTATAGAGTTACGTCCCTTTACGATCTGAGTTCAAATCCCGCCGAGGTTAACTTTGCCTTTCATCCATACGGGGTCGATAAAATAAAGTACCAGTAATGTACTGAGTAATTGCTGGCCTTGTGCCAAAAGTAGAAGCAATTATTATTATTATGAATACTGTGATTATAATTAATATTATTTTCAGTATTTTTTTCTATATACTCAATATTATTGTTATATCCAGCTTTACGTAACGCTTCGTTATAATATACGGCTTTACTATTAAATATGGATCTATTAGCAGATAGTCTGGATATTCGTTGTTGCACACTGTTGACTATTGCATTCTTAACGCTTTTAGGATGATTAGAATAAAAACTAACATAATTTAAGTTCTCATTGAGTTTATGGAAAGGATAATAATGGCCTGAGTTCAAATTAAGAGTTACATCTTATAAAATTAACTATTTTATTGTTATTTTCTACTTCTAATTTCAGGTCGTGATTTTTAAAAAATTCTATAATTATTTTCTTTAAGATGCGGTAAATCCGAGTCGGCTTACGCTGACGACGTCAGCATGGTGGTGTCGAGCACCAGACACTTCCAGATGCTCGGCACCGCTCTCAAGGAATACGAAGCGGTGACTGGAGTAAAGATAAACCAGGAAAAGTCGGTGGGCTTGCAGCTCAGCACCTGGAGAGGCAAGTCCATGCCGTCTGAGAGCGTCGTGGGGCGTTGGACGGACGGACCGGTTAAATTGGTCGGGGTCTGGTTCGGACCGGACCTCCAGATGGAGAAAAACTGGAGCGAGGTGACGAGCAGGGTGGTCTCCCTCACCCAGAAATGGGCCGAGAGGTAGCTGTCCCTGAAAGGCCGGGCGGAGGTGGCGAATGCGTATATCGCATCCGTCATCTGCTACCGCCTCACCGTCGTCCCTTGCCCCGGCCCAACTCTCACCAAAATGGAGCGCTTCTTCTTCCGCTTTTTGTGGAAGGGACGAGCTCCCATAGTCAGACAATCCATCTGCTGTCAATACCCGATGCGTGGAGGACTGGGCATGCCATGGCTGATGATGCGCAGACATGCGCTAGAGCTGCGACATGTCTGGTGCTTCCTTGACGGTGAACAGGTGTGGTCGCCGTTCGCCAGGCACGTTTTCCCACAGCTCGTCTCCTTGACGGAACTGAAGTCCTAGGTCAGGAAAAGACCGAGGGATAGCGCTTGGAAACTGGAATGTCTCCAGGCGCTGACTGTCCTCTGCCAGCTGGGCACCAGTATCTGTGGAACCTCGGCGTTCTATAGAGGACTAGTGGAGAGGAAGAGTGACGACGTTCTCGGAGAGATCCTGGGCGTCGAAGAAAATCAGTTGTTTGCTCTCTTCCAGCCCAGGGCCTATGGATAACTTCCAGAAATCCCTGGCTTGGTAGTGCTACCGGGGAGCTTTGCCGGTTCGAGATGAGCTCTACAGGCACGGAAGTCCCGTCAGTCGAGCCTGACCGAGATGCGCGCAGAGCGACGAAACCGTCGTGCACGCACTCGTTCAGTGCCCGAGCATTGCTGACTTGTGGAGCTATGTAGAACAGTTGCTGTCGCGTGTAGGACCGATCCGGTTATCGACTGAGTCCATTGTGCAGATGGTCTCGCCGTCTTCCTTCGAGGAGGAAGGGCAGGCGGTTTTCATCTGCCTGGTGGCCATGGCGAAAGAGATTGTGTGGTGGACAAGGTTGAAAGGGTTAAAGACAGACACTTTCCTCTTCGGCAAATCCCTGATTATCTTTTTCAAGTTTCACTTGAAGAGGAAAATCAGGGTGGAGAGGCAAGTGCTGTCTTCTAGCAAGTTTGTTGAAAGGTGGGTGAATGTAGCGAGAATGGTCCGAGTGAACGGGACCGCTTTGAATATACGCTTGTAGTTTGAGGAATGGAAAAAAATTGAGAGAGGGCGCTTGCCCTGCTGGTCAGGGTGGCCGTGATCTTTTGTGTGGTTTTCGCCACGAGTAACCTTCGGAGGTTTCCTCCCTATTGGGGAATGTTTCATTGTTTGAATTTTCATTTTTATTGTTTATATATATATATATGTTTCTATGTCTTTTTTCTTCTTCGTTTCTTATATAAATAATAAAAATCTTTACACGCAACAAAACCCACATCGTACCGTCCTGTACCGTCCCGTGCCGTCTGTAATGTTTTTCTTGATGTTAGCCCTTGTGGCCAATAAAGAAATCATTATTATTATTATTATTATTATTATTTGACATCGTTTAAACTAAACATTTTGAGAGAGTTTAGAGATACAAACAATAATTATTATGGTGTTGTTAGCTGTTTGACCGAGTCACTAAATCAGTCTATTTATATCTTTTGGTGACTTCCTCGTTTCTAGTCATGTGTAGTGCCACTACTACCTTCCCTCTCTTAACAGGAGGTAGTGAGGGAATAGTGGTGGTAGAGATGATGCAGTGGTGACGGTGGTGATGGGATAGTAGTACTGTAGTGATGGTGTTGTTGCTGCCGTTGGTTTGTATCTAGCTAAATTTTGTGTGGTGGTGGTGGTGGTGGTGTTGGTGGTGAAATTATTTGGCTGTTGTTTTTTTCCATTTGTGATCATTTGTAACCATTTTCTTTTTTTACTATAAAATTTCTGATACAAAATTAAATATTAAATATTGGAACCCTGTGTCATAGTGTTATGCGTTGTCACTTCCTGAGAGCTAAGACTGGTGTCTTATGTCCCATTTGTAATAAGAATTATTCTATCACAATTGTTTTAAATAAGTAAAAAATCAAAAAATCAAAAACTTATTATTATTATTATTATACGGCCTCTGCCATTCTGAGTTCAAATCCCGCCGAGGTTAACTTTGCCTTTTATCCTTACGGGGTCGATAAAATAAAGTACCAGTAATTCACTGAGTATTTGCTGGCCTTGTGCCAAAAATAGAAACAATTATTATTATCGTTGTTATTATTATTATTATTATTATTATTATTATTATTATTATTACTTTTTTGCCCAATTCAATATAAAAGAGATAATTGGCAATAAGGGCAGGGGCCCCAGGTATCACAGCCTGAGCCCGCTCGTCATCGTGCCAAACAAGGCATTTAATATTGGCTGCTGGAACGTACGAATGCTGCTTGACAGGGATGCCTTGGAACGTCCTGAACGAAGGACCGCTCTTGTTGCAAAGGAACTTCGGCGTTACAATCTTGACATCGTAGCTTTATCTGAGACGAGGTTAGCTGGAGATGGTCACCTTACAGAATTTTGTGGGGAATATACATTCTTCTGGAAAGGAAGAGATGAAGGAACCAGAAGAGAGGCTGGGGTAGCATTTGCTGTTAATACTGCTCTTGTGGATAAATTAGAAGAATTCGCAGTGGGGATTAGTGAGCGTCCATGAGCATTCCGCTGGACAAAGGAAGATATG
This sequence comes from Eledone cirrhosa, assembly GCA_964016885.1. Lineage (NCBI taxonomy): Eukaryota > Metazoa > Mollusca > Cephalopoda > Octopoda > Eledonidae > Eledone > Eledone cirrhosa. Next base: position 183,105,354 of record OZ024742.1, read on the forward strand.
CGACCCTGGAGAGTGTGCTCGACTATGAATTCTGTCGATGAAGAAAAAGTGTCTTTTTACCATGCCTTGAAAGGTGTTTTAAGAAATATCCCTCAGGGATGCATCCATGTGGTCTTAAATTTGTTCTTTTGCTGGAACATGGTGTTGGTAACACACAGATCCAGCTCCTCACACATCTGCATCAGGAGCATACCATTCTTGTTACAATTTCCCACCCGATGCCATCCGATTACATTCATGTGTCAGGCAGACAAGGTCATCGTGCTTGGTGACTTTAATGCTAGAGTGGGTAGAGATTTTAACACATGAATGTTATCGGATGGCATCGGGTGGGAAATTGTAACAACAATGGTATGCTCCTGATGCAGATGTGTGAGGAGCTGGATCTGTGTGTTACCAACACCATGTTCCAGCAAAAGAACACATTTAAGACCACATGGATGCATCCTGCATCTGAGGAATGGCATCTTTTGGACTACGTCCTTGTCAGGATGCGTGACAGACGGGATGTGCAGTGTGTTCGTGCTCTTCGTGGAGCTGAGTGCTGGACGGACCACCGCCTGGTACGCGCAAAAGTGAAACTAATCACTAAACGTAAAATCCAGGCTCCTGGTGTTACCCTGCTCAGAAGATTGAATGCTGCTCGTCTTAGAGATAAAAATGTGAAGAGGACATTGCGAGAAGAGATGCATGTTGCAGATCTTGGTGAGGATTGGCCGACCTTTAAAAAGTCGGTTTATGATGTAGGCAGGCGTATTCTGGGATTGGTGCAGAGAAAACATCAAGACTGGTTTAAAGAGAATGATGAACATATAAATGACCTGTTGGCTGATAAGAGACGTGCTCTGTCACGTTACTTGACAGCAAAACCACAGGAGAAGAATATGTTGCATAAGGAACTCAAGGATGTGAAATCACGTGTTAGGCGGAGTCTTTCTCAGATGAAGGATAAGTGGTGGTGTGAGAAGGCTGATGAAATACAAGCTGCACCAGATTCCAATAACACAAAGCTGCTGTACAGTCTCTTGCGTGAAGTTTATGGACCGTCTTCTTCTCTGGTGACACCGCTTCGCGGCAAGGATGGCCAGGAACTTCTTCGTAGCCCACAAGGAATTCAACGAAGGTGGCGAGAGCACTTTGATGAACTTTTTAATCAGCCGTCAGTCGTCAATGAATATTTCCTCAATCTCATTCCTGAAAAACCTGTGAAAGTAGCTCTCGCAGAACCACTGACGCTTGTGAAGGTTGCAGTAGCTATC
>OZ024742.1:183111612-183134112 GCA_964016885.1 Eledone cirrhosa
GGTTTAATAATATGTGCGATGAAAAGAAATTGTTAATATGTATTAAGAATAATATTTAAGGGTTAATAATATGCGCATAATCAAATACATGGAACTCTTTTAACCATCTTTTGATCTTATATATTATGTATACTCCAGTCCTACAAACTGTAGAGTGCTTCTTATCCGATATCTGCATTGCTTTATTGTACTACAATAAAACTCACCTCCTACATATATATATATATATATATATATATATTCCTGAGGATGAGCTGTTGAAATCAAATCAAAGATCACTAAGTTTAATCGTGGCAAGCGGCCATATATCTTCGTATATGTCAGAAGCCAGTCGGTACATTATTTTTCCTTGATAATTTTAGTTTCTTATATCAACGTCATTCTCAGAAATGCAATGCTATATTTGGCTGTTTCGCATTGCAAGTTATGTAAAAACTATTTTCTCTTCCCATAATCACACCTGTAAGTATGTTAGTGGTAAAGGAAGTTTGTAGGTGATTTGAGCGTATTGGGGGTTTTTGTGTATTTTTGTTCGATTTGTGTCTTGTTGTTATGGTTGTTTTCGTTTTTCTTTTGTATTATTTTTTTTTTGTGGGGGAGGCTATGAAAACATATATGGAATTCATTGGACCTCCATGGTTAACGACGATGAGTACTGCATTTATTCAATCAAGAGAACGGCCTGCTCGTGAAATTAACGTGCAAGTGGCTGAGCATTCCACATACACATGTGCCTCTAACTAAATTCTCAGGAAGATTCAGCGTGACACACCGAGCGACAACGCTGGGTCTTTGAATCACAGGTACAACCATCCGACGGGCTTCTAAACAGTTTCACTCCACACAGATTCACACATATGGCTTGGATCGATCCGATGCTATGGTAAATAACACTTGCTTAAGATGACATGTTAACGGATCGAACCTGTGACCTGATGATTCGGTCATGCTGCATCCACAAATCATTTCTATAGAAATGGTTTGAAGCCCTTCAGCTGATGAATTGTGTTATTTCATTTGCAGGCTGGTGTCTAGGGAAGATAATGTTATGGTTGTAAGATTGAATATACGTATGTAAGTGATTCAATGTGTTACCGTGATATTGATGAAAAGAGAAAAGAGAACAGAGAAAAATCAGGAGTACATATAGAGTTATTTATTCGTCAAGTTGAGATTGAAACGACGTTCAAATCTTCGGATGCTTTGTGTCAGCAGAAGAATAATTATAACAAACAGAGCTTGTACAATATGTGATATTTGTTGTGGAGATGTTATAATGTGTTTGTATTACAGGATGAATACGTGGAAGGTGTGATGTGACTTTACCAGCCCGTTGTGGACTATGACTTGACTGTGACAACACCGACTACAACGGTGACTGCTACAAGCGAAGTCTCTGGTCCAGCGTCTGGGAGCCGAGTGAGAACAAAGAACGCAACCGAGTTGTGTTGAGCTCAATACACACTTCAGTTTCGTCATAGCTATTTCCAGCGATGGCTTCATAGCTATATTGGACTGCTTTTTGTACTGTTATGATAATTTCGCTACATTTCTATCAGCAATCTTTACTACTACTAAACGGTGAATTAGCTGAGTCAACAGAACGTCGTATAGAATGTTTTGCAGTATTCGTTTCCGTTCAAATCTCACCGAGGTTAACTTCGCATTTCATCCTGTCGAGGTCGATAAAAATGTATCCGTCCAGGACTGGAGCCGGTTCTTCCTCACTTCCTCTGTCATTCTCTCCTTCTCAGGAAGAAATCAGCTTCGTTCAGACCTGGAGAGGGACGGGCTCCGTCAGATTTTAAATGTCCCGAAATATACGATTCCATCAGGAGTTACAGGTCCATTGCTTTAACAAGGAAATTGGTCTTAAAACGCAGTAGTAGCATTATATAATGTATATATGTCTCTATGTATGGACCTGTAACTCCTGATAGAATCGTTGGGACAGCTGACCTCCTCCGTAAAATTGGATCGATAACATCATGTCTGAGGAAGGAGCTCCGCGAGATGGGGTGGCTGTTGCAACATGTGTCGCTGGTCATTTTCCGCGGGATACATACCGTTCTGACCTGGGTGTAGAGTCTGTCACTCTTTCCTTTTCCCTCTTTCTTTCTTCTATTGTCTAGCAGTCTTTGATCTTCCTCCTCCTTTTCCTCTCATTTATGGCGTTTATAGTCCTTTCCAATACTGCTATCTTTTTCTCTATATTTATTTATCTAAAAGACCTTCCGTCATAATTTTGAAATAATTAACTTTAAGTTATGTTCTAAATAGCAGCTAAATAATGAGAAATTTACTTATATTATTAAAACTCACCAAATTCTGAATTATTTTCAATACGGTTTCAAAATCGTAGGAAATATTTTTCATTGGAAATATTTTACCGAAATGTTTAATTATATACGCACGAACAGACGGGCGGTCAAACAAAAGAGAATTGATTTTCAATGCTAATTGTTTTTTACAGTTCTTTATCTCCCCCCTCCTCACTCTACAAATCTCAAATGTGATCTACAGTAAAGTGCAGCTAACATCTCTAGGACACCACCGGGAGTAGGTACACACACACACACACACACACAGACACACACACACACACACACACACACATACACACACACACACACACATCGTAGACTCTAGAATTTGTTATTTGCTTATTATTTTCTGGTATAAAATGAATGCAATGAGTAACAGAAATAATTTTAATCTATTGGTTACCCAACGGTACATGTCGACGCAGTTGTATGCCGTGAGACGTAGCCACCATTATTACAATGAACTCTTCTGAAGAGGGATGGGCTCCGCCAGGGTTAAACTAATCAAGAAACATCGTATGACATTATAACGACCCGACGAACCCAACAGGAATATATATGTATATATATATATATATATATATATATATATATATATTCTAAGGAGATTACGCAATAGCGATTGCCTAAATTCAAGGAATGAAACCTTCTCACGTTGTCCCCATGTCTAGAAACACCTCTTGAACAACTACAAAGCTCCGGATTGAATAACAACATTCTAATTTTTTAATCAACCCCAACATTTTATTCCGGACATTCGCAGTTATCTACCTTACACCTTTCGCCCGTGGTTTTGCATCGCTTAGGTGAAATGACCGTTTCTGCGCATGCACATTCATACGGTTGTTCTTCCTGTTCCGTATAACCATTACCAGTCCGAGCTGAAGATCCGCATAAGGTGAAACAATTGTTCTCGGTATGGTGAACTAACTGTTGTGTTACTACTACTGCTACTACCAAACTCGTCCCATGGACTGAGTGCTCTACCACTGCGGATATTACCTTCCAGTGTTCTACCTCTCTCTCTATATATATATATATACTAGACCAGTCGTGGCCCGTTGAAGTCACTTGTTATAATTTCATTGAACAACACCACTATCTCTCTCTCTCTATCTATCTCTATATATATATCGTTTCTGAATTTGTTTAGCAAGATTCTTTATCTGAAAACGTGTGTTGAAACTGATATTGTTATGCTTTGGGAGGGTCATGTTGCCAATAAGAAACACACGCACCAGAAGCTTTCACTCGAATTTATTATAAATTAAATTTATAAATTTAAGAATTTATAAATTTCCGGTTGGTTGGTTGGTTCCATAACCGGTCGGTTATTCATACATTGTCAAAGTTCTTTCGTCACACATTCTGTGACCTCTTCAGTGACTGGGGATTCTTTTCTTTGTTTTGTGCCTCTTCTTTGTTCTGTCCTACGCCATCTTGTTTTTGTGTGTGTTGTGTGCTTAGTTTGCGCATGTGTTACATCCGGGTGTCTGTGTGTGTTTATATTTATTTGTTTATTTACATGTTACTGGTTGGTTGTTTGTTCTAACTGTAAAACTAGAAATGTAGTATATAGCATAAGATGTACTGAAGGAGAATGTAAAGATAAGAATATAGTGTACATAGGTGAGACAGCTCGTAGTATAGGAGAACGGTTAAATGAACACTGGCGAGAACTTCAAGATAAAAAAGAATCCTCAATACTCCACCAACATGCAAAAATAGAACATAAGGGCAAATTAGAGAACATAGAAATAAAAATAGAATCTACACACAGAAAAGACGCAATGTTTAGACAAATCACAGAGGCAATAAAAATAAATGAACTCCAACCAAAATTAAATAGAAAACATGAATGGAATAGCAACATCACAACTTACAATTAAGGACAAAATAAAAACACACACACACATAGAACAAACAACCAACCAGTAACATGTAAATAAACAAATAAATAAACAAATAAAAACACACACAGTCACCCGGATGTAACACATGCGCAAACTAAGCACACGACACACACAAAAACAAGATGGTGTAGGACAGAACAAAGGAGAGGCACAAAACAAAGAAAAGAATCCCCAGTCACTGAAGAGGTCACAGAATGTGTGACGAAAGAACTTTGACAATATATGAACAACCGTCCGGTTATGGAACCAACCAACTAACCGGAAATTTATAAATTCTTAAATTTATAAATTTAATTTATAATAAATTCGAGTGAAAGTAACTGGAGTATGTGTTTATTATTGGCAACATGACCCTCCCAAACCATAACAATATATATATATATATATATAAATATATATATATATATATATATATATATATATATATATATATATATATATATATATATATATATATGTGTGTGTGTGTGTGTGTGTGTGTGTGTGTGTGTGTGTGTGTGTGTGTGTCTCTCTCTCTTTCAATCTGCTCGCTCACAACCACTATCTTTTTATTTATTTATTTATGAAGTACCCGGAAAAACCCCGTGTCTCGGGAACCCGCGTTCTGATTTACGCGAAAATTGGTTTATTCCATTTGTATTCCCATTTCAGGGACAACTTCCTTTCAAAGTATTTTCCCATGATGCGCCGTTTAGGCTGTATATACGTTCGAAAGTATTTGAAGAAAATGAACCTACTTTCATTAAAAACTGTTTAATCACAATTGTTTCCGGTATCTTGTAATATGAAATCGTCTATTTGTCGCAAATGATCAATTTGTTTTCATTTATGAACGGACTTCAAGCAAATTCAAATACAAGGTTCCGTCGTCAGAGTGGAATAAACTTATTTCAATTTATAATTTATAGTCACATAAAACATTAACTCATATCAAGCAATAAATTTGAGCAACTGCTTCGTTCCGTGACTGGGATTTACAACCTATAGGTCAGTCTCTACTTTCCTTTGTATATAGTGTATTTTGTATATGGTGTATTTTGTATATAGTGTATTTTGTATATAGTGTATTTTGCAATACACTCTATGCTTAATTAAAAGCATTTCGAAGACTTTACGCTATTGTTTTATAGTGACAGTCTCACTTACTTTAAATTTTCAGCATGTTTGCTGAAAATTTAAAATAAGTGAGACTGTCACTCTCTCTAAAACAATAGCGTAAGGTCTTCGAAATGCTTTTAATTAAGCATACAGTATATTGCAAAATACACTATATATACATTCATATATATATTGCTATTTCAGAGCACCAATTCTAATTTTCAATATATATATATATATATATATATATATATATATATATATATATATATATATATATATATATATATATATAATCTTCTCACTCCTCGATTTCACAGCGGAAATAATTGACTTTTGAAGGAGAGGGGGAATTTAATATTTTCTTCCATAGCACATCATCATTAGTAGTAGTAGTAGTAGTAGTAGTAGTAGTAGTAGCAGTAGCAGTAGTAGTAGTAGTAGTTTCGTGAAGAAAAAATGTCTTTTTCTGTGGTGAAGAGCGGAAATCTACTTCACAGCAAAGATTGGATGAAATTACAAGAGATAGAATTATTACTACTCAATTATCAGCAATTTGTGGTCATCCTCACCAGTAGTTTATTATTATTATTACTTCTTTTTTAATGGTGGCAGACTTGTTAGAGTGTCACACAAATGCTTCGCGGTATTTGTTTCGGCTCTTTACTTTTAGGATTCCAATCCCGCTGAGGTCAACTTTGCTTTTTATTCTTCTGCATTCGATAAAATAAAGTACCAGTATTGCACTGGTACTCCCCACCAAAAATGTGTTGGCCTTGTGCCTCAATCAGAAACCATTCGATTGGCAATATCGGTAGAGGGTCGGACGCCATGCTTTGCAGCATGATCTGAATTCAAATTCCGCCGTGGTTAACTTTGCTTTTCATCCTTACGGGGTCGATCACATAAAGTACCAGTAATACACTGGGATAATTGCTGGCCTTGTGAAGACAATTATTATTATTATTGTTTATATATGTTTCTATGTCTTTTTTTTTCTTTTCTTTTATAAATAATAAAAATCTTTACACGCACAAAACCCACATCGTACTGTCCTGTACCATCCTGTGCCGTCTGTAATGTTTTTCTTGATGTCAGCCCTTGTGGCCCATAAAGAAATCATTATTATTATTATTATTATTATTATTATTATTATATAGAGCTGTGAGTTAGCATAGACGTTTGAGCGTCGGACAAATGCTGGCTTTGTGTCAAAATCAGAACGCGTTGTTAATATCATCACCATTGTTATTACCACTGGTAATGATGTCATCATCATCATCATTTTTATTATCACTAGTGTTGATATCACCATCATCATCATGCTCCTATTTCAATGGTTTGTGAAGATGTTCTATCCATGTCTAACCCTAGAATTAACTTCCATCAGTTAACAGTGATTCCGTTTTTATCAGAGCTTCACTCAATGATTCGTTTTTAAATATTATTGAAGAAAAGTAAGAAACATTATAGAGAAAAAAGAAAGAAAGATGATAAAGAAAAAAGAAAGAAAATAGAAAAAAGGAAGAGAGATAGACAGAAAGAAGAATGAAAAGAAAAAGAAAGAAAGGAAGGTAAAGAAAAGACACTTTAGGCAAACCTAAGATTTCCGCCTGTCAGTTGGAGACACTTGTTCTAATTCTAAGAATGAAAGCTTAGAGATGGAGGTACAGATATATAGAGGGAGAGAAAGATTGTGGGATAGAGGGATAGAAAGATTGTGGGAGAGAGAGGGGCAGAGAGAGACTGAGATAGAGAGAGACTATGATAGAGAGATAGATAGATAGAGAGAGAGATAGAATCTGTGATTGAGAGAGAGGCAGAGGATGAGTGATAGAGAAGCAGAGAACGACAGTGATCGAGAGAGAAAGACAGAGAGAAATAATAATAAAGAGAGAAAGGCAGAGAGAGATGGTGATAGAGAGAGAAGGGTGGGGAGAGATAGTGATAAAGAGAGAAAGACAGAGAAAAACAGTGATAGATAGAGACAGAGAAAGACAGTGATAGAGAGAGGCAAGGGTTGATAGCGAAATAGAGATAGGGATAAAGTGAGAGAGATGGAACGAGGTAGAGATGAGGATAGAGTGAGAGAGATAAAGAGAGATAGGAGCAGAGAGAGATAGAGAGAGGTGGGACAGCGGTAGTAGAGAAATAGGGGTGGAGAGAGAAAGGAGTAAAGAGAGGAGGTAGAGAGAGAGAAATTGAAGCAGAATGAGCTAAAGAAAGGGAGTTGCAGTTGTGGATCAATGCAGCTGCCATGGAGTTCTATAATGGAATGAGAGAACTATCTTAACCTGGAAGGATAGCTAATCTTTCGAAGTTATGTCACTCAAAGTTACTTCTTGCACGATTGCAACCACAAGTCATGCGTTATTCAAAATACTATGTCTGGTGGATGTAGCATGACGAATTAGTTAAGAAAATCACTTCACAATCATGAAGTCGCGAGTTCGATGCTCTTGCGTGGAATATAGGACATGTGTCATTTACTAAAGCAGAGTTGAGCCGAGCATTATAGGTAAAATTGGGTAGACGAAAACTGATTGGAAGCCCATTGGATGGACTGTGCATGCAATTCAAAGAGCCAGCCTTGCCATACACTCTATCGCACTGATTCTCCACGTATCTATGAAATGCTCAGCGACTTGTACGTTAATTGAACGAGTAAGCCGTTCCGTTGATCAAACAACTGCATCACTCATAGTCGAAAGCGATGGAAGCCTATTTACCTGTCTTTTAATCATACAAACCAAATTATTTCTTCTAACATAAGAGCACTAAATTGACTTAAGTGTATACCTTAAAGTGAATTACATAATATAATTGCAATAAAACAACGAAACCAATAATTGTCTTTGTCTTAGAAATAATTTAATTATTCTTAACCCTCTAGTTGTCATATTTCTAATGAAAGACACTGCCAATGATTTTCAAATAATTTTGAAAATAATCGAAACTGAGGGTATTTAATAGTATATATTTCCCATTATTAAGCTGGTGTTTGAAACATAAAAGCTCTTTCTTTTCTTTTTTTTTAGATAAATATAATATCGTGAAGACGCGTGGTTTAGTGGTTATAGAATTGGATTTACAATGGTGAGGTTTCGGGTTCGATTCCCGGACCGGTTGATGCGTTATATCCTTGAGAAAGACACTTTATTTCATATTTTATTCTGCCAGTAGTTGTGACCGGTAGATAGTATCAACGATGGAAAGACCAATGGAAACATTGCTTCCTTGGCCCGATTTGACAAATTCCACACCACTGGGTAAGCGAATGAAGTCAGGAATCTAGTCAGTCGTTTGAAAAAAAAGATAGCTATAAGCATTGTATCGTAGAACCAAGAATGGTCTCAGACAGTTTGTTAGCCAAAGAGTTAATGATTCATTGCTGTGTCGGATTTTTTCTTTTCTATGTTTTAATGCATTAGTCATGGGAGATAGAGGACTGCCCGTGACTTATTTTAGAACACCTGGTGCTGATAGAAAGAAAGGAAGAAATTATACTCTGACAGGAAACTTGACCCGAATGCTTTTAAACACCCATGATCAAGTCTAATAGCCAGAACAGAAACAGTCAGTCCGATGGGCTTCCACACAAATTCCGTCCGCAAAACTCCAATTACAAAGCTTTGGTCGACCCGAGGCCATGGTAGGAAGTATATACCGATCGTGTTAACGATGGCAATCAACTTGAAACTCTGCAGATTTAACCACTTCTTAACCGCAATGCCAAGCCTGCCCTTTAAAATATGCTAAAGTTCAATTGAGATGTTATTGTATAAGAAATATAAGAATAGAACTGCAACGTTATTAATGTTACTTCTGGAAATAAATCATAATCATGTGATCTGTTTGTCAGTTAACTTGCTACCTTATCTACTGAGTTCATAGTTTGGCACGAGGCTACGTGAAGGCATGTAACTTAGGGGTTAGAGAGTTCGGTTCACGATCGTAAGGCCCTGAGTTCGATCCAAAGCGGTGCGTTGTGTCCTTGTCTATTCAGCTGGAAAAATTAATTGCAATGGCCAGCCTTGTCACCCACTGTGTCACGTTGAATTTTCCTGTTAAGGTTAATCGTGTCTATGAAATGTTCAGCCACTTGCACGTTTATTTCACATGCAGGCTTTCTCGTTGATCAAACAACTGAAATACTCCTTGTTGGAATTGGCGTAAAGCCAACAAAAAGATTATACATATACAGAAAAGGATTGAGATTTTATTAAGTTCATGCCTTTCTGGCTGTATTAGGTGTGTACGTTAAGTGAATTACTCATCTAATAGTTTACGGTCTTCCTCTGCAGACTGCATGAGTGAAATCAGCTATAGGAAAGTCATCCATGATAGCATATTGCTTATTAAGTGTTGTGTTTACTTATTAACTTTAAGAAATTGCAAAGGTTAAAACTTTTGATTACTAATTAAGCAGAGTACCAAGTCGACTAAATACATCACAGAACTGTTCAATTTAATAACTGACACAAGCCTCCAGTTGTGGTTAGGTACCTTGGTACAAGAGTACCTTTTTATGCTGAAATTAACTGACATCCAATGAGGACAAATTTTGAAGGAAAAAATGTTGGTGATAAGAAGAGCATCCAGTCGTAAAAGACGCTTCATTTAAGTTAAAGACTTCCTTGTGTCGATACTGCGATAAAATACACTGTTGAATGTAGGAAAGTGTATAAACGAGATGCAATCTCTCGGCTTATCTGAGAGGCCAGTAATACCGATTAAGTACAGACTTTACTGGTGACATCGCGTCCAGACATTGCTAACAGGAAAAAACTAGCATTCAACTTAGTGGCTAGAGAGCTAGATTCGCAATCGTGAGGTTGCGAATTCGATTCCCGGACCGGGCGATGTGATATGTCCTTGAGCAAAATACTATTTTACGTTGCTCTTTCTGCCAGGAGTTACGACCGGTAGATAGAACCAGCAATGAAAAACCAATGAAAACGTTGTTTCCTTCGTCCGATTTGATGAGTTCCATCCCACTCGGTAAGCAATTGAGGTTTTGGATCTTGTCGATAGTTGAAAAGAAAAAAAAATCATGACAATGGTGATTGTCTCGCTAAACATCAGATATTTTACGAAATATAAAATTGAAAAATATAACTAGTTTTTAACGAGTCATAATTATTTGAAAATATAAGCATTAAATTATATTAAATCTGCAAAAATATACTCCAATATTAAGGTTTTCCTTCGAATGTTGTGCTTCGTTCAGAAGACCGCAAGTTTTCCTCGCCGACTGTGGCTCACTGGTTCATCAGTTAAGTGTTCTACTTTCAAACAGGCCTAGTATGAAGAGTATCCTATGGTGTATTACACAATATATATATATATATATATATAGTTGGTTTTATCATCAATTCACTCTATACTATCGATTACAATCGATAATAACTAGTGTTGTGAGCAATATCTCTGTATTTTATGAGTATGGAGGTAAACGAGAATTACTGAATCAATAAAAACGAAAACAAACTCGAACAAGCAGCTCATGGGATAGATCTAAGTCCATTTCAATAATTGCTCTATTGAAAGCTGAATGCTTTTATATGTCCTTCATACATAATTATGACACACATACCCACAAACGCATACATATACACACACACAAACAAATATACACACATGTATATATATGAGAAAGAGAGAGAGAGAGAGCTGCTTTCTTTACAAAACTTTATCTATCTAGCATACACTGCGGGTATTGAAAATGAGGTTGAATGAGTTTTGAATTAAATCACCATCTTTCCTCTAGAGTCTTAACATAAACAGTTAAAACGTATCGTGCTTCTAGTATAAGTAAACTAACAATATATTTCATCAGAAATAAAACTATATAATATAAACTATATACCTACTTCAGGTATAATACAATTAACCGATGAAGATAATATATTGTAAATGAATTATAACATTAAAGTGGAGTCAGTGCCAAGGTATCTAAGACCTTAGGCTAGCCCTTCACTGTGTGCCCCTTATCCCAGTTATGCGCCCCGTTCTGCCAAATAAAACAACTTAAACTTACAGATGAGCGAACTGACGAAACAGTTATTTATATTTCTTGCTCTGATCGCATTAAGCAAATTACTTATCCTGCATTTTCTACTACATATTCCACAATCAGCCGTGCCAAATTAGGTTACAAATCACATACGATTCTCTCCACCTCTTTCACTATTTCCACAACGTTGCTTGGGTGGTTAAATCGGTTAATGATTTTTGTTACTGATCATAAGAAATTATATATTTAAGTTAACTATACAAATTTGAATAAAACTGTGGCCCTTTACGATTCTGTAATGTACCTCACTGAGGTCTGCGCTCTAGGCGGCTACCTAGTTGACCTTAATGGCAGTGTCGGAACTTGCATCCCTGTACAGTATTATAATCACGAAATATACGATATATGATAATAGGAGAGAATAGATAGCGCTCAAATGGATAGATATGAAACTGATTCTTAAGAGGGTATAAGTACAGGGCTGGTACTTTTTCTATCAACCACGAACGATTAAAAAGCTAAGTTGACTTCGGCGCTATTTGAAGTCCGAGAGCAGAGAACCTCAAAGTATTCTATCCGACATTTTAACGACTCTGCCAATTTTCCGCCTTATATAAATGACTAGACCACCCGTGACCCGTTCGGTCACGTTCACTTCAAAATAATTTTTAAATAATTAAAATATACACAGACAAGTATATAATGTGAAATGAAACTGGAAGGCGCATATATATATATATATATATATATATATATATATATATATATATATATATACGTGTGTGTGTGTATATATATAAATGTGTGTGTATGTGTGTGTATATATATATATGTATATGTGTGTGTATGTGGGTGTCTGTGATCTAAATACACTGGTCATAGACACACACACACACATATACACACACACATATATATATATATATATATATATATATATATATATATATATATATATACACACACACACACACACTCACATATATATATATATAACCAAACAACACCACCAGCTCTCCCTCTCTCTTCCATTCTCCTTCCCTGGCTCCTCTCCCTCTCTCTATGTCTCTCTTTCAATCTACTCTCTCACTCACTCTATCTCTCTCTCTCTCTCTCTCTCTCTCTCTCTCTGTTTATGAAGATACCCGGAAAAAACTCATATCTCGGGAAGCCGCGCTCCGATTTACGCGGAACTTGTTTTATTCCATTTGTATTCACATTTCAGGGTCATCTTCCTTTCAAAGTATTTTCCCATTATGCGCTCTTTTGGCTGTATTACATTACAGACAAGCAGGCAATCACAACTTTTAGTAATATATAGATAGATAGTAACATCAAATAACATATATAAATGAAAGGCAATGGAAGAGATAAATTGACAGAGGTACTCACTTCTCTGGCGGTACTACCAGAAATTCTAAAATAAAAGAATTAATAATAATTTCTAATTTAGACACAACTTCATTTATTTGTGGGGAGGGGAAAGTCGATCAAATCGACACTAATACTTTACTGGGGCTTTATTTTATCGATGCCAGGATGATGAAATGCAAGTTGATGGCAGGATTTTAAATCAGATTGTTAAGGGCCGTAATTAAATGCTGCAAAAGCATTTTACCTGACGCTCTACCGATTCTGGCAACCCGCCGCTCTGATAATAATGGTTTCAAGGCCAACAATTTTAGGGGAGGGAAAAGTAGATTATATCGACCCAAGTGCGGTATTGGTACTTTATTATATTGACCCCGTCAAGATGAAACGCAAAGTTAATCTCGGTGGGATTTGAACGCAGAACGTAAAGGAACATGACTATGCTTCAAAGCATCGTGTCCGGCGCTCTACCGATACTGCCAATCCACCGCCTTAATAATAATAATAATAATGATTTCATTTATTGGCCACAAGGGCCGACATATAGGGGACAATACAAAAGACTGGGACAGTGGGGTTTTACAGAAAAATCGAGTAAACAATATGAATAACAATAACAAAGTAACAATAACAAAGTAACAATATAGTAACAAGAAAATTACAAGAAAAATTCCCCAATAGGGGGGATGACCACCTAGGGTTCGCTCAGGTACCCCACCAATCCTGAACGACCCGACGCTTCGAGAGCACCCTGGAAGGGCACCCCTCTCCTCCTCAAATTTACCTACCTACAGCCGCATGACCAGAGGAGGCCCACTCACACGGCCATTCTCGCCACATTCACCCACCTTTCAGCAAATGTACTGGGGGGGGGGCAGCACTTCTCTCTCCACCCTCACCTTCCTTTCCAAGTGAAACTTGAAAAAGTTGATGAGGGATTGGCCGAAGAGAAAAGTGTCTGTCTTCATTCCTTTCAACCTCGTCCACCATACAACCTCTTTCGCTACGGCTACCAGACAGAGGAAAATTTCCTGCCCTTCCTGGCCAAAAGAAGGCGGCGGGTCGATCTTCACTATGGACTCGGCCGATAGCCGGATCCGTTCTACACGCGACAACAGCTGTTCAACATAACTCCACAAGTCAGTAATGCACGGACACTGGACGAGTGCGTGCAGAACGGTTTCGTCGTTCTGCGCGCATCTCGGGCGGGTCCGTCTGATAGCACTTCCGTGCCTGTAGAGTTTATCTCGAACTGGCAGTGCCCCCCGGTAGCACTGCCAAGCGAGGGATTTTTGGAAATTATCCATCGTCCCCGGCTTGAAAGTCCTCCGGTACACACTGGTTAGTTCGACTTCGTTGACTCTATAGAACTCGAGAGTGGAAGTTCCACTGACCGCATTGCCCGCCTGGCAGAGGGCAGTGAGTGCCTGGCAACATTCCAGATGCCAGTCACCCAGTCTCGGTCTCTTCTTGACCCAGGACTGCAGCTCAGTCAAAGAAAGGAGCTGCGGAAAGGCCCGTCTGACCAACGGCGACCACACCTGTTCAGCGTTTAGGCAGAATATCTGGAGATGCCGCAGCCTCAGCGCGTGCCTGCGCATCATTATCCACGGCATGCCCAGCCCTCCACGTAGAGGGTGCTGGCAGCAGATGGACCGCCACACCAGCGGAACCTGACCCCTCCACAAGAATTTGAAGAGGAGCCGCTCCAAGATGGCGAGCCGCGAACGGGGGCAAGGGACGACGGTCAGACGGTAGTAGATGACGGACGCGATGTACGCGTTCGCCACGTCCGCCCGACCTTTCAGTGATAGCTTCATCCCAGCCCATTTCTGGGTGAGACTGGCTACCCTGCACGTCACCTCGTCCCAATTCTTATCCACCTGGTGGTCTGGCCCGAACCAAACCCCTAGCAACTTTACCGGTTCGTCCGTCCAGCGCCTAACGACGCTGTTGGACGGCATGGACTTGCCTCTCCAGGTGCCGAGTTGCAAGCCCACCGACTTTTCGGAGTTAAGTTTTGTTCCCGTCAACCTTTCATATTCCTCCAATAAGTTGCCGACCACCTCGATTTCTGAGGTGTCCGACACCATCACGGTGATGTCGTCCGCATAAGCCGACACAGCCTTTCCGCGTCCCGGTTCGAGCGGGATGCCCTGCAACAGCTCCAGCTTCCGCAGTAAAGGCTCGAGAGTCAATACGTACAGAAGGGAGGAGAGAGGGCACCCTTGACGGACCGATCGGGAGACCTGAAACGGTTCCGAGAGGTGGCCATTAATTTTGACCATCGAGCAGGTGTCGCTGTGCATTGCAGCGATCCAGCTTCTGAAGACGGGGTCGAAGCCAGCCGCCTTGAAGACAGCCTCCAGGTACCGATGGTCGACCCTATCGAATGCTTTCGATTGATCTAAATTTATCAGAGCCCCATCGAAGCCAGGTTTACACCCTACCCTCTCTATGATGTATCGCATTAGGTGGAGGTTGTCGTGTATGGACCTGGTTGGGATTGCGCAAGTTTGCGCCTCCCCAACCAAATCCCCGACGACAAGCGCCAACCTCTTCGCTAACACCCTGGCCAAAATCTTCAACTCTGTGTTGAGCAGAGTTATGGGCCTGAAATTGTCTAATGTGTCCCTCTTGTTCTCGTCTTTCCTTATCAGCATCACTACGCCACGGCTCACAGAACTGGGAATACTCCCGTTTTGCTGCCAGTTGCAGTAGAGGGCTTCGAGGATATTGGAGAACAAGTCTGGCATATTTACGTAAAGCTCGTAGGGCAGACCATCCAAACCGGGTGACTTGCGCCTCATGCAGCCGACAAGGGCATCCTGAATCTCGGCTGAAGTAATTGGCCTTTCGCAGCGCCCAGCGTCAGCCGTCGAGAGTTGCGGCAAGCCATCGAAGTAGGGACTGACGTCCGCCACCATCTCTGACTCGCCACTTCCCCGGAACAACCGAGCAAAATGTTGGCGAAAGGCCTCACACATCCTCTTGGAATCGCTCAGCTCGTGCCCGTCTCGGTCCGTCAAAGACCGAATCGTGGTTTTATTACCACGCTGCGCCTCTGCCACGCGGGCCCATCGAACAGCTTTGGTTCCCTCGTTTCTCAGAGCACGCGCCTTAGCTCTGACAATGCAACCTTCGTGTTTCGCATTGAAGAAATGGTCTAATGCCATTCTCGCCGCTAGCACGTCAGTTGCAATGCCACTACCAATAGCCTCGTCTAACTTATCTACCAACTTCCCCTTCTTTCTATTTTTCTCTAACGCTACTTCTTTGCTAAACTCTATCGACATTACTCTAATCTCTCTTTTGAGAGCCCCCCACCATCTATTGTTGACGACTCCCCCTGTCAACTTTTTCTTAACTAAATTGTTGACCTGGTCCCTGTAAGCCTTACGTGCCGGAAATGACATGTTTAGCTTCCAGTAACCAGGTCCTAACCTACGCGTCTTATCTAGGTCGACCATACAAATTTGTGATCTGAATAGGCGACCGTTTCAAAACGTGGACAGCTTACACTATTTCTGTCTATTTTCCTAATGAATATCCTGTCTATATACGATCTAGATGACCCTATGCGGTTAGCCCAGGTCCACACTGGCGCATTAGGGAAATCTAGTCGGTACCTGTCAGACAGTTGGAACTGGCTGATCAGGTTCTTGAGGCTTTTGCACCCACCCCCCGCTCCTATCGGATACTCCCACACAGTCCCAGCGTGCATCTAAGATGCCGTTCCAGTCCGCCGCTAACAGTAAAGGGCGAGACGTACCCAGAAAGGCTTCCAGGCGTCTAAAGAAGTCCGGTCGTCCTGCCCCAGTAGGAGCATAGACAGCCACCAGTCTAAAGGCACCACCTTCGTTATTGTTCACGTCCAGGACCACCAACTTCCCGTCCGGGTCCCGGAAGATCGACGTTACCTCGAGATCCAGGCCTTTCCTAAACAGCACTGCCACCCCGTCTCCCATTCCCGGCCGGCTAACAGATGCAAAGATCTGATATACGTCGAAAATGGGGGCTAGTGCGCGCGTGTCGGAAATCCTGGTCTCGCTGGCGGCAATTACATCCATTTCTATAGACCTGAGGTCGTTGAGCAGGTGACCCTGCTTCCAGGTCGATCCCAGGCCTCGAACATTTAAACATCCTACTCTTAATACGGCCATGTTGGCAGGTCAAAAAGAGAGAGAGGAAGGTTTACTTACCTTCCGGGCTCTTGTGAAGGTCGGGTTGTTCGACCTCCATAGTTGGTGGGGTTTCTTTTGGGAACCCCTTTAAAAGTCTTGAAGTTGGTTTTACGTTCGGGTTCCCACGTCCCGAGGAAAGCTGTCTCGTATTTCTTTGAATATATCGAGCGACATTCGCACCAGAACCAAATCTTCCGGCACGCGAAATGTGCTCGATTTAAACATTTCCCCCTCTTTTTGTATATTTTCACTTCGTGCTACGAGGGCCATCAGTTCCTTGTTGGCCCTCCTGACGAGCACGAAGTTTTGTATGTTTTGTTGGTGTGATTTTATTTGTTTGTGTGGCTGTGGTGGTGATGATTGTGGTGGTGTTGTTTCGGTTGTATCTGTGTTTGTTGTTAGTGCGGTGTCTGTGGTTTCAGATGTTTGTGCGTATATTTGTTCTTGCGTCTGTTTAGGTTGTTTCTGTTTGGGGGATTCTGGTGATGGTGATGGTGGTGTTGATGTTGGTGTTATTGGAGAGATGTTTGCGTGGGTGTTGTCTGCATTTTTTATTGTGGGTGATTTTGTGCTTTGTTGAGTCTTTTTTTCTTTTTGTGTTTCCTTTTTTGTATTTTGGGGGATTTTGGTTTTCCCTGATCTTCACTACTGGTAGATGAGGGGTCTGTGTCTGTAAGTGTCTCTGTATGTATGTTTATGGTTTTATTGGTGTGTGTATTTGGGGGGAGGGGGAATTTGACAGCTTTCCTCGTTTCCCCCCTGGGTGGTCAATGTCGGTGGTGGTCTTTCTATTGGTGTTGTTGTTGGTGGTTTTTCCGGTGCTGGTGTTGGCTGTGGTCCTCGCCCTGGCGTCGGCAACAGTGGAGCCTTTCGACCCCTTGCCTCTTTCAGCAGTGAGAGCAGAAGGCTCGCAAATGGGGTTTTTCCCCACAAACAAAACACTGCGGCCTTTTGCCTTCAGTCATAATGTGAATGACCGTCCCATTCTGAAGGCGGATGTGGTCCGGGAGTGTCTTCACATTCTCGGGTCTGATCTGGAGAAGGATCTCCAGGTCAACCCCGGACCAGTCCTCTCTCGCCGTTCTGGTCACTTCTATAGGGACAGTATCCGTCCCCTCCACAATCACACATCCCAGAAGCCACCACATGTCAAGTCCTGGTGGGATCTGGGAATGCGGAGATGGGCCGTTCTTTTTCCCATGTGGGAGGGGTACATTATGACCTTGCTGGTTTTGTAAGGAGTCATAGCGTGTTTCATAGCGAGGGCTTCTGACTTGAACAACACCGAAATGGTGCCGTACTGTCTGCCCCTCTCTATGTATTCGGTGTCTTCTCTGATGCACCTCAGCGCGACTTCGACATCTTCTTGTGGGATTAAAGCTGCCCTTTTGGTTTGTGCTGAGATGCATCTTTAATGCACCGTTCTGCGCTCCACTGCCTCAATAGCTTCTACCGGGACAGTTAAGTTGGCCCAGGTTTGCTCTTGCTTGATGAGCTTCCATGCCTGGGCCAACTTTTCACCTTTGTTTGAGAGATCCATGTTGAAGCATGGCCTCTTTTTTGCTGCTGCCGCAGCGAAAGTGTTCTTCTTGTTTTCGTTGGGGGTGTTCTGGTCGTTGTCGTTGTTCTTGTTGGTGTTGTTGTTCGCACTGTCGCTGTTATCATTGTTGTCTTTGTTGCCACCGTTGTTCTCGGTGCAATTGGTATTGTTGCTGTTGGTGTTGTCGCTATTTGTTTTCATGTTAGTGGTGTTGATATTATTGTTGTATTTGTTATTTTTTTTTTTTTGTTATCTGTATTTTCGTTATCGCTGTTACTGTCATTTTTTTCAAAATTAGAGTTCTCATTGGTATCATTGGTGTCTTTGTCTACATTGTTTGTGTTGGTGTTTGTGTTATCAATTTGTGTTAATTTCACTGTAGCGCTCCTCTCAACTTCTACGTCGTTGTCGCACGACAGCCGACATATCGCGGGGGGGGGGGGGGGGGGGGGGGCTCAGCCATGTTTTTTTTTTTCTCCGTAAATGATTTAACATGTAAAAAAAATTCAAATATTTGAGCCAAGAGGCCCAAATATTATACTTTCCCCTTCACAGGCCAAAGTCTTATATCCCTTACACAACAAGAAATATTTAACAACAAATAATTTTAACAGGCAAATAAAGCGACTTACTGGGAGCGAGCAAAATACGTCCGCTTAGACCAATAATAATAATAATAATTGTTTCTACTTTAGGCACAAGGCCAGACATTTTGGGACGAGGGAAATCGATTAAATCGACCCTAGTGCATTACTGGTGCTTTATTTATCGACCCCGTAAAGATGAAAGGCAAAGCTAACCTCAGCAGGATTCGAACTCGCAAAGGTGCGTAACTCTATGCTGCGAATCATGTTGTCCGACTCTCTACCGATTCTACCAATCCATAATAATAATAAATTGTTTTATTTGCCACATGGGCATCAGTTGGAGCAGCCATTACAAAGAAAAGTTACATTAAGGTGAGAGTTTCCATAGAAATGGAAAAAAGGTGTAATATGTATACATAGTGTACAATTATATGAGGCATTCAGTCCACCTGTTATAGAGCTGAATACCTAAGGCTATTTGAGGAACCCCACAGATCCACAAACGCTTTGACCACAAGGGGTGAGTGCCTTCCCCTAACTATCGTTGTTCGACATACAGACACAAGCTGAGTGTAGTCCAATTCACCCATCTTTAGGTAAATGTACAGAAGAGAACCTCCCTCTCCACATTCGCCTTTGAAAATGTCGATGCGAGATTAACCGTAAATGAACGTGTCTGTCTTAAGGGGTTTCATGTTTGTCCACGACACAGCCACTTTCGCAATAGCTATCAGACAGAGGAAAACTGTTCGCCCTTCTCTGTTAAAGAAAAGTGGTAGGACGATATTCACAATTCACATAGTCGTTAGTCGGAACCACCCCACATGCGACAACAGTTTTTCAACATATCTCCACAGATCATCAAAACCCAGGCATTGAACGAGTGCGTGCAGAAAAGTTTGGTAGTTCTGCGCGCATCTCGGACAGGATCTTTGGAGATGCCAGTGTTACAGGCAGTGGTGTCGAAAGACACCAATTATTCTATCCTCAAGTCGTTGAATTTCCTTCAAAATGACCCCAGCAATTTGTTGTCCGATTCCATCTCTTGCAATCGAAACACCTAAGAGCTCCTCCTTTCCGTTTACAGTAACCAAAACTGCAATCCGATCCGGAGGCCGATGGTAATAATTCTCCATCCCAGTGGAAGACTAGCCAGGATTTGACATCAGGTGGGAAAACGAAAAACTCGGTTTCCTCATACGGTGACTAGTTCTTGCTCGATAAACAGTTGAGAGGGAAATCGCGAGTTCAGGCACATCATGACTAAGACTCTTCGCAATTGCAATGTAAGAAGTACTTGCTTGTCGTACTCCAGTTACTTCAGTTCTCACGTAGCAAAAAGGGAGGCGTCACGAGTCTGCTTGATTTGCAGGGATGATGTGGTGCTGACTTGAAATTGTTATCGTCATCATCATTAATAGCTGAGCTGGATGACGAACCTTCAAGGGGTACTTCCTCGGACATCTTCTGACTTCTTCATCCTGCTTTCACTTTCTTACTTTCACTTCATGAATCTTCCTTTCCTTCTTCTGAATGGCTCTCACATGTTCTGCATCCAACCCGTCTTGAATGAAGACATCCTACCTCCGATGTGTCTCTTTCCTTCGAGAACGTCCTGGCTTGCAATGTCAAAAATTTCCTCGAGAACACCTTTCGAAATCTCGCGTTTTGAAATAGCTTTGTCAGTCATCCTTAGAGAAATTCTCAATTGAAGTACGGATGATTTTTTTTCCGTTTTAGTAGGATATTTGCTTTGCCCCACACATCCTGAATCTTCTGACTGTTTTTTACAGCAACTGAAATTGACCCCGAATCCAAGGTGATGGTAGAGAAAATACAAGAGCCCTTCTTGTTTGGAGGGTGGTCGAGTCTGAGGTAACTCTCTCTTGGATCTTTTCTCAACCAGTCAAATGGTCTTTCGGGTTTTCATTTACTTGTTCACTGTGAAAGATGATAAGCAAAATCAATCAACAAATTTTATTTTAACGAGTCTTTGGGTTCTTACATTACTGGAATCCAATCAGGCTATAAAAAGCAAAAGAGAAGAAAATTATTTCGTAGCTTTATAACAACGGATGGGACTTGACGAAAACCACCGTTTTTAGTATTCGCTGACAAAACCACCAACAATGTAATGAAACTAAGAACCAACAATACATTGAATTTTACATAAGAACCTTATTGTTAACTCATTATCTTATTGAATTATCAAAGCAAATATCAAAACGCTCACCTCATCAACGTGATACGAAATACTTCTTTGTATGAATAATTGTTTCTACTTTTGGAACAAGGCCAGCAATTACCCAGTGCATTACTGGTACTTTATTTTATCGACGCCGTAAGGATGAAAGGCAAAGTTAACCTCGGCGGGATTTGAACTCAGAATGGCAAGGGCCGTAACTCTATGCGTCAAAGCATGGCGTCCAAACCTCTACCGATACTGCCAATCTCTTTGTATGAATAATTGTTTCTACTTTAGGCACAAGGCCAGCAATTACCCAGTGCATTACTGGTACTTTATTTTATCGACCTCGTAAGGATGAAAGGCAAAGTCAACCTCGGCGGGATTTGAACTCAGATCGTAAAGGGACGTAACTATGCTGGAAAGCATGGCGCCCGACCCTCTACCGATACTGCCAATCCACCGCCCATGAATAATGTATGAATAATTGTTTCTACTTTAGGCACAAGGCCAGCAATTACCCAGTGCATTACTGGTACTTTATTTTATCGACCTCGTAAGGATGAAAGGCAAAGTCAACCTCGGCGGGATTTGAACTCAGATCGTAAAGGGACGTAACTATGCTGGAAAGCATGGCGCCCGACCCTCTACCGATACTGCCAATCCACCGCCCATGAATAATGTATGAATAATTGTTTCAACTTTAGGCACAAGGCCAGCAATTACCCAGTGCATTACTGGTACTTTATTTTATCGACCTCGTAAGGATAAAAGGCAAAGTCAACCTCGGCGGGATTTGAACTCAGATCGTAAAGGGACGTAACTATGCTGGAAAGGATGGCGCCCGACCCTCTACCGATACTGCCAATCCACCGCCCATGAATAATGTATGAATAATGAAGACAAATCACCTATGTAAAATGGATTTCTCTATACTTAGTTTATGGTCCATTTATTTTTTATTTGGTATCCTATGCACGGTAGAAACGTCTCTTGCATGTACACAGACGAAAACAGACAAAAAGTGCAACCTGGCTACAATCAATAAGTTGTCGTCTCCTCCTCCTCCTCCTCCTCCTCCTCTTCCCACTTATCCCTGAGAGGGCGATGGTGTAATAGTCCTCAAACACTCCTTCCAACGGATCCTGTCAGAAGCAACCGACTCCAACTGATCCGGCAGACATACCCACGTACACACACACACACACACACACACACACATACACACACACACACACACACACACACACACACACACACACACACACACACACACACACAC
>OZ024742.1:183149112-183151612 GCA_964016885.1 Eledone cirrhosa
ACAGATTGAGAACTGTTTTCCTTCATCTTTCATCTACAGATTTCTACCAACGTATAAATGCATATATATCCTAAATCTAGTTAATATATGGCAATGTTAATTTATGATCTATCTTCGTCTGCATTTGATATTACAGAAATATATAATAATACGAAACGCCACATGAAGATCAATGCCACATATATATAAATATATTCATGCTTACACACACACTTGAGCTGGGGTGATAGAATTCATTGCTACATCTCTCTCTTCTCCTTTGCACACACTCACATGCAGAGAGACCGTACGACATTACGAAATAGTCACAAATACGTTTATATATAGACACAATTACATATGCATACACATACACGCATGCTTACACACATGTTTACACATATATATATGTGTGCATGTGTATATATATATACACACATATATATATACATACATATACATATATTATATATACATATATATATATATATATATATACATATATATATAAATATATATATATATATATATATATATATATATATATATATATATATATATATATATATATATATATATATAGGTTTCCATTTGTTAGTGGTGGGGTCGATATGGTCGTTAGATTTCAATGTGGCCTTGAAGAAATGGTTTCAGCGAGATTGGGTGGTGTGTCCTATAGTTTTTATGGTAGGCGCTCACTGCGTAAGGTTTCCTCGAGTAAGAATCTGCCCAAGTTACAGAGTCATCTAGTCACATTATAGAGAGATTTTAAGGTTTCCCCTTCAAAAAATTGCTTTTCGTTTTGTCTTGTTTTCGTTTGTTCTCTTTGTTAATTTTCATGAGTTTATTATATATATATATATATATATATATATATATATTTTTTTTTAAGGTTTCCCCTTCAAAAAATTGTTTTCCGTTTTGCCTTATTTCCGTTTGCTGTCTTTGTAGATTCTCATAAGTTTATTTTATATGTATATATAATAAACTTATGAATATTAACAAAGAGAACAAACGAAAACAAAGCAAAACGAAAAGCAATTTTTTGAAGGGAAAAACTTTAAAAATTATTTTTTGAAAATAAAAATACAAACGAAAGACCCAGAGCTATATATATATATATATATACGTACATATATATATATATGTATATGTATATATACGTACATATATATATGTATATGTATATATATATATGTATATATATATATATGTATATGTATATATATATGCATATGTATATATATATAGTTTTGTAGACATTGACTTCGAATTCCACTTAACCAACGTTACTATATATATATAGAGCTTCATATTTGTTATTTTATACCTATGAGTATAATATAAAATGTATGGGGATATACATGGATACACACAGAGACGTGCATCAATATATATATATATATATATATATATATATATATATATATATATATATATATATATATATATATATATAAATATATGTGTGTGTGTATGTATATATATATGTATATATACATATATATATGCATGCATACCTCATTGCATACGTTTGTATATATATTGATGCACGTCTCTGTGTGTATCCATGTATATCCCCATACATTTTATATTATACTCATAGGTATAAAATAACAAATATGAAGCTCTATATATATATAGTAACGTTGGTTAAGTGGAATTCGAAGTCAATGTCTACAAAACTAGTGTTAGAATGTCGAATAGAGGAATGATTTGCAGTATGTGTTCCTGCTCTTTGCGCTTTAATTTCAAATCTGGCCGCGGTTAACTTTGCATTTCATCCTTTTCAGGTCGATAAGTAAAGTACCATTCTAGTACTAAAGTCGATTTTCTCTCTCTCTCTCTCTCTCTCTCTCTCTCTCTCTCTCTCTCTCTCTATCTCTCTATCTATCTATCTATCTTTGTCTCTGTCTATCTCTATCTATCTATCTATCTATCTCTCTTTTTTATTGTATGTAAACTTCCCCCGTTGTATTTGTCCCCTTCTTTTGTGCCCCTGTGGCTAATAAAGAAATATATCTATCTCTCTTTGTCTCTCTCCCCTCTCTCTCTCTCTCTCTCCCTCTCTCTCTCTCTCTCTCTCTGTCAAGAAGTCTAAAGAAAGAAATCTAAGGGAAGAAGTAGACGAAATCGTATGTGCTTCGACATGGAGGAGGATGGGTTCCGCCAGGTTTAAAATACCCAAGACTCCACCAGAAATTCAGGGCCCATAGCATGTTATAAACTATATATGGATGACTTAGTCATTGGCTTTGGCTAAACTCCAGTACCAAACAACCAAAATACATATGTATGAGTCTAATAAAAGTCAATAAAAAAAATACCCGTCTAGTACTAGGGTCGATTCTTTCTCTATATCTCTTTCTAAATTTCTTTCTATCCTTCTTCGGAAGAAATCTGCTGTATTTAAACCTGGAGGGAAGATAGGCACCACCAGGTTTTTAAATGCCCAGAAACCCCGTTGTCAATATGGCGCCCATATGATTGCCTTAAGAGTTACGTGTCCCAACCAAACCAT
>OZ024742.1:183174112-183201612 GCA_964016885.1 Eledone cirrhosa
TGAATGATTTTAATCACAGTCGGGAAATTATTATACGTTGTGTGTGGGTGGGTGGGTGTATCTGTGTGTGTGTGTGTCAGTGTGTGTAGCGACCCGGTCCGGTCCAGCCGGTTAGATGATAGTTTTCTTGCGATGATAACGCCGGGAATCGAACTCACGACCTTAGGTTTGTGAACCGAAGACCCTATCCACAGAGCCACTCGCCTCCACATATGAATAAATACATACATATATATGAAATAGCGAACATATATATATACGCAATATACAGATATATAAACAATATATTATATTTATGATATATATAAAAAATTAGACTTAATATATACTATATATAAAATAAATATGTAACATTATATATCATATTACGGGGTCGATAAAATAAAGTACCAATAATGCACTGGGTTATTTCTGGCCTTGTGCCTAAAGTAGAAACAATTATATATCATATATTCAACATAAATATAACATATACATAAACTATGTATATCATGCATATGTAACATGTGTGGCATATATATACATAAGTTGATATAATGTATATATATATTGATGTAGTATATATGAGTATATATATACATAAGCTGATATAATGTATATATATATTGATGTAGTATATATGAGTATATATATACATAAGTTGATATAATGTATATATATATTGATGTAGTATATATGTGTGTATATATATATATATATATATATATATATATATATATATATGCGTGTGTGTGTGTGTGTATATTATATATATACAACACACACACACACACACATATATATATGTGAATATATATATATATATATATATATATATATAAAATATATATAGAACATATATTGCATTTATATCGAGGAAATATATGTTTATATATATGATATTTACATATATATATATATGTGTGTGTGTGTGTGTGTGTGAGCGTATATATTTATATATATATATATATATATATATATATACATGTTTGTGTGTATATATATATATATCTGCCATACGTATATACAAAAATTATATATATAACCGATATATATATATATATATATATATATATATATATATACTATAAATTATGTCCTTAGAATCATTTTATAAGATATATACTCAATTTCATATATATATTACATATATTATGTAAGAAACTGTCTGATGAGGGCATGGCACTGGGTACGCGGAATGGCGTGGCCGCTGTCGTAATCGAAATATGTATCGCAGCCTTATCAATAAAGGACTTTAACATCTGAAACTACTTCTCTCATTTTCTTATTATATATGTGTGTGTGTGTGTGTGTGTGTGTGTGTGTGTGTGTGTGTGTGTAATCTATATATGTATATTTTACAAATATACATATATTTATATATATATCGTATATAACACACACACATATATACATATATATACATGTATATGTACGTGCAACATATGTAGTATATATGCGTGTATGTACATATACATATTTATATACATATAGATATTTATAACTATACATATATGGTATATATACACACACACACACACACACACACACACACACATATATATATATATATATATATATATATATATATATATATATATATATATATATATGTATATATGTACATATACATAGATATCTCTATATGCATATATATAATTATACATATACATACATATAACTATACATATATATAGTTATACATACTAGCAGAAAAACCACCCTCGGGTGTTTTTCTGCTAGTATGTGTAGTGTGTATATTGATATTATACGCAAGTATATATACATGTAGATATGATACATCAAATAAAATCGTAATTAACAATATACACAGAAATTGAACGAAGAGGGTGTTACACTGTCTTATGTAATCAGTAACGTAATCCATGATACATTAAAAAAAGACGATATTATATATAAACTGCATTAGGAGAAAATTAGTGACAAAAATTTAGTATGTTTATTTAAGTGATCGCCACCGGAAGTGTT
Source organism: Eledone cirrhosa (assembly GCA_964016885.1). Classification (NCBI taxonomy): domain Eukaryota; kingdom Metazoa; phylum Mollusca; class Cephalopoda; order Octopoda; family Eledonidae; genus Eledone; species Eledone cirrhosa. The sequence goes on from OZ024742.1 coordinate 183,176,081, forward strand.
GACATCACACACTCTCTCTTTCTATATATATGGTAGTTGAAGTGGTGGTGGCAACGATATACCGGAAGTGCAACTTTGAAAAGAAGTCAATTTTAAATTATATATTTTTACGAAATTATTTTTCTAGAAATTTAGTAGATAAATTATGTAAATAAAATAAAGTACCAGTAATGCACTGGGTAATTGCTGGCCTTGTGCCTAAAGTAGAAACAATTATTTTGAATTGGCAGTATTGGTAGAGGGTCAGATATCCTTTCCAGCGTAGTTACGTCTCTTTACGATCTGAGTTCAAATCCAGCCGACGTTAACTTTGCCTTTCATCCTTACGGCGTCGATAAAATAAAGTACCAGTAATGTACTGAGTAATTACTGATATTGTGCCAAAAGTAGAAACAATTATTTATTCAAAGTAATCCAAGTTATTTTACTAACGGGATAAAAAAAAACCGTACGTAGTCCCGCAGACCTTCCTTTATTATAGTTTAGATATATAATTACACATACACACACATATATAAATATATATATACATGTATATATATATATATATATATATATATATATATATATATATATATATATATATATATATATATATATATATATATATATATATACATATGAATATATATACATACATATATAAGCAAACATTGTGTATATATGCATATACACACATATGTATGTGTATATATATATAATAAATAAAGAATTTCGCAGTTCTGTTTACATGCCAACACAAGAGAAAGAATGGAGGGGCTCATTCTACTGACATGGCTTTAAAAATGAGGCTTGCTTGTATAATTGTAAATAAATCGAATATTATTATTAATATTCGAAAAACTTAGATTACATTTATTGTATTCAGTCATGTAGAGAGAAATTTTTAAAAAATATATTTGAATGTGGCAAAGCCGGCCATTGATCGCTTGTATACAGGAAACTGACTGGCCAGTCTGATGATATGCAAATCTGGCTGATCAGTGGATCTGCTAATATGCAGATCTGACTGATCAGCCAGTCTGCTAGTATGCAAATCAGGCCGATCAGTCACTGTATATTTGAGAAAATATCATATATTTTCACTAGCTCTGACAGTTGGCAAGTGAACAGTGAACTGTACTGATGAAGGGTGATACCCAGAAACATTAGTGTCTGCAGTTCTGTTTACATGCCAACACAAGAGCAAGAATGAGGGGCTCATTCTACTGACATGGCTTTAAAAATGAGGCTTGTTCGCATAATTGCAAACGAATCGAATATTATGATTAGTAGTATCGGTAAAGCGTCGGACGCCATGCTTTGTAGCATAGAGTTACACCCCTTTATGATCTGAGTTCAAATGCCGCCAAGTTTAACTTTACCTTTCATCCTTACGGGGTCGAAAAATAAAGTACCAGTAATATACTGGTGTAATTGCTGGCCTTGTGCCAAAAGTTGAAACAACTATTAATATTCGAAAAACTCAGATTACATTTATTGTATACACAGAGACACACACACACACACACACAGACACACACACACACACATATATATATATATATATGTGTGTGTGTGTGTGTGTGTGTGTGTACTTGTATATGTATATATATATATATGAACATATATACGCATGCCTATACACGCACATAAATATATTGATAGATAAATATGCATACACACACACACACCTATATATACATACATACACCTATATATATATATATACATACAAACATGCATGCATTTATGTCAGGTCGTCAACGACTAAACTGACCACCCTGCCAAGCTTGCATGATGAAATGGTTAACCAAGAACACTTCGCAAGGCGAAAAACAAAACCCATCAGGAGAGTCAACGGCCATCCAATAATGTGTGTATATATACACATGTATGCATATATCTGTATGCATATATGCGTTTATCTTCGCCAACCGTGGTGACTATGACACACCCAAATTCCATTAGTTCCCAGCAACTCTGGAGTCACCACCCAAGACCATAGGAGTAACTGACTGGACTCCGCGAGAGCAGACAGGCCCAAGAGGAGAACCAAGTGCCACGAGGACAACCAAGGGAGAAAGAGAGGGGCAACTCCTCAGAGGTGATAATGCCCTCATGAAATATAATCAAAATATACATACATATTTACACACATACACACGCATATGTATATATATATATATATATATATATATATATATATATATATATGTATACACACACACACACACACACACACACACACATATATATATATATATATATATATATACTCATTTAGGTTTGTTGATTCACCACTAGATAGAAGTAGTCATTCCGTATAGTCAATCATGATGTAATATTAGGAAAAGCACTCGACGTAATGTAACACATCCATCTTCGTTTATGTTGAATCTTGTTGGTGGTGCGAGAATGGAATTAATTATTATTGAGTAAAATGACAGGAGGCTGGGCTGGTGAAATTCCTTAAAGATTTATTACAAATACTATGCACATTTCAATGACCGGGTTCCTATAGAACCCGGTCATTGAAATGTGCATAGTGTTTATAATAAATCTTTAAGGAATTTCACCAGTCTCGCCTTCTGTCATTTTACTCAATAATATATATATATATATATACAATTACACATATATTTATACACACACATATATACACATATGTATACATACATATACACAGACATATATATGCATACTTATACATATATATTTATATACATAATATACGCATAGGTGTATATACATATATATATATATATATTTTATTCATATGTAACCCATTTGCAACCACGCAGCACGCCATGTTTTCATATTTTTCATATATTTATATATTTTCCTCCGCTGTGACCCGTCTGTTTCTTTCTTACTGCTTCCCCTTTCTCCGTATCTCTCACTTACTTTTACCCTCTCTGCCAGTCACTCTCTCTGTTAACCTCTTCCTCACACTTTCACTCACTCACTCTCTGCAACTCCCTCTCCTACTTCCTCCCGCTTGACCTGTGCGAAATTCTTTCCTTACTCACATTTCGACAAGGTCGGATGGTCTTTATTCTCTCTCGTCTACGATTTCACAGAACTTATGTTCATCGATTTCAGGGACTTGACTCCTTCTTCCTCACTTTTCGTTGCATTACCATCTTTCTTTGTTTACTGTCTCGCTCGTTCCCCTTATTTACGTGTCCCAACGACTTTCTTTAGCCGTTGCTCGCACCAACCAGAGGTATATGGTCTTTAAAGCGATGAAATACCAATGAAGGCTGGAAGATCACTGATGAAGGACTAAATTTATTCATATATATATATATATATACACATACATGCATGTATCTACGCACATATACATATATATATATATATGTATGTACACATATATCTATACACATATATACATATATCTCTTCACACTCTTAAATTCTTATCAAATTTTGCTGTGTCCTGTTCTCTCTTTCTCCCTATCTATTTTGTTGCTATCAAAGCTTCTAAATGACCTCAGGTCATGTAGTATAAATGTAATGGTTATCTGTGAGACTCGAATCAGCGTCATGCGGCAGCTGGCCCCCACCTTCGATGACTTTGAGGTGCATGCATCTCTCTGTCAACCTGGAGGTGGGGGTGGGGTTGTCGTGCTGCTGCAAAAACACCTGGGTCTTGCCGTACAGGTTGTGCACTCGGACCCGGAGGGTCGTTTGTTGGTGCTAGACGTTGGCAGTAGTGAAAGTGCGGCCTTGAGACTGGTCGCCGTCTACTCCCCTTTCGGAGCTGAACGGCCCGACTTCTTCCAGCGTTTGGAGACTTTTCTGGGAACGTCGCGTTCCCTGCTTCTAGCGGGGGATTGGAATGACATCCTAGATGCACGTTGGGACTATGCAGGAGCATGTCCTAATAGAGGGGGGTGTAACAGCCTCAAGGGGTTACTCGACCGTTTTAACTTGGTCGATAGATATCGACTAGATTTTCCAACTGTGCCTACCTGGACTTGGAGAAACCACAGTGGTCAATCTAGATCGTACTTAGATAGATTCTTAGTTAGAAGTAAGGATAGGGACATATTAAGCTGTCCAGAAATGCGCACGGTTGGCTACACGGATCACAAATTAGTGACCTGCGTGGTCAATCTCGAGAAAACACATAGACAGGGTCCCGGTTACTGGAAACTTAATTTGTCTTTACCGGCAAAAGAGACTTACAGAAACCGGATTAGCAGATTAGTTAAGGAGAGGTTGACGGGTGCAATCGTCAACAACCGATGGTGGGCATCTCTCAAAAGAGAGATTAGAACAGAATCAATAAGTTATAGCAAGATGTTAGCTGCCAATAGGAATAGAAACGAGAAAGAATTAACAGGTAAATTAGAAGAGGCAATCAAGAGCGAAGATGTGGCCAGAGTGCTGGCATCGAGGACGGCCTTGAACCAGTTTTTCGATGCAAAGCATGAAGGCTGCGTCATTCGAAGTAAAATACGTGCTCTAGGTAATGAGGGGGCCAAAGCCGTTGGATGGGCCCGCGTGACAGAAGCTAAAAGTGGAAATCGATCCACCATCCGGTCGTTGCAAGACGAAGATGGACGAGTGATCCGGGAGCCTAAGCAGATGTGCGAGGCCTTTCAAAAGCACTTTGCCCGATTGTTCGGGGGAGGCGAGGGTCCGGGCCGGGGCGTGGATTTCGGTCCATACCTCGACGGCCTGCCGCGTCTCTCGAACAAAGAGGCAGAGTCCTGCGAGGGACCAATCTCGGCTGATGAGATCGGAGATGCGCTGAGCCAATGCAGCAGACGCAAATCTCCAGGTTTCGATGGTATACCTTACGAACTTTATTTAGCAATGCCGGTCTTCTTCTCCGAACTCCTCGAAGCGGTCTACTGCAATTAGCAGCAGAACGGGAGAATTCCTTGTTCTGTAGCCAAGGGCGTAGTCACGCTGGTGAGGAAGGACGAGAAAAAGGGGGATAGTATAAATAATTTTCGGCCCATAACCCTGCTAAACACAGAGTTAAAGATTTTGGCCAAGGTGTTAGCAAAGAGGTTGGCGCTTGTCGTGGGTGGCCTGGTGGGAGATGCGCAGACATGTGCTATCCCATCCAGGTCCATTCACGATAACCTCCACCTCATGCGATACATCATAGAGAGGGTTGGCAACAAACCCGGCTTCGGTGGGGCCCTGATCAACTTGGATCAGTCTAAGGCCTTCGATAGGGTCGACCATGGTTACCTGGATGCGGTGCTAGCGGCGGCTGGGTTCGGTCCTGTTTTCAGAGGCTGGATCACTGCCCTACATAGCAACCACATCTGTTCTAGGATCAAGGTGAACGGCTACCTTTCGAAGCCGTTCGAAATCACACGATCCATTCGACAGGGGTGCCCTCTCTCCTCCCTTCTGTACGTATTGACTCTCGAGCCTTTACTGAGGAAGTTGGAGTTGTTGCAGGGTATCCCCCTGGAACCAGGATTGAGCAAAGCGGTGTCGGCCTACGCCGATGACGTAACAGTAATGGTATCAACCGACTCGGAGATCGAGGCGATCGGTACCTTACTGGAGGAGTACGAAAGGTTGTCAGGAGCGAAACTGAACCGGGAAAAATCCATCGGGCTGCAACTCGGAACGTGGAGAGGCAAACCGATGCCTCCTGACGGTGTCGTCGGACACTGGACGGAGGGCCCGGTAAAGTTGCTTGGGGTCTGGTTTGGACCGGACCTCCAGGTGGAAAAGAACTGGAACGAGGTTACGAACAAGGTGTTTGCACTAACCCAGAAATGGGCCAAGTGTAAGCTGTCCCTAAAAGGCCGGGCGGAGGTGGCGAACATTTACATAGCGTCCGTCACTTACTACCGCCTGACTGTCGTGCCTTGCCCTAAGGAAACACTCACCACCATGGAACGCATGCTCTTCCAATTTCTTTGGAAGAAGCGTCCTCCTATGGTGAGAAGATCCATCTGCTGCCAACAACCTTCGAAAGGAGGGCTGGGGATGCCGTGGTTGATGATGCGTAGGCACGCATTAAGGCTACGGCACCTACAGGTATTCCTCACTGGTCAACCGGTGTGGGCTCCGTTCGTGAAACGAGCCTTTCCGAGACTCGTCTCACTCACCGAGCTACAGTCCTGGGTCAAGCAAAGATCCGGAAAACTGGGAGACTGGCACACTGAGTGTGCTCAGGCGCTCAGGGCTCTCTGGCAAGCGGGCCGGGCCATCGGTGGAGAATCCACCTCATCATTCTATAGAGGGCTGGTGGCTAGCAGGGGCGATGACACCCTTGGAGAGTCGCTGGACATGGAAGAAGACGAACTGGCCAGCCTGTTCGGTAGGACTTTCGGCCCAGGACCAATGGACAACTTCCAGAAGTCACTGGCCTGGCAGTGCTACCGAGGGGCTCTACCCGTTCGAGAGAGGCTCTACAGACACGGGCGCCCGGGCAGGGATCCCTCAAAAAAGATTTGCCCTAGATGCGTGCGTCACGAAGAAACCGTAGCGCACGCATTGGTGCAATGTCCGGGCGTGGCTGATCTGTGGGGCTACGCCGAACAACTGCTGTCGCGGGTGGCGCCGATTAAATTGACCGCCGAGTCCGTGATGACAATCAAACCGCCTCCCCTCTTCACAAAGGAAGCAAAGGCGGTTTTTCTGTGCGTAATAGCCATGTTGAAAGAGGTTGTTTGGTGGACACGATTGAAAGGTCTGAGGTCAGGCAACTTCCTCTCTGGCCATAGTCTGGTCTACTTCTTCCGATATCACTTCGGAAGAAGGATAAGAATGGAGAGAGAGGTGCTTGGCCACAGGCAGTTTTATGAAAGGTGGGTGATAGTGGCGAGAATGGCTCGTGTAAATGGGCCTTCTCTGTATACCATCCTGTAGGTAAAGAAGTAAAGGAGAAGGGAGCACCTTCTCCATGTGCTCCCCGGGCAAAGGATTGCACACTTTTTCGGGGGTGTGTGCAACCCCCATCACGTCCCCTCCCTTTTGAGGTTATTTTCGATTATTTTCATGTTACACCCTTTTTACTCGATTATATGTAAACTCCCCCTTTGTATTTGTCCCTTCTTTTTATGCCTTTATGGTAAATAAAGAAATCTATCTATTTTGTTGCTATCAACTCTTCCCCCTCTTTCTTTCTCTCCCTTTCTCCTTCTCACTTTCACTCTCCCTCTCTCTGCTAGCCACCTCAGTGTTTCTCTCGCCTGTTCCTCTAGATGTCTCTTTCTCACTTACCCTTGAGGCGGTTAGATGTGTTTTTTTTCTCGTCCACACAATCTCGAACTTAAAAGTTCAGTAATTGATGTTGACTTTAATTTGAGTTGCTCACACACATGTGCTTCGGGTTTCCCTCTTCGGTTTGTTGTTTCCCGGTTTTTTTTCGCTGTTTTATTTTTCCTTTTTCTTCCTTTTTCCTTTTTGTTATTTTCTCTCGTTCATGCTTTCCTCTTATACATATATACATATATATATATATAGAGAGAGAGAGAGAGAAAGAGAGAGAGAGGGGGGGGGGAAGAGAGATAGAGATAGATAGATAGAGAGAGAGAGAGTAAAATGACGGGAGGCCGGACTGGTGAAATTCCTTCAAAGATTTATTATAGCAAACACTATGTACATTTCAGTGACCAAGTTCCGTAAGATCCTTGTGACATCATCAGGTGTTTATTGCATAAAAGTTATATAATAAAGGAATAATGGTAAACACATTCCAAGAGGTTAAAAAAACAGAAAAATGTTTTTGACTCGAAGGTGGTCAGTCAAACTGGCAAAACAACTGACCCTGCCCGCCTTCGAGTCAAAAACAATTTTCTCTGTTTGTTTAGCCTCTTGGAATGTGTTTACCATTATTCCTTTATTATATAACTTTTATGCAATAAACACCTGATGATGTCACCAGGATATTACGGAACTTGGTCACTAAAATGTATATAGTGTTTGCTATAATAAATCTTTGAAGGAATTTCACCAGTCCGGCCTCCTGTCATTTTACTCAATAATAATCAACTCTGTTCTCGCACAACCAACAAGATTCAACATCGAAGATGCATGAGTTGCATAACGTCGAGTGCTTTTCCTAATATTACATCATGGTTGACTATTCGGAATGACCAGTTCTATCCAGTGGTGAACCACCAAACCTATATATATATATATATATATACACGATGGCTGCATCTTAACTGTCCACACCTCCCTCTCTCACACATGGTTGGCACGAACATGACTCTTTAGCCTCGATAAAGATTTACATCTCTTTCTGCATTTTCTGTATTGTTAAATATCATTTTCACTTTGGTTCCTTTTAGTAATGATTTTTCTATTCTGAACATCACCTTCCAGCACAAAAACATCCATAAATGTACATGAAATAAGGGAGATCAGTAATTGATTTTTTTATTGTTTCTGATCGCTGATTCTGTGTGAGATGTTCATGTTAAGAGAATGCCTGAGCTGTCACCTGATCACCTTCTAGTTCTTTGCAATCCACGACTAACTGAAGTCGAGAAGGTCCACAAAACTCGCATGTCCAGCTCGACCTGCAAGATGAAGTAGGAAGCATTGACTGATGAGGATGACAGGATCGGCTATGCAGATACTATTGCATCCAAAGATTTTACAGAAGTCCCTGAACAAACTGAGGACGTTGAAACGGCGTAGAGACTGTTCAGTCCAGCAGTTTCTGCTGGGCGAAAGCACCTCGGTGTGGCAGGAAGCTCTGGTTCAATCAGGCAGCTAAAGATGACAACCGAGCAAAGGGGGCTTACAAAGCGTGGCTTGGAAATAAGGCGTCTTTCTGGCACTTGCGGTGCAAGCAGGCGCGAAAAGTCGCAGCAGGGACAGTAAAGGCGTCCAAGGTTAAGACAGGTGTTAAGCTCAGATCCGACTTTAGATTAGTGAATAAAGTATTCTGGTAGACCATTCGCCGACTTTGTAATAAGAAGTGCCCTTCCGCGCCTGCTATCAGGAAAGCGTCTGGGTAGGATGAAATTTGGCCCGAACTGTTAAAAGCATTAAATAGAGAAGGTATTCTCTGGCTAACTTGTACATGCCGAGTGACCTGGATCTCTGAAAACGCACCTAAACAATGGGAATCGGGAGTGATAATCTCAATTTTGGAAGAGGGAGACAAAAGAGATTACTCTAATTATACAGGAATATCCTTGTTAAGCCTCTCCAGCAAAGAGATTAAGCGTGACAGTGTATGATAAGGCTGGCTTTTTTAATTACAGACACAACTCATTTTTGCCAGCTGAATGGACTGGAACAACGGAAATCAAACTCACGACCTTACGATCGCGAGCCGAACATCCTAACAATTAAGCCACAGGCAGTAACACAATACTGACTTTACATCCAATCAAATCATAATCTCAAAATATTCAAGTTTCATTTGTTCATATATTTTTGATTAGTCGGTTCCTTATTCTTTCATCCGTTTACTGCTTTCAGTCAGTAGACTCCGGTCAAACTGAGATACCGCCTTCATTTAGTCGATCATATTGCCCTCAGTACTTCTTTTGTCAAGTCAGGTACTTATTTTATCAATCTCTTTTTTTGTCGAACAGCTAAGTTACGGGACACAGATATTTACACACCCGATATTGCTGTACTTGATAAAGCGGGTACCACCAGTGTTGAATAGGACAATTTTGAATCAGATGCGTTGGGATAGTTATATTGTCAGAATAGAAGATGAAAAGCTGCCCCAAAATATATTTTATGGTGGGGCTGACACGAGGGAAAATACCACAGCATAAACCAAGGAAGTGGTTTAAGGATGTCATAAAGAGCAATCAAAGCTCTTGAGATTGATATAGATAACTAGGAGGTGTTGACTGAAAACCGTACGTCATGGGGAAATACTATCAAGAATGGATGTGATGTATTTGAGGAAAGACGAGTTGGGCACGCTGCTTTGAAGCTTTCACTCAGTAAGCAAGACCCAAGTGCAGTGTCCGCAGAAATTGAAACTTAATATGTAGACGACTTCTTTCAAGAGCTGGATTTGTCAACCACCTAAAGTCACATAAGCCAAGGAGAAATCGAGCTGCTTGTAAGATGATTCTATCATTACACCCTCCACGGTACATTTGTACTGAATGTGGCTTAATTTGCAAATCAATTAGTGAACTAGCCAGACACGGTAAAATGCATAAAGATATGACCCAGCCTGTGATGCCAGGAGATAGACATTTCATGTGTCACATTTGTGAATGTGTTTGCAGAACTCAAGCTGGGCTGAAAAGCCACCTGCGTGCACATGATTGTGCAATGTTCAATGAAGAGATGGCTCTCTTCTGACAAGAGGCATCAGGTTGGGGGACCAGGTCATGAATTTTGCTGAAAGAGTTATAGCACAACTAATTAGGGATATAATCAAGTTATATGAGTTACAGTTGGAGTTATGCCAAATTGGGGTACTACCGATGCCCACTTTCTGGTGAGATAACTATGGGTTAGATACTTAGCTAAGAGTAAGCCACTGTATCTAACATTTGTAGATCTAGAGAAAGCCTTCGACAGGGTCCCACACTCTGTAATCTGGTGGTCACTTAGGAAGCTAAGTGTCAATTAATAGCTTCTAATGGTCTTGCAGACTATATATAAAGGTGCAACCAGCAAGGTGAGAGTTGGCAATGCATACAATGATGAATTCTATGTGTATGTGGAGGTCCATCAACGCTCAGTCCACTTTTGTTTATCATTGACCGTCAGTGAAAAGTTTGTAACTGGCAAATTTTACCCCAAAACATACTGAGTTGAGGAGTGCCTACCCTTCCACGTTTTGTAATAGCAATAGGCATTGGTTTGTGAAAATGTCAAACTCCTTGCCGATCACTGCCATATGGAATGGTTACAGCATATGTAAGGTTCTCTATAAGAGAAGTTGGTGTAGCATTCGTTTGTGAAAAAGGCTTTCTCTCCAGTTATATTAAAGTACTTCTCAAAGTGGTTCATACAGACCCCTAGGGGTGAATAACATTTTAGAAGGGACGAATATAAGTTTAGCAATCTATAGGGGCGAATTAACAAGTTAACATTTATTAATGATTTTATAACGGAAGAAAACATTGCCAAATTATATAGACTAGTTGTTCAATAGTAGCGAATAAAGATGAACGCTGGACGATTTGGAGCTCAAATACACAAACCAGTAACCTAATATTCGTCATCTATGTGTTCACCAAACCCATCCTTCCTATCAACAAATATCATTAAAGGTGTCTTTCAAGAAAAATGATTGGAAAACCATGATATTTTCGACATTGTCAAAACATCCTAATTGTAAGTGTATATCGTGAATTTGTATATCTTGATATCATTTATACTTAGTCCACTCAGCTGGCAAAAACGAGTTGTGCCTGTAATTCGAAGGGCCAGCCTTGTCACATTCTGTGTCACGCCGAATCTCGCTAGGAATTACGTTAAGAGTACATGTGTCTGTGGAATGCTCAGTCACTTGCACGTTAATTTCACGAGCAAGCTGTTCCGTTGATCGTATCAACTGGAACGCTCGTTGTCGTAACAGAAAGAGTGCCCAGTTATACTTACATATCAAAATATAATATAACAAATTTCTATGTAAAAACTACATATATTTTAAGTATAGGTACACATGTTTCGATAAATAGAATCACTATAAAAATGAAATAAATTATTATATGTAAGTACCAGTTATTGTTTGACGTATCTTCTTTCAATTTCTGTCGAATTGTTAAATTTTGTAACAAAATATCTAGATTAAGTCTTTTCCAAACATTCAAAAGGTAATTATATCCGATGCATGTTAAGTGTGAATGTATTTTAATGCCTGAAGCATTAAAAGACTAACAAGAAACAAGATACATGCTGCGAACAAACAACGATATTAGTCAATGACTAATATATTTGTTCTCCATTAGCCAAGAGCATTCAAGTATGGCGTCCCAACTTACTATAGAGAAGAAAAAAGAATTGAATAAAGCAGACGACACTAAAGTAAAGCTCCGATTGGTTGAGATAGTCACGTGATTAAGTTCGGTTAAAACAACACACGACGCCAACCTGCTAAAACTTGATTGTACGTACGCAAACAACATATTCCACTCTCTTCGTAATAAAGTTATTTATATATTTAGTAACAATTTAATTATTTAATTAATTAAAAACAACCAATGTCTTATATATGTTTATATATACACACACATATATATATATAATTATATTTTTAATACCAAGTTTATACCTGTCCGACGCTGTGCGTAAACAATATTGTTGTTATGATTGTCGTTTTGCCCGAGGCCCACTCTGATTGAGCAAAGTTATTATCAGAGACGTTCCATCGAAGGCCATTCTTTTTATTTTTGTACTGTATTATCCAATGTGTCCTTTCAGCTTTAAGATGGTACAATTTCGTTTAAGGTAGATTTGACTGCTACTTCAAGCAAATAGAATAACCTCATAGTGACTCACTCGCTGGGTTGTACTTTAAATGTGGAAGGAAACATTTTATATTAATTGTACATACATTATATATATATATATATATATATATATATATATATATATATTGTTATACTTTGGGAGGGTCATGTTGCCAATAAGAAACACACGCACCAGTTACTTTCACTTCAATTTATTATAATAAATTTATAAACAAATTCAGAAACGAAATATATATATATATATATATATATACACACACACACGCAAGGTGTCCCAAAAATGTATACACACTTCAACAGCATTCTAATAAATATTGCCTATTCAGGTAATCCAAGTGTGTATACATTGGGGGGGGTTCACCCTGTATGTATATATATAAGGATGTATATATATAAATGGAGGCACATGGCTTAGTGGTTAGAGCATTGGCTTTGCAATCAAAAGGTTGTGAGTTCAATTCTCAGACCGGGTGATGTGTTGTTTCCTTGAGCAAGACACTTTATTTCACATTGCTCCAGTTTACTCAGCTGTAGAAATGAGATGATAGGGACTGAGGTCCATATCATTCCACTGTAAAGTGGACGTGCAAAAAAGCACCCAGCACTCACTTTAAATGCGGTTGGTGTTAGGAAGGGCATCCAGCTGTAGAAATCAAGCCAGAATCAGTTCCTGTCCCACCCTTGCAAGCAGGGAAAAAGCGGACGTAAAAATGAAATGATGATGATGATATATTATTATTACTATATATATATACAAACAATCGAAAGGTTGTGAGTTCAATTCTCGGACCGGGTGATGTGTTGTTTCCTTGAGCAAGACACTTTATTTCACGTTGCTCCAGTTTACTCAGCTGTAGAAATGAGTACCAGCCTGCCTGCCCAGCCAGTGGGTTGGCGTTATCTTATGGCTAAAACAGCACGACACGCTGTGACCAGCGGTGCCCGACAGACTGGTCGGTCAAGGTGATATACAAACACACAACATATTCATATATATTTAAACATATACACATGTATAAGTTGGTGGCGGAACAGTAAGGTGGAGGAGTCAATCAAGGCCAAAAAACAGGCTTGGAAAGTGTGGCGGGATCGGGGAAGAGAACACTATCAAGTGGCCAGGAGAAAAGCTAGGAGACAAGTGTACTTTGCAAGGAGGGAAGCAGAGGAAAGTTCAAGCATGTTCTACAACGCGAGGACCAAAAACGTGGTGTTCAGGATTGCAAGACAATGTGTCAAGGAAAACCGTGATATTGTCAGGGGGAAGTGTGTCCGTAATGATGATGGTGTACTTGCCCTCACTGATACTGATAAGAAGGTAGCTTGGAAGTGTCACTACGAGAGACTACTAAATGAGGAGAATAAATGGGAAAAAGATAGTCTGCCCCAAATCGATCCAATAGCGGGACCAGAGGTGCAAGTTAAAGGTAGTATAATAAGTAAGGCAATCAAAGATATGAAGACAGGCAAAGCAGCTGGGCCTTCGGAGATAGTTGCTGAGATGTTGAAAGCATCTGGAATGGTGGGAGACACTGGTATGGTCACCCGGATAGTAAACCAAATAATACAGAATGGGGTCATACCAAATGACTGGCATAGCAGCAGCATCATTAACTGCTACAAGGGTAAAGGAGATGCTCTAGATAGGGGAAACTATAGAGACATTAAGTTAGTTGACCAGGTCATGAAGGTCACAGAAAGAGTTATAGCGCAACTAATTAGAGAGCGAATTGATCTAGACGAAATGCAGTTTGGGTTTGTGTCAAGTAAAAGTATTAAAGACGCTCTTTTCCTTGTACCTAGCTAAAAGTAAACTCCCTCTACTTAGCTTTTGTTGACTTGGAGAAAGCCTTTGACAGAGTCTCCCGCTCCATTATCTGCTGGGCTCTTAGAAAACTAGGTGTAGATGAATGGCTTGTGAGAGCTATACAAGCCATGTATAAAGAAACAGTCAGCAAGGTAGAATTAACAATGAATATAGTGAAGAATTTAGCATAAAAGTTGGTGTTCATCAAGGCCCTGTCCTTAGCCCCCTCCTATTTATTATTGCCCTTCAGGCTATAACAGAGGAGTTCAAGGGAACTTCTATACGCAGATGATCTAACTTTCATAGCTGAATCGATGGCTGAACTAGAGAAGAAATTCCAAACATGGAAGCATGGCCTAGAATCAAAAGGCCTTAAAGTTAACTTGTCTAAGACTAAAGTTCTAGTATGTAGAAAGGAAAAGAGGGCACAGGTGCCCTCTGGGAAATTGCCATGCTCAGTGTGTAGGAAACAAGTAGGCAGAAATTCCATTTTATGTCCCAAATGCAAACTATGGGTACATAAAAGATGTAGTGGGATCACAGGTAAGCTATCTAAGAATGTAGATTTTATATGTGGCCGATGCTCAGGCGTAATAAGTAGCAAGTGCCCACAGGATACTAGCTCCTTCTATTGCCCAGATGGTTCTATAGAAATAGTGGACACTTTCCATTACCTCAGTGACAAAATCAGCAGTGGTGGAGGGTGCTCTGAAAGTACAGTAGCCAGAGTCAGAACGGGATGGAAAAAGTTCAGAGAGCTTATACCACTATTGGCCACTAAAGGTTTCTCTCTAAAAATGAAAGGCAGATTGTATTACGAACAGCAATGTTACATGGCAGTGAGACATGGGCATTGTGTGCAGAGGATCTGTGCAGACTGGAGAGGAATGAAACATGCATGTTCCGTTGGATGTGTAATAGTAATATACGCAAACGGCAAAGCATAAATGAACTAAGGGAGAAATTTGGAATAAGAAGGATCAGATGCTGTTTACTCAAGAGAAGACTACGTTGGTATGGTTGTGTGATGCGCAGGGCAATCAAAATTGATGAAAGTTACGGAGTAGGTAGACGCAGAAAAACCTGTCACTGGACCGAGATCTTTGGCGCCACGCAGTAATACAGAAGACTCGCCTTGCCTATGTACAAAGCGAAACCTAGTCAGTAGCCACCTCTTAACCAAAATACACCTCCGTCCCACCACCCCCACTCCATCCACAACACCCCTTTCGATGTAAAGTTATGTTGGTACCACAACATCCAGTCCAAAATAAATGAGGTCGTGTAGGTGTGTCATGACAAAAAAAACACAAAAAGTCCACGCTGTAATGTGGCCATGTAGGTAACAAGGTAAAAACATCCCAGTCAACACTGTAAATGTGGTTGGTGTTAGGAAGGGCATCCAGCCGTAGAAAAGCTGCCACAGTCCTATACGAGCGAGACACAGTCACCCGACCAATTTTGCCTCAAGTGGGACAATTCCCGTCTAAACCCATGCTAGCGTGGAAGATAGATGCTAAAAGATGATGATGATGATGATGATATACACACATATTTATAAATATATATATATTTATACATGTGTATATATGTTTAAATATATATGAATATATATATATATACACATATTCATATATATTTAAACATATATACACATGTATATATATATACACATATTTATAAATATATATATATATAAATATCTATAAATATGTGTATATATATAAACATGTGTATATATGTTTAAATATGAATATGTGTGTGTATATATATATAGATTTTATATGTGACCAGTGCTCAGGTGCAATAAATAGCAGCAAGTGCACACAGAATACTAGCTCATTCCATTGCACAGATGGTTCTATAGAAATAGTGGACACCTTCCGTTACTTGGGTGACAAAATCAGCAGTGATGGAGGGTGCTCTGAAAGTACAGTAGCCAGAGTCAGAACGGGATGGAAAAAGTTCAGAGAGCTTATACCACTATTGGCTACTAAAGGTTTCTCTCTAAAAATGAAAGGCAGGCTGTATGATGCCTGTATACAAACAGCAATGTTACATGGCAGTGAGACTTGGGCATTGGGTACAGAGGATCTATGCAGACTGGAGTGAAACGAAGCTTGCATGCTCCGTTGGATGTGTAATAGTAATATTCGTGAACGGCAAAGCATAAATGAACTAAGTGAGAAATTAGGAATAAGAGGGATCAGATGCTGTTTACTCGAGAGAAGACTACGTTGGTATGGTCATGTGATGCGCATGAAAGACGACAGCTGTATAAAAAAGTGCAGGGCGATCAAAATAGACGGTAGCCACGGAGTAGACAGACCCAGGAAAAAAATGGGACGACTTGATAAATTCCGACCTCACACACTTACACCTCTCCAAGACAATGTCACTGGACCGAGATCTTTGGCGCTACACAGTAATACAGAAGACCCGCCTTGCTTATGTACAAAGCGAAACCTACAGTCAGTAGCCACCTCTTAACCAAAATACACACCCGTCCCACCACCCCCACCTCATCCACAACACCCCTTTCGATGTAAAGTTATGTTGGTACCACAACATCCAGTCCTAAATAAATGAGGTCGTGTAGGTGTCACGACAAAAAAACACAGTCGACGCTGTAATGTGGCCATGTAGGTAACACGGTAAAAACCTCCCAGTCGACACTGTAAACGTGGTTGGTGTTAGGAAGGGCATCCAACCGTAGACAAACCCGCCAGACTGTCCTATACGAGCAAGACAACCAATCTTGCCTCAAGTGGGAAAATTCCCGTCCAAACCCATGCTAGCGTGGAAGATGGACGTTAAACGATGATGATGATGATGATGATACATAAATTTATGCATAATGCATAGTCATATATTCATATGCACATACATGTGAGTATATATATATGTGTATACACATACACATTGATTTTGGTCATCTATTCCTCCTGTCGTTTTGTGGGTTGATAAATGAAGTATCTGACCAGGGTAATAGATTGGAAGAATTGTTAAAACATTAAACAAAAAGCTTCACTGTATCTATTTTTGATTTTTGTGTTCTGCGTTTGAACCTTACTTTCCTTTTCAATAGCATTACGTTCATGGAACAAGAAGAGTAAACTGCTTGTTTTCTACAAAAAAGAAAAAAAACATTGTTCAGATCTGCATCTTGAAGAACTTTGGTCGTTTCCATTTTCTATAAACTATTCCATGAGAGCTTCTTTTGTTCCGCTGTCCAGGGATGTTGATTCCCCAACCTTACTGACTTTAGTCACATGCTCTACTTCAACATGGGGAAATTTTTGGTTACCATTTCCCAGCCTCTTCTGTGTATTTTACACTGCACCTATAATCCTTTTCATTTGCAGGTTGGTCTCTGCTTCCTCAAGAGCTTTCTTTTTACACTAGATTTACTTCCTGTGAATATTTTTCTTAAAACTACCAAGAACTGGCTATAGAATTCTGCCTCTAAAAGACTCATTCAACCCATGCCAACATGGAAAAATAAAGCTAAACACAATGATGATCTCATAAATAAACAGGTTCACAGACATGATTTGATTCATGTTATCTTTTCTACCTCAAATTTACCTGTAACACCTGATGGAGATCATCTCCTCTTCAGGTCTGAATACAGCCAATTTCTTTCAGAGAAGGAGAGGGAGAGTGATAGAGAGAAAGTGGGAAAGAGATATAAGGAACTGAGTCCAGTACTTTATTTGATCTCAAAATGATGAAAAGCTGGAACAAATACAGCAAAGCATTCTATCTGACATTCTAACGAATGCTATTTCATTGCCTAATACTAGAAAATATTGCTAATAGAAATAATGCTTCTTCAGTTTCTTTCATAGACTCATCATCCCAAGAATTTCAGACCATTTCCAATTGACCACCTATGATTATAATATATAATGTTAAATATAACTGAATTCTATGTGAAAGTTTCTTAGACTAGAACTTTTTTCAACACGATGACACATGTATGCGAATATTATGATAAATGTGCAAACACAGACACATATGCAAAAGTTAGTCGCTCAAATCTATATATAGATTGTACACACAAGTGTAGTGAATGTTAGATGCTGTTTTCTGTAGTTTGTCATCACCCCTTCCTTCATCAATCATCTCTAGTGTGTGACACCATCACCTCTTCCTTCCTCTAGTGTGTGACGTCATCCCCCCTTTCTTCCGCAATCATCTCTAGTGTGTGATGTCATCACTCCTTCCTTCCTCAGTTATCTCTAGTGTGTGGCAGACAGACTGACAGACGTCACTCATATTTATATATAGATTGCTTAAAATAAGAACAAAGAGTATGAGTTTGTTTAAAATGTTTATTCTGTTTCTGTCGTGCAAAATGTTTTATTAACAGCCAAAATACATGTATGAATAAAAGATGTGTGTTCACTTTTCCATTGTGAAAAATAGAACTGCAAGATGCTGGGAGAATAACATCTATGCAAATAGTCTAACAAAAGAAATAACTGAAAACTGTGAAACAAAGTTTGGATGTAAAGTAGTAGGATTGTGTTTGACAAAAGAAAATATGAAAATATTAACAAGGAAATTATTGGTTCAGCTTAACATTTTAGATAGACTCAAATTTTTATAGATTGATAAAGAAAACAGAGAGAGAGAGAGAGAGAGAGAGAGAGAGAGAGAGAGAGAGAGAGAGAATGATAACTGCTTTCACGGAATTTAATTAGAAATGAAGGTACATAGCTTAGTGGTTAGAGAGTTTAATTCATGATCGTAAGGCTGTAAATTTGATTACAGATGGCACATTGTGTCCTTGAGCAAGACACTTTATTTCCTGTTGCGCCAGGCCACTCAGCTGGAAAAAAGTTAGCTGTGTCTCTAACTCAAAGGGGCAGCTTTGACATAGTGTGTTTGTGGAATGCTGCACCAATTACACATTAATTGCATGAAGAGGTTGTTCCATTAATATCAAAACAACTAGAATACTTGATTTTGGAACCAACAGAGGCCCAACACTAGTTGTTAAGAAATGGATGAACTTCCAATAAAATTAAAAAATGTTTTAGCTTTATTTAAGAGTTATTCAACTTACAACTGAACTTTTAAATAATTCCTGAAAAATTTTTAAAGTGATTTTAGAGAGGCCTTTACTTTGAATTTAGTAATTTTTCGGTGGACGGGCATAACTTTGTGGTTAAGGTATTCATTTCATGATCATAAAACCACAAATTCAATTCTCAGTGGTGAGTTGTGTCCTTGAGCAAGATACTTTATTTCACATTGTTCCTGTCCACTGAAAAAAATGAGTTGTACCTGTAATCCAAAGGACCAGCTTTGTTATACACCGTGTCATTCTGGATCTCCCTGGGAAATACATTAAAGGTTCACAAGTCTGTAAAATGCTCAGCAATGGCACATTAATTTTCCAAGCAGGTTGTTCTGCTGTTCAAACAACTGATATGCCTATCATCAGTACTGACAGAAGCCAAACTCTATTTGTTAAGAAATGAATGAACTTGTAATAAAGTAAACAAAAATGTGTTAGCTTTCTCACAAGCAGATTGTTCTGGTGTTTAGATAACTGGAACATTTGCCATAGGAAATGACAGAGATCCAACACAACACATAACTTTGTATCTTATCTTTAAAAAAAATAGAACTAAACTCCATGGCTAAGCCAAGCCACAATTTTATGAAGGAGATTTCAATATGTGTATTTTCTGGATTTTGTAGATTTCAAGATTTGTTTACATTTAGACAATATATATTTCCTATCGCAGTAAAATATATACACATTCTTTTATTTTGGAGATTTAAGAATAATTAGTGTGATTATTTGATTTAATGTATTAATAAGATGGGTATGTGCATGTACATATGGACATGATAGCTTATGATATTGGAAATATGGAAATTGAATATGACAATGGCTTCATTAAGAACAGAGTAGAAATATGTTACAAATGGCCTTTTGTGGACAAAACCACAAACTTTAAAAACAGTTACATAACTGTAACAAGTTAAATTTGGAGGTCATTTAATTCTTAACATCCTGTGATGATTTTGCAGAAAATATCTAAAAACAGGTTTGATCGTTCAAATGTTTACAGTATTCTTACTAGTGGACAGATTGTTGTGAAAATTTGTCATATTAGAGTAAAGACTATAGTTTTTAAGATGATGCAGTCATAGAGCTGGTTTTTACTTTTCAAGAGTGGCTTGCAATTGTGTTTTCATGTTGTTTGTTATTTCAAATGTTTATAGTAGCTTTACTGGTGAATGGATTGTTGTGAAAATTTACAATATTAAAATAAAGAGTAATTTTTTATGTGATACAGTCTTTCCTAGGATTGCTAATGTGATTTTGTGTGGTACAGGATGTTAAGAGTTAAAACAAAATATATGTAAATGGGATGATCATTTCTCAACAAACTGGAAAAGTGTTAACACACACCTGACAATGGCATACATTTCCACACATACACACATCCATTCATCAGTATTTACAGGGGAAAGAAGAGCACAAGCCATTGTTAATTAACAGAAGAAAAAAATTAGATTATTTGGTATATAAAATGGAAAAATGAATTTAATGTCCATGGGAATTTGTCCCCATTTACCACCAACCACTGTTTTGCATCTGTTAACCAAAAATATATATTGTTTCAAATGACTGCTATTATCATCATCATCACCCTCATTTTAATTGTGCAACATCTGAGCAATGGAGACATTATATTCTCAATAAAATGGCAAGTTCCCTCAACACAGAGTTTTACTGTTACAAGCTGCCACATACTTTTATCAACAATAAAAATATACACAATGTTTTACATAGCATCCAGTGGCTAAACAACTCTGTGTTTGATATTCTTCATTGTTATTATGTATATATAACGACAGTTGTCATTATGTAAATTATATATTTCATCTTATATTGATGACGCCCTCCTTTCTATCATTTCTTTTCACTTTAAACTTCACACTTCTAACTAACACTTGCTATCTCTGTTTTTGACGCATTTCCATTCATTTTTATAGATTTCTCTTTATTAATATCCCCAGTACCATCTCTTTTGTTAGATCTGGCTACAGGTCCTGTGCACGGCTCATTAACTTTACTGCCATTGATCATAGTTTCTAGTTGCTTCTTATTGTCAGCTTTCTGGCAGAATGTATTTTCTTGTTTAGACATTCCCTTGGAAGTGGCCCGGCAGTGAGTTGGGCATCCTTGGATAGGTTTACTAGCAGAAGTTACAGCAACTCCCTTTTGATTACCATTAGTTTGCAAACATTTTTGTGGAATATTTTGAGACATCTTCTGCCAGTTACCTTGAGAATTCTTCTGTCCATAATTGTGAGCAACTTTTATTGAATTAGTTTGCATTACACGTTGTGCATTCGCTTGGTTTACTTTGGAAAGGGTCATTTCGTTGTTTTGGGGAAAGTTACTTGGCTGAAACTTCTGATTTTGAAGTGTCCTTTGCATAAGCACCGGCAGAGGTTTCTGAAAATTTGCAATGGGCATTCTTTGAGAATTGAGTGGTACAGAATTTGGTAAAGATTTGGGAGCTATAACTTGAGGTCTTTGAAAGATTTCAGGGGGTTTAGGTGCAATAAGCTGAGGTGTTTTGGGAGTTTGCAAATTTTTCTGATTATGACTATGCTTAGTCGATGGTGGTGGCTGAGTAGGTTTGTGAAATACAGCATTATCACTACATGGCCTCATTACAGAGTTGCTATTGGTTGTCGTTTCAGTGCAACTAGCATTGGTACGTACAGTAGTTGTAACAACAGTGGTTGTAGTAGGTGTTGGTGTGGTCAGTTGAATGGTAGTGGCAGTAGGTGTTAAACTTGTTGATGTTTTAGTCACATGTGTCACAGTTGCTGTACTATTTACTACATTGTTAGTAACACTGCTGGTAGACACTGATAGCTTTACTTTATTATCTTTCACACTTTTGTTTTCTGAGACAGCTTCTGTGTTAGAGAGCTTCGGCTTCTTAGCATTATTCTCAAATACAGAATAGAACAGTCGTAATGGAGCATTCTGCAAAAGACATTTCAGTGAGATATTAATCATAAATAACAAGGTAAAATGACAATTTTTTAAACATTAAATAATAGGTTAAAATAAACAATTCTTTTTTCCATAAAAAGGAGCCAATCATCAGATCAGACCAAAGTCACTATATTTCGATTGCTGATACTATTTGCTGCTTGCAATTCCTGGCAGAAGGAGCAATGTAAACTAAAGTAGCTTGCTCAAGAACAAACACAATGCACCGCCCGGTCCACAAAACTGAGAACAGAATTTACAAGAATGTACAACATATACAATCTATTTTGTGTCAAAGTTATTGTTATTAAATAGACAGTGGATGTAGCATAGCTAAATGATAAAGATTGCTTTGTAATCATAAGGTCTTGGGTTTGATCTTATTTCATGGCATCTAAGCCAAGCATTATCAAACATAGCCACATGTCACCCATACCTTTTCAATGAAACTGTGTAGGCCAAAACTGTTTGAACACCTATCAGATGAACTGTACCTGTAATTCAAAGAGCCAACTATGTTACAGTGGCATGCAAATTCTCCCTGCAAATTACATTACAGGTACATGTGTCAATGGGATACTCAGTCACATGCCTGTTAATTTCATGAGCAGGCTGTTCCATTGATTGAACAACAAGATCACTCATCCTTGAAACAAATGGAGGTTTATCTTCATTCTCTTAAACTGACTATGTTATTTTAAATACATTAATCTGTTAAAGCCATGTCAAGCTAATCAAATTGAGTATTGATCCATTAATTGTGTATCTGAGTCACAGAGTCAATTTTAATGGTTCTACATAGTATTCACAGGTTTCATCCTATCCTCTCACTTCATAACTTTATCTACTGGCTACTTTAGTGCAATGAGTTACTATTTCTATTACAACTTCATACTATCTGCCTGTCTCAACTCCCGGTAGAAGGAGGCAGGATTTCAATTCAGAATGTACAGAGTCAAGTCAGATACTGATTCTGCTAATCTGTTACCCCTGGATTGGTACTTATTTATTGATCCTGAAAGGATGAAAGGCAAAGCAGACCAGGGTGGGATTTAAATTAAAAAAGTAGTGAGCCGTAACAAATATCAAGGTATATATTTAGACACTCTAATGACTTTGCCAATTTGATACCATTGTGTGTATTCATTTTAGAATAAGTACATGGAATTCCCGTGTCATAAGAGATGACTAAAACAGTTGGTACCAGGAAGGACATAGGCCATAAAGCACTGCCTCAAAAAGGACCCCATGGAGATTGAAAGGCTACCGCCAGCTTTAGCAGGGAATATGACCTTAAAGCATTTGTTTTTGTACTAACACTTAATCAGGCTAAATCAACATCCAGTAACTGATACATATACTTCAAATAGTGTATTTCTGTCAAATCTACAATCACTAATACAGTAGACCACACAAACTCTCTACTCCCTCATTAGCTGATGAGAATGCCAATGTGTTGACTATTATCCTACTAGAAATAACAGTAAAATCTCTTTCACAACACACTCTACTATTGTGAAAACATAAAAGACATATTGAATCATATAAACCTGGATACACTGTGTCTGAAAAAAATAATACTGGATGGTCATGAGTAGAATGGATTTGATTAAAAATCTGCTCAGTTATGGTTAACCCAGGGCTAAATCCCTCTCCTCATAAAATCTATTCACATGATTTTTCAAACAATTTTGAAAATAATCAAAAATTTGAAGAGATTTTGTAATATATCTAACTTTCTAATATTAAACTGATGTTTGGACCTTAACGAAGATTCTTATGTAAAATTATTATGGAAGGTTTTTTTTCAAGATAAATATACGAACACTTTAAAACAGTTTTGTCAGTTCAACCAATGTCAACATGGAAACGGACATAAAACAATGATGATGATGATGTCTATAGAAACTTACCCGTCTCCAAGTATAAATGTAAGCAATATCAATCAAAGTGTAGTTATCTTTCAGTGGTTCATCAGAGTGAAATATATGAATCTGTAAAGACAAAAATATTTACATAAGAAATGAGAGAATACTAGCTGACCTCGTGGAAATTCCATAGTTTAATTAGAAACAAACACCAAGTATTCAACATCTATATGACATTTTAAATGTTTTATTTATAAGTCATAAGTAAATACACACATCTGGGATTTAAAAAATATGGCAATGCATTGGCAGTTGTTACAATGTCAGATAGAGTACTTTGCAGTATTCATTCCAATTATGTGTTTTGAGTTCAAATATTGCCAAGATCCACTTTAACTTTCATCATTTTGAAGTAGATAAAATACATAACATTCCATTACTAGGGTTGATACTTCCTTTATATTTCTTTCTCTATCTCGCTGGAAGAAATTGGTTGTTTTCAGACATGGAGAGGGAGGAGACCCACTAGGTTTAAAGTGCCTAAGACATACTGTATGTCATGACAACACCCATACAAGTCCATCATACTATATAGGCCCATACATGCATTTAACAAATATAATTTTTGGTGTTGCCAATCACTACTACCGCTCTCTCTCTGTCTCTAAGTATCTCTCTCTCTCTCTCTCATACACACTCACTCTTACCATTTCCTTTCCATAAAGACTTGTTACAAAATAGGACTAAAAAAGAATTTCAGCATTGACACAACTACCACCACCAATGCAACCCCCCCCCCCAACAATATAGGTGTAAGGGGCTTCCCATGAGGTTGCATCTGACAAACCAGATATTTTATGGGGAGGGGCTTGTCAATGAAGTTGACTTCATTGAGGTCTTAACTTAGAAGGGATGTAACTAAATAGTGCAAAGCATTTTGCCCAACACTTTAGCAGTTCTGTCAATTCACCACCCCAAATAATAATAATTGTTCCTACTTTTGGTACAAGGCCAGCAATTTGAAGAGAAGAGGAAGGAGGGGAAGTTGATAAAATCGACCCCAGTGCATTACTGGTACTTTATTTTTTATCGGCAGTAAGGATGGAAGGTAAATCTAACCTCGATGGGATTTGAGCTCAGAATGTAAAGAGTAGTAACTATATGCTGCAAAACCTGTGGCTCGATGCTCTACAGCTACTACCAACCCACCACACTACCCTAAATAATAATAATAATAATAAAAATCGTACAAAAATGATATATAATAGAGCTCCAGTATGGCCAGAACCACATTCGTTTCGATCAACTGAACACGTAAAAAATAACATTCAATTTTAGGCACAAGGCCAGATTTTTGTAGAGTGGGTAAGTTGATTGTATCGACACCAGTACTTTACTGGTACTTACTGACTTCGGAAGGTTGAAAAGCAAATTTGA
>OZ024742.1:183206612-183244112 GCA_964016885.1 Eledone cirrhosa
GGCTTCTGCAGTTTCCATTTTCCAAATTTCACGGACAAGGCATTGGTAAAGCTGACGCTATCACCAAAAACACTTGCCCAATATATCACACAATGGGACTGAACTCAGAACCAACTGGTTGTGAAGTAAACTCCTTAACCACTCAGCTATGCCTGAATTTACAACAAACAAAAAATATTACCTGGTTCTTTGTGTTTCCATTAAGATTTTCTCGGGTTAAAAACCGTATTCTCTCTTCACTGTAACTATGAAATTAAATAGTTAAAAAGACCAAGTTAGAATATTGAGAAAAGAATGCAAATCATACAAACCAAACAACAAATGTATTTTGCATTAATTGATATCAACACATCAAGTATACAATATATTTATAATGTGTGGGAAGCTCAGGCACTGAAAATAACTGCAATTACAGTCAGTTGCTATAAAATAGCTAATAAAAATCAGGTAAAGACCCTTAGAGATGGAAAAAATGTATTTAGTGGCCACTACAAAGAACTCTGTATCTCCCAGGTAACATTTTTTCCATCTCTAAGGGTCTTTATCCAATTTTGATAAGCTAGTTTATAGCAACTGAATGTAATTACAGTTATTTTCTGTGTCTGAGATTCCTACATTTTATAAATTTATCTCCACAGTGCTTTCGTAAGTTCAAAAACTTGAGCTTCACACAGCATTTATATAATATATAGATACATTAGTTTATTATACAATAATCGTTATTGCTATTGTTAGGATTATTATAATTCATCATAATCAATGACCCTTAAAGTTATGATGAAGTTGTAAGAGCACTGTCACGACATTCATCACATCTTAGGCAGTTAAGCTTGGTGGAGCTCATCTCTTTTTCCAGGCTTGATCATGACTAACTTCTTCCAGAGAGAAAGAGAAAGAAAGGAGACTCAACTCGAGTACTAGACTGGAACATTACCTACTGACCCCAAAAGGAGGAAAGGCAAAGTTGAACTCAGCGGAATTTAAGCTCTGAGCTCAAATACAGCAATGCATTCTTTTTGACACCCTAACGATTCTGCTAATTTGCCACCTTATAAAAATTATTTATTGAAGGGTGGTGAATTGGCAAAATTGGTAGAACATTGCAGAAAATGTCTTTCCAGGCTGTTTACATTCTTAGTTCAGATATTGCTGAGGTCTACTTTCTCTCTCATCTTTCTTGGAGTCGATAAAATAAAGTACCAGTGTAGTACTGGGGTTGCTATAATCAACATTCTTAATTCCATTCAAATTGCTTGCCTTGTGATTAAATTACAAAACATTATTTATTATTGACAAAACTAAAGGGTGAACCAAATTGGAAATGTTTTTATGTCTTGTGAGCTAAAGATTAATCATGAAAACAGAATTTTTACATGCAATACCACATAATCACTAAAATCACTAAGACTGGCAGAGGAACATGATGTGTGGAGAGATGCCATGCTGAGAAGGACCCATCCAACCCATTCAAGCATGGAAAAATGGACGTAAAAAGGATGATAGGATGATGATGATATATAATATAATTTCTGATGATTTAGTGTTAAAGAATAAAAACTAATGATGAAATAAAAATATATTTAAAAAAACGAGGCCCACAAAGGTCCTAAGCTATAGCTTATTTAGGTGAGTCCAGCATCAGTAGTTCTAATCAGTGACTTTGTCTGTGATGATCCATCCAACCCTTGCAAGCAATAAAAGCAGATATTACATGATGAGAGTTTTAATTACATGTTGTTCCAGACTAGCTGAGGTACACAATCTTTTGCTTGATATGAACAGTGATTGTCTTTGCACTTATGAAGAAAACTACATTGTCATATTGTTACTGGAGGAGGTTTTTGAGCTCTCTGTTCATAGGGATCAGAGTTGGTTCAGTGTGAGTTGTCTAGGTTGACTGGATGACACCAATAAGCAGCCACTACTTAATCAAATGTGGTTTTGTGAATGGTTGATAATCCCTGGCCATCAATAAGATTTGAATCTTCATGTGAAATTTAAACTCAGAATGGAAAAAGCCAGAAGAGATACAGTAAGGAATCTTGCCCAATGCTCAAACAATTCTACCAATCCTCAGTCGTGAACAGGAACATTATTTATTGATGCCTAACAGAATAAAGGCCAAGTTGACCTTGATAGGATTTGAACTCAAAGCACGGAGAGCCAGTACAAATATTGCAAGTTATCTTATATGATATCCATCTTATGAGCCTACCAATTAACTGTCTTCCATCTACAGATAGAGGTGGAAGCAAGAATTTCATTAATATAGAAAATTAAGAGTCTGTTGAACATAATTAAACCTTGTTGCATATCAGTGTTGATAAAGTGTGGGTCCGGCGGAGCTCCCATCAGTACATTCTACAATGGTGCAATCTGATAGGAAGCTTCATATCAAAGGAATGAAAGATAGATGAAACCAACAGATATGAACAACTTAGCTAGAAAATTCTCATTATAGGTATGGCCAAAAGTGTGGCTAGTGCCATGTACAACATTTCTTTCAATGAACTTCCTATCAGTGAAGGATCACTGGTATGTGACATAGGAGAGCAGATCTCCAGTAAATTTAACTCAGATGGTCACTGAGAAGAGAAGGAAAAAGAAGCGCAAAGTGTATATATATATATATATATATATATATATATATATATATATATATATATACACACTTTGCGCTTCTTTTTCCTTCTCTTCTCAGTGACCATCTAAGTTAAATTTACTGTAGATCTGTTCTCATATATATATATTGAATTAGAAGACTTTGCTGTAACTTTGACTAAATAAAGTAGTCTAATAATAATGGGGCATATAAAGCCACTGAATGGAAAAAGATGTGTATGCGTGAGTGTATATATATATATATATATATATATATATATAGATATATATATATATATATATATATATATAAATATACCACTGTAAAGTGGTCATGTAGGTGCCACAACAAAAAGCACCCAGCCCACACTGTAAAGTGGTCATGTAAAAGACACGGCAAAAAGCACCCAGCACACACTGTAAATGTGGTTGGCGCTAGGAAGGGCATCTAGCCACAGAAAACCAGCCAGAAATAGTCCTATATGAGCGAGATATGGTCACCTGACCCAACTTGCCTCTAAATGGGTTAGACAAACTCGTCTAACCCATGCTAGTGTGGAAGATGGCTGTTAAACGATGATGACACAGGATTGACGTCTCTAGCGATGTGCTGTATGCTGTACTACAAAAGAACTGCTTTGCCATGTGTACAGGATGAAGCAAACATCTATAGCATATTAGTTTGCACCAATCTTCCTCCTCCACCACCCATAACCCTTCCTACATCTTAATGTTCACCCATCTCTGCCCCCTCATCAGCTATGTATCCCACCTTAAGTCTCCCTCACTCACCTTCCCCCATCATACCCACTCATTAAACACCCTCCCACTAGCCCCTATCATCCACACTGCCTAATACATGTATCCTATCCAACCTATACATACAAGCCTGGAAAGCTAGACATGCTCTCCATCTGCATTCCCAGTCTTGCTGTCACAAGAAAAAGCACTTTGTCCAGCCTGTAAAGTGGTCATGCTTGTAACACAATGAGTGTAGGTGATTGTGTTAGTACCACGGTGAAAAAGCATCCAGTCAATGCTGTAATGTGGTTGTCATTAGGAAGGGCATCCGTCCTTAGAAACCAAGCCAGACTCAGTTCTGTATGAGCAAGACAAAATCCCCTAGCTATGACTCGTCTCATAATGTGACAGCCTGTCTACCCTATGCAAACATGGAAAATAGATGTCAAAGTGATGATGATGATGATGATGACGCGTGCACACACACACACATATATATGCAGTTCAATATATAAATATCGATAAAATATGTAGCAGATATCAAAAATAAGTACTGGCTTGATATGATTGACTAAATCATGTCAAGGCAGTGCCCCACCACAGTCAAAATCTAATGACTGGAAATAGTGAAAGAAAAAAATTAAAAGCATAAATTTAATGATGAAAAAGAAATTGTTAAATGTGAAAGAGAGAAAGTCCAGAAAGACAACATGAAATATGACTTACCCAGTAAGAAGTTCCAGTGAAAGACTAACACTTTCATCTTTTGTATAAATAAGACGTTCAATTGCTTCATCTCCTCGATCTTCACCCGGAGTTTGTGCAGTATGTGTTCCTGCAGCACCTAAATGTATTAAAAATAACACAGATGCAGTTGTCTATTTAGAAACAACCCCACCACCTACCCTATAAATGAGGTTTCTTACAATTTAATAAAGTGAGTTCAGTCATTGCTAGATAGAATGAAAGGAAGGTAGCTGTCATTTCTGATAATCCAGTAAGTATAACTGCAGTTTACCTTTGTAGAGGACGTGATTGATGGTTTAGATGTGAAGGTACATGGTCTAGTGATTAGGAAGTTGGACTCAGGATCATATGGTCATGGGTTTGATTCTTGAATTGGGTGGCATGCAGTTCTATTGAGCATGACACTTCATTTCACACTGCTTTTCATTATAGAACTTAGGTCCTATCATTAGAACCGCTCATTGGCCTCCATGTATATCATATCTTACATATAAATATTTGCAATGGTCTGAAACCAGCAAAGAACACCTTAATAGCCCAAATGTGTATTATATCATATCTTACATATAAATATTTGCAATGGTCTGAAACCAGCAAAGAACACCTTAATAGCCCAAATGTGTATTATATCATATCTTACATATAAATATTTGCAATGGTCTGAAACCAGCAAAGAACACCTTAATAGCCCAAATGTGTATTATATCATATCTTACATATAAACATTTGTAAAGGTCTGAGTTCCACAGATAACACCTCAATGGTCTGCTTGTTGCAGAGCTCTGAAGTAAGTTATGTTAGATACTGTTCTACCAGTTCAGCTAGTTCTACCAATGCATCAACTTACTATTTATGGTAATATTAACAGGGAATAAATATGAAAAATCATGACCATACCTTTGTGGGTTGCATAGAAATCTCTCCGCCGTTTCATCTCATCTGAAATATAGAAACAAAAAATCAGAGGTTCATCCTCGTTATCATTAATGGTGCTGGGTACCAACATAATAGATGACAAAAACATCAAAATGAGTGGCAATACAAATTATATGACAGCTGCTGCTGCTGCCACCATTGCCATTAATGCTGCCACCACCATCAATGCCATCAACATTACCACTAACACCATCATCATTTTATGTCTGATTTTCAAGGATTAGACAAGTCTGTTCCACAACAGTATCACACAACTTGTTTATCCATATTATCTTGGTCAGGTTCAGTATCGCTCCTTTTCCAGTCTTCCTTTTCTGCAGGTTCCTTCTGCTTTTATCACTCAACACTTCATCCACATCACTTCTCTACCAGTACAGTCTTCTCTCTTCTGTACATCACTTCTCTACTAGTGTAGTCTTCTCTCCTCTGTACACCACTTCTCTACCAGTACAGTCTTCTCTCTTCTGTACACCACTTCTCTGCCAGTGTAGTCTTCTCTCTTCTGTACACCACTTCTCTACCAGTAGTCTTCTCTCTTCTGTACATCACTTCTCTACCAGTACAGTCTTCTCTCTTCTGTACATCACTTCTCTACCAGTACAGTCTTCTCTCTTCTGTACACCACTTCTCTGCCAGTACAGTCTTCTCTCTTCTGAACACCACTTCTCTGCCAGTGAAGTCTTCTCTCTTCTGTACATCACTTCTCTACCAGTACAGTCTTCTCTCTTCTGTACATCACTTCTCTACCAGTACAGTCTTCTCTCTTCTGTACACCACTTCTCTACCAGTACATCACTTCTCTGCCAGTATAGTCTTCTCTCTTCTGAACACCACTTCTCTACCAGTACAGTCTTCTCTCTTCTGTACATCACATCTCTACCAGTATAGTCTTCTCTCTTCTGTACACCACTTCTCTACCAGTAGTCTTCTCTCTTCTGTACATCACTTCTCTACCAGTATAGTCTTTTCTCTTCTGTACACCACTTCTCTACCAGTATAGTCTTCTCTCTTCTGTACATCACTTCTCTACCAGTACAGTCTTCTCTCTTCTGTACACCACTTCTCTACCAGTACAGTCTTCTCTCTTCTGTACATCACTTCTCTACCAGTACAGTCTTCTCTCTTCTGTACATCACATCTCTACCAGTATAGTCTTCTCTCTTCTGTACATCACTTCTCTACCAGTATAGTCTTCTCTCTTCTGTACATCACTTCTCTACCAGTACAGTCTTCTCTCTTCTGTACATCACTTCTCTACCAGTATAGTCTTCTCTCTTCTGTACACCACTTCTCTACCAGTACAGTCTTCTCTCTTCTGTACACCACTTCTCTACCAGTACAGTCTTCTCTCTTCTGTACATCACTTCTCTACCAGTACAGTCTTCTCTCTTCTGTACACCACTTCTCTACCAGTACATCACTTCTCTGCCAGTATAGTCTTCTCTCTTCTGAACACCACTTCTCTACCAGTACAGTCTTCTCTCTTCTGTACATCACTTCTCTACCAGTATAGTCTTCTCTCTTCTGTACACCACTTCTCTACCAGTACAGTCTTCTCTCTTCTGTACATCACTTCTCTACCAGTACAGTCTTCTCTCTTCTGTACATCACTTCTCTACCAGTACAGTCTTCTCTCTTCTGTACACCACTTCTCTACCAGTACATCACTTCTCTGCCAGTATAGTCTTCTCTCTTCTGAACACCACTTCTCTACCAGTACAGTCTTCTCTCTTCTGTACATCACATCTCTACCAGTATAGTCTTCTCTCTTCTGTACACCACTTCTCTACCAGTAGTCTTCTCTCTTCTGTACATCACTTCTCTACCAGTATAGTCTTTTCTCTTCTGTACACCACTTCTCTACCAGTATAGTCTTCTCTCTTCTGTACATCACTTCTCTACCAGTATAGTCTTCTCTCTTCTGTACACCACTTCTCTACCAGTACAGTCTTCTCTCTTCTGTACACCACTTCTCTACCAGTACAGTCTTCTCTCTTCTGTACATCACTTCTCTACCAGTACAATCTTCTCTCTTCTGTACACCACTTCTCTACCAGTATAGTCTTCTCTCTTCTGTACATCACTTCTCTACCAGTACAGTCTTCAATACTATGGTTAGTCCCTTTAATGCTCAATTACTGTCTCAGCTCACCTGTGCTCTGTTGTTCATGCACACTAACACTTCACATCCAACAAAACATGCTCACATCATTTTTACCCAACCTTCATACATCTTCATGCATACTAAGTACCATGTTTCACTATCATCCAATATTGTACTTCATATGCAAGCATCACACAATCTGCCCTTCACTTCGTTGAAAAACTCGCTAATAAGGGTAATAGTTCGCTAAACTTTTCCACCCTGTTCTAACTCTGGCTGCTATGCTTTGACAACACCCACTCCCACTGCTGATTAGGCCACCTAGGTTAACGGAAGCTGTCAATTACTAATGAGGTTTTGAGCAATTAAGAGATTTCATTTCACGCTGCTCCTCCTGCTAACTACTTCTGTGCATATCTG
Source organism: Eledone cirrhosa (assembly GCA_964016885.1). Classification (NCBI taxonomy): domain Eukaryota; kingdom Metazoa; phylum Mollusca; class Cephalopoda; order Octopoda; family Eledonidae; genus Eledone; species Eledone cirrhosa. Next base: position 183,214,162 of record OZ024742.1, read on the forward strand.
TTACATATATAGTCCTTACTTTCTGTCAGCTTGTCTGAGATATCATCAAGAATACCTTTTGTTGGGTACAGAGTACAGAGCTCCTACCTACTCTCTTTCTGCATGTAAAGCATGGCCATAACCAAGATGGCATTATATTGAAGTGAAAGCTGGGTATTTGGATATTCAGCACAGAAATTTAAGAGAAAATATATAAATTTCATGGTAATGAAAGAGAAAGAGAGAGAGAGTTTAAACTGAATAATAACAAGTAATATAAAAAGCTGACACACACACACATATACATGTGTGTGTGTATTTATGTATGATGGTATCAAATACCATCTGTCAATTGCTTTACTTCCTCTCTCACTCTCTCCATTTTTATCCAGCATTTGATGTAATTCAATATATATGCAGTATATACTCTTTCAAGAAGTAAGTATATACTCTTTCAAGAAGTAAGTAAAGAGTATTTTTTCCTCCTAATTTTTTAGTCAGTGAAGGAAGGGCAGCGTCCATGACTCTTTTCAGGACCTCAGAAGTGTGTGAGAGGATGATATTCTTGCCAAGTAGAAAGTGGAATAGATCTTTCTTCGCCACCATTTTTCACCCATTTTTCCATGCTAGCACAGATCAAACAAGCAAGCCACCTCTTGGTGTCATGAGGTGTTATGAAACTAAGAGTACAAGACTCTCCTCCACCTTAGCAGGCCACTAGTCCATTGCAAGTGTTAACTCTGCTATGGGTATTCATTTTTTCAGCTGAGTAGACTGGAGAAACATATAATGAAGCCCAGAAGAGAGATCAAACACACAACCATATAAATGTGAGATCAACATCTTAAAAATTACGCTGTGTGCCTTCTATGTTCTTCATGAGTAGTGAAAAAAGAAGACTACTTCCTTACAGTATACTTACAGAGATAACATATCCATAATATACACATACAATACCACAAACAGACCCATATATACATAAATTCTAAGTTAGAATACTATCTTACTATTAAATGTCATTACTGATTATCATCATCATCACTTTAACATCCATTTTCCATACTGCTATAGGTTGAATCAGTTATTATGGACCAAGCCAGTTCTTGTTCAGAGTTACAGCTCTCCTAAACAGATCAAATAACCACGTCTCACTTGTATGTTCCAATTTTGGCATGGATTTTACAGCTGGATGCTTCTTCTAACGCCAAATTCTTTGCAGTGTACTGAGTGCATTTTATAATGGCACCAGCACTATGGACTATGTCATGTCCTCCAAAAAGTTCTCTTTACCATACGCTGCCTCCAATTCAATTGCCAACTAATTTACAAGGTATATTGACTGCATTTTATCATGGCACCAGCCTAGGGAGGTTGTTGTATCATTAACAAGACTAAATTGGTTTCTCTACCCTCTGCTGTCGCTGATTCAATTTCCAACCAGTGTACAGAGAGTACTAGATAGATTTAATCGCAGCACCAACACAAAAGAGGTTGCCATGTTTTTATATGAACAATATTTCAAAAATATAGTTTATTGTTAGGCAATCAGTATATGCTCTGAACTAGTTTAGATTAACTCCCAACTCCATCCCCATCGACAATTATATATAAATATTATTAATAAACACCAACTTATTTTATTTTCAATGGCATCAACAAGAAAGTTGTACAAAAAACATAAATTTAGTTTTATCTGTTCATAAACACTGGATTGTGAACATATGCACTACAGAGAAGAGAGGGGTGGGGGGTGGGAGAGAGAGAGACATGGGAAGCAAGAAGAGGAGAGAGGTAGGAGGAGGGTCATAAATCAAGATGAAAAGGCTCAAGGAGTTAGCTTCCCAATATTCTGATGGAGAATATTTTAAGTTGGAAGATTCTATTTGTGTAAATATCCCAAGGCAGTTTTCCCACACACAGACACACACATTTATATTAATACAAATCTACACATATTTCCATTATCATATATATATATATACACACACATACATACATATATGTATTAACATCTATATATCTATACACAGACACATTTTACATCAATACACACATCCACATACATAATTCCATAATTATATATACAGATTTACATCAATATATCTATACACACACACACACACATTTATATCAATACACATGTGATGCGTATGAAGGATGACAGCTGCATAAAAAGGTGCAGAGCACTAGAAGTTGATGGAAACCGCGGAGTGGGGAGACCCAAGATGACTTGGGATGAGGTGATAAAAGCCGACCTTACCCAACTACACCTCTCAAAGTCAATGATACACGACCGTGACTTCTGGCGTCACGCAGTAATACAGGGTACCCGACCTCCCATGGGTACATGCTGAAGCATATAAACAATATGCCCCCCCCCCCCCCCCCCCCCACCACCGCAAGGTGGTCGTGGAGGTGCCACGGCAAAAAAGCACCCAGCCCACACTGTAAAGTGGACGTGTAGGCGCCACGAAAAAGCACCCAGCACTCACTGTAAATGAGGTTGGTGTTAGGAAGGGCATCCAGCTGTAGAAATCAAGCCAGATCAGTTCCTGTATGAGCAAGGCATGGTCAGCCGACCAGACACTGCCCACAACAGGACAACCCGTCTAACCCATGCTAGCGTGGAAGAACGGACGTAAAACGGTGATGATGATGATGATGATGACACACATCCACACAAAATATTTCCATAACCATATATAAATATCCACATGCGCGCATACACTCTTCCACACTCATTGTATATACATATTTACATCTGCACACACATAAACACACACCTTACACATATCCTACAGTACAACTTTTATATAGAAAGAGAAAATAATTGTTTTATGTGGAAGATTGCCAACAACTGAATGTGGTGATAATTGTGTCAATAGATGGCCCTATAGGAGATGTTGTGAGGAAGCTAGGGGTGTTGTGAGATGGCAGGGGTGTTGTGCGGTGACAAGGATGTTGTGAGATGGCAGGGGTGTTGTGCGGTGACAAGGATGTTGTGGGATGGCAGTATGGAAGTTGTGAAATGGCAGTAGAGATGGTGTGAGGTGACAGCAGGGATGTTGTGAGGTGACAGGGATCAGATGATGGTGAAGAATACAAAATGTTTGGTCACTACATGCAATGGAGGTGGTGGATAGAGTGAAATATGGAAAGGAAGAGAGGGAGAGAGAGAGAGAGAGAGAGATAGAGAGAACTGAGGGGTAGAAAGGTAGAAAGAAAAGGCAAGCAGGTAAAGAAGTGAAGAGAAAGATGAGAAGAGAAAAGTGAAAGACAACATACACACAAAGAAATACATGCAGAGAGAGAGAGATAGAAAGAGACATGGTCACATTCACACACACTCTAACATAAGCAGACATAGGTTTGGCATTAAAAGAAAGAAAACAACAATAACAACGGAATGGTAAGGTTAATTCCAAAGTTCAAAGCTGTGAAAATATTCAAGGCTGGTGCTATGCAATAATACCATTTTCTGAAGAATATATCCTGTTTGGCAGAAAATGAAGATCCAAATTACAATAACAGAAATAAATATTTAAAAAAAAAAAAAAAAAAAAAAAAAAAAGGATCAATATATATATAAAAATGGAAATTCTTATGAATTGCACCTGGTATTATTATAGAGGAATCGTCCTTTCTTTTCATCATCATTTAATGTCAGAATATTTGAGGTAAAGAGTAAATTGAATAAAGAATAAAATAAAATATTGAGAGAACTCACTTCGGTAAAGGCCAGGAACTAATTTGTAGACTAAGTCTTGTAAAGTTTCATCAGCCCTGGAATGAAACAACAAAATATAATTTTATGGATTCAACATTTCAAAATTCATTGTTTATACTTTCAAACAGGGAAAAAAAAGGAGGGGGGGGGTTTAAAAACAGAAGGACGGAGCAATCAGGAGGGTCAAACTTTACACTCTTGGCTAGCTAGTACATACATCTCAGCTGCACCTCTGCAGATAAGATGGTGAAAACATTACTACAGAGAAAAACAAGTGACATGCATTGCATCAGCCATTCCCAATCACAAGGCTCCTCTTCCTCAGTTAAAATACGCTCCTCTTGATTTTGCAGAGGAAAATGGCAACCTGGAAAATGGCTAGTCAATGCCTGATATTTTGTTAAGCTTTTGTCTGTTATATTGCATCAATATATTCATTGCAAATAAAAATACAATATGGAGATATGAAATATCTTACACCAATCATAGATTTATCAAGCCTTTTGTTGCCATATTTCTAATGAAAGACATTGCCTAAGATTTTCAATTAATTTCTAAAATAATCAAAAATTTGGAGGCATTCAGTAATATGTTGGTGTTTAGAGCATTAATTCTATAACAAAAGTTCTTACATAAAATTATCGAGAAAGAATTTTCCCCCTCTCCCACAACTGGGGAATAGCTTGGGTTATACTCACTGAAAGATGCTGCGGCGTTATAATGAGGAGTATCTTAGCCTTGTGTATGTATATATATATATATATATATATATATATATATATATATATATATATATATATATATATATCAATCTTTAAATCTACCCTCATCTTTCTTTTATTAAGTTGGGGTTTAGAATATAATTTAGAAAAGATTCTTACAAAAAATTATAATGGACGTTATAAATTTAAACATGAATACTTTAAACAAGCAGTTTTTCACCATAGTTTCAGAATTGTTGGTATCAAAAGGGTTAAAGTTGAAGTTTTGGTCATTTTAGTCACAGTTGTATTTATCTAATAAGTGAATTTATCTGAGACAGTGTGTTGAAACTAAAGCAATTACAGCATGGAAGAGTCATTTTAGCCATTCAAAAAACTGTTAAATTCACTTCACATTTATCATTTATTTCTTTGGGTGAAAATGTTCATTGTAGTAGAATTGTGTTAGTGACCAGGTTATAAACAGTGCAAATAAAATGTCAACACCAAGAATCAAATAATAAACGTAACAGTAAAGTATGAATTTAATAGGTTATCTAAGATTTCGACTTAGTACTATGTATTTTGATTAATGCTTTAAAAAAGAATGATACTTTTAGAGATATAAGTGTGTGTATTGAATATTTATGGTAGAATCTTTCTCAAACTACCAGGTAGAATTTATTATTGTGGTGACATTACAATAAAATTTCTGCTTTTTCAAAATTTATTATATCATCATCATTTAACATCTATTTTTCCAGACATGCATAGGTTAGACAGGTTCTCGCATTATAAGACAAGTTAGGTCCAGAGACCACGTCATGCTCATACAGATTTATATGCTGTATAAAAATATTGTATTATTCAACTGCACAGAATTAATGCTGCTCAGCTTTATTTTATATAGAACAATGTACAGTCAATGACTCATCCGACAATATTTACATTTTTCACATAATGCACCTTTAAACCCCCATCCCTATATATATCTTGAAGAAGCTGATCTGTTCTCTTTTGTTCACATTAGAAGCTATGTTAGAACTAATGAAACAGCTCCTCAAACTATATTCATTCATTCTGTCAACCTAAACATGTCAGTATTTCTGCTATCCTCATGGGAAACAACTTTAGTTCTGTAGACAACTGTCATTGAGCTCGCAGTTTACTATCATCCAATGTCTTACAATTTCTTTCAATATTTTGGATGTTTAAATCCTCATAGTTTTCTTTTTAACCTTTTTAGGGCTGAATTTCTAATGATTAATTCATGAATTCTTCATTAATTAATTGAAATAGAGTTTTATTTCATTAAAAATACAGTCACAAAAGAGTGTAAGAATGCTTTTAAATATGTTGTTCCCTTTCTTTATCCCTAAAATAATTTTAAAATAAAAGTATAACCAAATTCTCCGTCTTAAATGAATTGATCTTTCACTACGCAGTAAAGTATAAAACTATCTATTCCTCACAGTTCAATTTAACAGATTGCCTTCATCTTACATTCCTTGTGAAAAGAAAGGTCCAGTTTGAAATATTAGCCCTTCTAATGTTACAGCAACTCACATATCTACTCATGTGTATGTCACTCCCTTTTCTACAAAAAAAGCAACAAAAAAAAAAAACATGTCAAAACTCAGTACATCACTTATCTACTGGATCTACATCTTAATTCAAAATATACAGTACATTGTAAACTCTGTATGTAAAATATATATATATATATCGATACTATTTATATACCAATATATATGATGGAATGTTTTTAGATAAATATGAACATTAAAATAAATACTTTTGTATCATAGAACTAGTTGGTGATTTTAGGGAGGTTGGTATCAAAAGGGTTAAAAAAAATACTCTGTTTACAATCTTTGATGATATAGTTTTAATCAGAGGTAATACCAGTAAATTCAGAGATTAAAGTAATACACATATTGTGGTCACATTGACCAGATAGCCACTTCATACTAACTTTTTAAAGGCAGTGTATCACTGAGTCTACACATCAACTTCTCAAGTGACAGCCGATAAATTAAACGTTACCAGAACAAAGACAAAGACAAAAGCACCTAATGTTTTAGTGGTTCTGATATATTGGTTGTTTGATACATAGGTGGGTGAGTGAGTAGTGGTGGTGAACATTAAAGACACTTTGAAGACTAAGGTGCAGAATTTATGACCATCATCATCATAATTTTACATTGCTTTCCACAATGACATGAGTGATGGGTTGTCATGGTTTAAAACCAAACAGATTGGAGCAACTTCATCTTGCTCATATGTTCCATATTTGGCATGACTACTACAACTTAATGCCTTTCCTAATACCAATCACTTTACAGAGTGTATTAGGTGCATTTTATCATGGAACCAACACTACCACTTTACAGTATTTATTGAGTGCCTTTTATCATTGTGGTTAAAAGTTCAAATCTTGTTACATTTGTACGGTATTCCTATGCAGGTATTCACTTCAGTTTACTGGATTAACAAATAACAGGTGAATGGTTTAATGAGGTAAACCAACTCCATCACATCCATGCTAACACAGAAATAGGAATGTAGTTAAAAAGGCAATATAATTAATACTCTATTTCAATGACCACAGTTCTGAAGAGGTCTATTTTCCCACTCTATATAGCGATAACAAATCTATATCAATCAAGTTCCCATAACTGGTGTAGCTACTTATTGGGGTTCCACTCTAGATATTTGACTGTATATCCATCATGCTATTTTAATGGCTTTTAGAAATATTTGCTGGTGCCCAGTTCCTCACTAAGTTAAGTCTGCCAGCAGAAGCAATTATTGGATTGTGGCTGAAAAAACGTCTTGAGTCAAAAGTGAAAAGTAGTGTCTTTATCCATCCTCCACCAGACATCAAGGTATTCTCTCTCTCCAAAAACCCCAGATTTGGGATAACGTTCCTTCAAATCCCTTTACTCTATTTCCAAAGGAACATCAGGCAATGTTATGTCCAGTATGAAATAACATTTCTTTAATCATTTCATTCTATATAACCATAATATAATTATATAACTCTATATAACCACAATATAATTATATAACTTTATATAGCCTTACTATGATTCTATATCTCCATATAGCTGTAACATAATACATAATAAAACACTTATGAAATCATTACTGGCAACTGTTTGAGATAGAATTGCTTGTAGTCAATTCCCCAATGTGAGAGAGAGAGAGAGAGAGAGAGAGAGAGAGAGAGAGAGAGAGAGAGAGAGAGAGAGGGGGAGGCAGGTAGATGAGAAGAGATAGAATGAGGAAAGCGAGTGGAAGAAGAAACAGTGACAGACAATCAGCTAAAATTCATAAAAATATACTGACAGTGAAACAAATAGAAAAGTTTTCTATATCACATTTTACCTCCCGAATATGAATAAAGATTATTATAAGATGTTTGTGGACACACGCACACACTGACAGACAGACACATTTAGATAGAGATATAACCTACATGACACACACAACACTGTCCGACAGAAACATACAGACACATGAACCTACATGACACAAGTCATTAAAATAGGATTATTAATATAGCCTAATACCATAATCAGAATGACATCTCGTCCATATTTATTAGCAAATTATGCATAAAATAATATTTAAATGTATTTCTTGTGAAATTAATTCTGTAAATAATCTATATTATGTATATAATTAACCCACCACTGTAGTCTTGTAATTCATTTCCTCTCCCAAGAGGATAATAATAATAATAATAATAATAATAATAATAATAATAATAATAAATAATAATAATAACAATAATAATTATAGTTTCTGATTTAGGCACAAGGCCAACAATTTTAAAGGGCGGGGAAGTCGATTAAATCGACCCCAGTGCATTACTAAATAAACAAAATTGAAAAGAGACCTGTGTTGACATCATGCAATTAATTCAAGCAGTATAATATTTTTCATAAAACATTAAAAAAAATTTTTTTCAATAAATTGTCAATAAAAATTTAAGCTGTAGGATTCATATTATACTATAGTGTATATATATATATATATATATATATACACATACAGAAATTAAGAGATGTATATATACACACACATAGGAAATTAAGAGATGTGAGAGAGCGAATTAGGGCAACAAAGTGTAACAAGAAAGAGTATGAATATGATGGGCAAAACAGAGTGATGGGAGCAAGAAGAAGATAGGATGAAGTAATGGAAAAGAGACAGTGATAGACAGTTACATGTTGACTATTTGAAAAGAGATCGAATAGAAAACCAGCATGAGTAGCATAATGAGGGAAGGATAAGGAGAGAGTGTATGATGGAAGATGGAGTAATATGAACAAGTGAAGGATTGAAGGATAGCAATAAAGATAGGTGATGGTAAGAGAAATTAAGTGGAGTCACAGGCAAGAATTGTGCCACGCTGATCAGCACCTATGTTCCAACAATGACAAACCCAGATGATGCAAAAGAAAAATTTTATGATGAACTTGACAGAATCCTCATTGTCCCCAAGTTGGAGTAAATTATCCTCTTTGGCAATTTCAATACCAAGGTCAAAAGTAACCAAAAGTCCTGAGAGGGATCTGCAACACCAAAGTCTTGAGTTGTAAGCATGACTTCTCAGTAATAATTCCAAAAGTTATGAAGGTCATCTCACAGATGTCCAGTAACAGGGCTTAACCTCCAAACACAATTCCCATTGAAGTGTAGAATGAAACTGACAAACATCTAACACATATAGAACAAAAAGAAAATCAGTCAGGATTTCAAAGATTCCAGCACTGACCATATCTATGGCAAGAAAGGAAACCACAGAAGAATTTCCCTCCTCTCTATTATTTCCAAGTTACTGGCCTACACAACTAACTGTTGGGATACCTAGAGCATAGCCAGTTTCAAGAGTGAATGTCAAACTGTGTAGATGGTAATAGCAGCACACCAAGTCCAAGAAATATACCAGGAGCAACACCAGAGTCTTCTTGACTTAACAAAGGTAACTAGACAGTCAAAAGTGATAGTTTGTGGGAGATGATGGAAAAGTTTGCTGGCCATGACAGGTTAATTTCTATGATCTGACAGTTTCACACTGGTATGATGGTCCACACACAGTATGATGAAACAGCGATTTGCAGCACAACACTGGACATCTGTATCAGGTATCATATTGATGGTATGTAGTACAACACCTATTCATTTTCAAGTTGTTATCACAGTAACAGAGGCTGTCTTAGGGATTTTCTCTGTCTTCTGTCTAATAACTGCTCTTTCAATCCTGGAAACGAGCAGGAGATGCAGTAGGCAATGGACCAACTTTTAATACACATTGGCCTCAGAACAAGCATAAAGAAGAGTGGAGGCATGCAGCACACTACTTCAGGAAATCATATCGAGCAAGTAAGGCTTTAAGAGTTAATGTGAATAGAGAAAAGCAACAGGGAGCTAACAGGTTCAACTACATTGGCAGCACACTCTCAAGAACAGTAAACATCAGTGAAGAGGTAACATACCAACAATATTTTTACATGAAATTATGGTTTTAATTTAGGTATGAATACTTTAACTCTTAACATCCTGCATCACATTAAAAATCAAGTCTTTACTCTAATAACTTAAAGACATTTTCCCAACCATCTATCCAACAGTAAAAGGCCAAAAACATTTGAATTAACAAATCCATTTTTAGATATTTTTCCACTAAATCATTACAGGATGTTAAGAGTTAAAACAGATGTGCCTTGCATGATAGACTGAGGGTAGTCTTGGGTGGATTAGTAATAAAATGGTTTTAAGAAAATAAAGAAATAAAAAAATAAAGTTTAGAGAATATATTTTTTAGGAAAACATAAAATCAAAAAGTAAAGTAAAAAAAACATTGCATACTTAACCAATGGGGAATAGTTGAAAGGAGCTAAGTCTTGTAGAATCTAATGCTGTCAAAAATAACTAACAATAGAACCATCCCAACAGAAAGAGCTTCAAACATATATTTTTAACTCCTTCGATACCAACTGGATAACAACTGGCCCAAAACTGCCTCTGGTTCTATGGAACAAAACCATCAATTTAAAAGGTTCCTATTTAGATTAAAACCTTCCAACATAATCATCATCATCATTTTACGTCCGTTTTTCCCTGCTTGCAAGGGTGGGACAGGAACTGATTCTGACTTGATTTCTACAGCTGGATGCCCTTCCTAACACCAACCTCATTTACAGTGAGTGCTGGGTGCTTTTTTCTGTGGCACCTGCACGACCACTTTACAGCGTGGGCTGGGTGCTTTTTTGCTGTGGCACCTCCACGACCACTTTGCAGTGGAATGGTAGGGACCCCAGTCCCTATCATCTCATTTCTACAGCTGAGTAAACTGGAGCAATGTGAAATAAAGTGTCTTGCTCAAGGAAACAACACATTACCCAGTCTTTATAATATCATATAAAAACCTTTTTTGTTACATTACTAATGTCATCATAAAAAATGAAATAATTTTAGAAAATCTCTCTAAACTTTTCATTGATTAATGCAAATGCAGTGTATTTTATAAGAAATATAGCAATGAAAGTGTTAAGTTATGCTCCAAACACCAACATGATAATGAGAAAATGAGATTTATCACTACATCCCACTACTTTCTTGATTATTTGCAAAATAAATTTGAAACTAACAAGCTGTGTCATTCATTAGAAATATGGTAATGAAATGGATAACTACTAACTTCAAACTATTAACCTTATTTTCAGTGTATACTTTTATTTTACCACTGTAAATGGTAAAATAAAACTATAATGTAGTTTGAATAGGTTGAACAATATTCTTAATAACAATCCATGTTTATGTTTGAACTATATTTTTAATAAAATAGACAGTGTCTATAATTTTCAAATAATTTTGAATATAATCCAGAATATGGATGGGTTTAGTTAATATAACTAATATTCTCATTATCAAGCTGACATTTGGATTAACAGATTAAATAAAATTATGGTGGAAGGCATTTAGATAAATATAAATATTTTAAAACAGTTTTGTATTAGAGGACTGGGAGTGGTTTCATGTGGTCTGGTATCAAATGAATTAATCAAAGATAGTTTCTATTCTACAAGGTATATATGAAACGGAGTAGTTTAGATACGGGAAGAGAAAAGTTGGCAAGAGTTAAACTGGTTCTAACAAACACAAACAAATAAATATTCAAACAAAAAAATAAGCAACATAAAATAAAATAAAATTCCATCTAATTCGTGAAACAAACAAAACTAAACAAAAACTAAAATGCCCAAACAAAACAAAGAACTGCTAAGAAAATAGTTAAGTACCTTAGTAGAGTACTTATTCTTCCTTTGTAACTCCTGAAATGACGAAAGACATGCACTAATTACCTAAATATCCCCAGACAATACATGCACTAGTTACCTAGGGTAGAAAGGGCTCTCCAGTTGATCTAATGACCAACAACCTTTCTAATGTTGGTGCCACAAAAAATGCAGCTGGTACACTCTGTAAAGTGGTAATGATAGGAAGGGCATTCAGCTGTAGTGAACCTGCCAGACAAAGGGTCAGGAGGACTTTTCAGCTGTGTCAAAAACATGACAACCTCCTTAGTGATAGTGCCATGATAAAATGCACTCAAAAGAGCATGGGATCATTTGTGAGGTGCAGCCAACTGACCCATCTAAACACTGAGTAGAGTGTAGGAATGTAAGCTAGATGGCCCATCTGAGAGGTCAATAGCACTGCTTGAGTACCAACCTGGTCTGTTGACGACCTTGTTAACACATACAGTATATTTTAAGTGATGATGCTGATAATGATGAATACATGCACTTGTCACCTAAATATCTACAGATCAGTGAAACATGGAACACAAATTTAAACACTTTCAGAAAAGAGAACTTAAAAAAAAGAGGAGGGAAGGGACAATTCAAATTTAGGGTGTAATCCTTCAATAGCAATATTTCTAATATGAAGTTGCATGGCCTAGTGGTTACGGTGTTGGACTCACAACCATGAGTTTGATTCCTTGACCAGGCAGCGCATTGTATTATTGAATAGGATGTATCATTTCGGATTACTTTTCATGATAGTCCTTTATCATTAATCCTTTAGCATTTAAACTAGCCATATCCGACAAAAATTCTCTCACCTCTTTGTTCAAACCGGCCAGAAACAGTTGTTCATACTTATGTTATGGTATTGTTCTCAAAATAAATAATATCAAAATCTTGTAAATTCAATATTATGTGAAATAATTATGTAAGATAATGCCTTTACCACAAAAATACAATAGTATATATAGAGCAATGTAAATGCTAAAGGGTTAAAACACCCAAGAAAGCTCCCATGAGATAAAACCTATCTGGAGGACTGCATAGGTGTGAGCTGCAACAAGTTTTTATTTGTCTTCTGTTAATATATTTCTAATGAGAAACACTCCTTTTGATTTTTAATTAATTTTGAAAATAATAAAAATAATTAGGGAATATTTAGTAAAATAGCTAAATTTCTCAGACAAAACTTGATATTAACCCTATATTATCTCCATTCAATTATATGTGGATATATGTATCTATATATATATATATTTACATTGTAATCAGTCATTTGACTGTGGTCATGCTAGATCTTTTGCCACTTCAACCGGCCGTATCTGGCCAGAATTCTCTTACCTGTTTCTGTTCAAACCAACCATAACCGGCTGTTTATACCGATCTTAAGGTATTGTTCTCAAAATAAATAATGTTATCAAAATCTCCTAAATTCAATATTTTATGTGAGATAAAGCTTTTACCACAAAACTACAATAGTAGAGTAATGTAAATGCTAAAGGGTTAAAGTTTCAGTCAATCATATGAACCTCAGTACGTATTTTAGTCTAGAATTTTTGTTATCAATCGCTATTTGTCAAAACTTCAATGTTGAGGGGTACAAAAACAGACACAAACAACATCAGTTTTTAGACCATATAAAATTCAAATATATTCATTTTTAAAACAATGATTCCAACTGCCTCAAAAAATAATTCTCCCAGTTTACACATGAAAAACAATATATTTAAAATCTTTAAAAAAAATTATGAAGAAAATAAATGAAAAAAATATTTTTGACTTGAATTGTCATAGAAAGTCCACTTTACCTTATATTCTGTAGTGGTCTAGTTTTGTGAACCATTACCTCACAGATGGGGCAGAATTTACTAGATTCCAGGTAACGCACAATACAGGCACGGCAAACTAAATAAAGGAGTTATAGAGGGAAAATAAGTAATAATTAAGTGAGAATAACAGGAGGGAAATTATAAATGATCAGGTTCATATATAGACATTGAGAAAAACATTTATTATATATGTATACTTTACATACTGATGTAAAGGTTGCACATCTCCAATTTTACATACATTTGCTATGTACTGTATATTTTGAATTGAGGTTTTGTAGATCCAGTAGTTAAGTCACATGAAGGTTTTCATGCTTTTTCAGGAGATTTAAAGACAAGTATATAATCATCATCATAAAAAACGGTTTCCCACATTTGCATGGGTGAGATGAGTGAACACGTTCTGATGCTAGACTGATCAGGTATTTATGTCTTGCTCATGTTATTTTCTTAATGCCAAACACTTTACACTTTACTGGCTGGGAAAAATCTATGCAATCCATTTATCTATGGACCTTGAATTCCTGATCAGGTAGTAAGTGTGCTGGTATATTTTAATCTGGCAGAGATACTCCTTCTTCAGGTCTGGTAGGTGGGAGACAGAGGAAGAGAGAGAGAGGGAGAGAGAGGGGGAGAAAGAGGAAGAGAGAGCGAGAGAGAGAGAAAGAGAATCACTGACTCTAGTATTAAACGAGTATTCTATTTATCAACTTTGAAAAGATGAGCTGTAAAGTTGACCTCATCAGGATTTGGAATTGGAGTGCAGACATCTTTTTCACCCACTTATTACTGCAAGGATCGTGGGGGCAGAGTCTCTGATCTCCAAGCTACACACTTTATCGAGTAACGTTACTCCAAATACCCTTTAGAGGAATCCCATTTCGGCCGCTTGTTTTTGCGATCGTATTCTTTCGGTCATTACCCAAAATTCATGACCATAGGTAAGGGTTGGCACGAAAATCGAATTGAAGATAGCGAGTTTGACTTTTACGGCTACCTCCCTTCTGATTACTGAATGCTGAAGTTGGCGCATTACTGCACCAACTTTTGCAATTCTTGCACTTAATTCAGCCTCTTGCCTTTCATCACTTGCGAACTCGGTCCCGAGATATTTGAACTTCTCTACCTGCTACAGTGGGACTCCATTCACATGTAGAATGGACTGTCCTTGATAGGACGATTGTCTCAGTTTTCACAGCACTGATTTTCATTCCAGTCATGCATATCATCATCATCATCATCACCGTTTTACGTCCGTTCTTCCACGCTAGCATGGGTTAGACGGGTTGTCCTGTTGTGTGCAGTGTCTGGTCGGCTGACCATGCCTTGCTCATACAGGAACTGATCTGGCTTGATTTCTACAGCTGGATGCCCTTCCTAACACCAACCTCATTTACAGTGAGTGCTGGGTGCTTTTTCGTGGTGCCTACACGTCCACTTTACAGTGTGGGCATATATATATATCATGAACAAATATTACAAAGCATTTAAGTTGACATTCTAACACCTCTGCCACTTCACCAATTTTACACAATCCATACAATGGTTAATATAAGCTGAAACATCCCTAATACACCATAGTTTCTCTATTTTGGTTTGTCAGGGAGGAGTTATTTAACAGAGAACATAGATTTTTATGTATAGGATGTATTATATGAATAAGCTTAGGCAGGAAATTGTCAAATAGAATGCTCTGCAGTCGATAAATAAAGTACCAGTCCAGTACTCAAGTTGATTAATTCATTCTCTTTCTCTCTCAGCTGTGTTCGAACCTGGAGAGGGATGGGTTCTGCCAAGTTTAAAATATCCAAGACCCACCAGGTCATGAGTTCATGGTCCATGGATGGATACATAAGTTTATATGTATATATAGTGCAATCGATGCCCCGTGCGTGGGTGAGGGCAGCTTGGATCCGGTTAAGGGGGTTTCCATATCTAGTGAAAAGTCTGGCCATGTAATGAGACTGAATCTCAAAATCATGAGGTTCGACTATACAGGTGGCGTAGACAGAGGAATTGAGAATAAGAGATGGACTGTTTTGTTTGGGTGGGGGTGTGAGGAGGAGACGGTGGGGTGAGGGGAGGAGAAGTTGTGGTAGGCATGGGAGTCCAAGGACTTGAAGATGGTGGAGGTGAAGTGGGAGCAATTGGAAGGGTCAATGGTTAGAGATGTCCAGGAAGTTAACAGAAGAAGTGGAGATAGAGGCGGTGAACTCGAGTGCGGGGTGGAAGGAGCAGAGCAAGGACAAAAAGGAATCGAGCTGGGCTCAGGTGAGAGACGAGATGCCAAAACAGTCATCAATGTACCAACCGTACAGCTCAGGGGTTGGGCTAGAGTATTGTGAAAAGATCTGAGCCTCAACACAGCCGACAAATAAGTTGGCGTAGCTGGGGCCCATTCTTGTACCCATGGCCATACCCATCATCTGTTGGTAAATCTCAGTCGAGAAGAAACAGTTGAGGGAGAGGACCAACTCAGTTAAGCAAATAAGGGTAGAGGTCGAAGGTTAAGGAAGTGTTGCAGGGCCAGGAGACCTTTGGAATGGGGGATGACTGTGTATAGGGATTTGATGTCGAGGGTGAAGAGTAGGGTGTGGAGCCAGGAGGTAAGATGAAGGAATCAAAGAGGCGGAGGGCGTAGTTGGTGTGAGAAATATGGGATGATAGGATAGTTACCAGGAGCGAGTATCATCATCATCATCATTTTACGTCCGCTTTTCCCTGCTTGCAAGGGTGGGACGGGAACTGATTCTGGCTTGATTTCTACAGCTGGATGCCCTTCCTAACACCAACCTCATTTACAGTGAGTGCTGGGTGCTTTTTTTTTCTGTGGCGCCTACATGTCCACTTTACAGTGTGGGCTGGGTGCTTTTTTGCCGTGGCACCTCCACAACCACTTTGCAGTGAAATGATAGGGACCCTAGTCCTATCATCTCATTTCTACAGCTGAGTAAACTGGAGCAATGTGAAATAAAGTGTCTTGCTCAAGGAAACAACACATCACCCGGTCTGAGAATTGAACTCACAACCTTTCGATTTCAAGGCCAATGCTCTAACCTGTGTTATATATACATACACACACACATATCATCATCATTGTTTAACATCCAATTTACACACTAGCATGGGTTAGACAGGTCTTCCCATTTGACGTAAGTTGGTTCAGATGACCATGTCATACACATACAAGAATGTTTCTGGCTAGGTTTCTATGGCTGGATGCCCTTCCTAATGCCAACCAGATTTACAGTGTGTGCTGGGTGCTTTTGCCGTGGCTCCTACATGACCACTTTACAGTGTGGGCTGGATATGTTTTGTTCACAGTATAAGGGTAGTGTGGGCAGGAGTGGATGGGAGGTGCCTACTATACATATATGACAAATGGCTCAAAATTGAAGGTGATGTCTACCCAGTTGACTTGCCACCTGAACCACTTTGAGACCACCTCAAGAACACTGTCCTGTAGTCTGCCCAAGAATCGCTTGGATTTTCCTTCAAGAAAAAATAAAATTTGTTTGATGAGAATAACAGAGAAATCCAGGAGATCCTTGCAAAGAAGAGGTCAGCATACCAGGCCTATTTGACTCAGCCTTCCTGTTTTCAGAAAAGATAGCCTTTCGCTTCACCAGTCGTGAGCTCCAGTGGGGACTCCGAGAAATTCAAAACAAGTGGTTGACTAATCTTACGGAAAAATCCAAATATATGCAGATACCGGAAACTATGGGTTGTTCTATCAAGCCCTGAAAGCAGCTTATGGTCCATCATACCTGACACCATGCTCTCTCTGAAGTTCTGATGGAGGGGTTTTGCTAAGTGACAGGGCTCATCATGACCCACTGGTCTGAACACTTCCAAGGTCTCTTTGGCGCCAACCGCCCGATCCATGACCGGCAAAGCTGCAGGTGTGGAAGGCATTTCCACAGAGGTCTGGATCAATGGCACTTCATCCCTCCACTCCAAACTTCATGAGTTCTTTATCAGTTACTGGGAACATGGCACACTTCCTCCAAACCTCCAAGATGCAATCATCATTACCCTTTATAAGAACAAAGGGAAAAAGGCAGACTGCTCCAACTACAGAAGCATCACCCTGCACTCCACTGCAGGAAAAGTCCTGGCCCGAATACTGCTCAACAGACTGACATCTATAATTGTTGAGGACCATCTTCTAGAGAGTTAGTGCAGCTTTAGAGCAAACCAAGGCATCACAGACATGATGTTTGCCTTGAGGCAGCTACAGGAGAAATGCTGTTGAACAAAATCAGAGGTCTGTTTATTACCTTCATCGCCCTGACAAAAATGTTTGTCACCATGAGCAGAAAAGGAATGTGGCAAATTCTGGAAAAGCTGAGCTGCTCTCCCAAGTGGTACAGAGACCAGGATGACCACAAATCAGAGTAGTACTCAATGTTGCAGAATCGGTATATTAGAGAGGTAGAGGATTGACTGTGAGCTCAGGCTGTTTCAGCTAGTCCAGCCAAAACTGTTGGAGCTCATGGTTTATCCTTTACCTCTCTAACATTATATATATATATCTAAATATTGTCCAATCCATGCCAACATGAAGCAGCTGACATAAAATTGATGACAATGTTGATAATATATAAAAGTGTGTATGTGCATGTACATATATGAATGATGTAAACAACACCAAGAAACCCTGCAAAACTGGTTCTCTTCAAGGGAGGTATTTGAGATCCATGTTGGCTTAGTGTTTAGAGTCTTGGACTCATGATCATAAGGTCATGAGTTCAATTCCTGGATTGAGCATCACATTGTTTTCTTGAGCAATATACTTTATTTCATGTTGCTTTTTCTGCCAGGTTTTGTGATAATATCAGCAATGGAAAAATTCTTCCTTTTGTCTGATCTGATGATAGATTCCCTTCCTTTCTGAAGGCACATAATTTATTGACTAGGGTGTTGGACTCATCACCATAAGATCATGACCTCAATTCATTTACTGGTCAGTGTGCTGTGTTCTTGAGCAAATCACTTTATTTCATATTATTCCTTGTCAGGATTCATGGCCAACTGATAGTATCAGCAATAGAAAGACCAATGGAAACATTGTTTCTTTGGTTCAATGTGATGATTGGCTCCTTTCTTTTTTATCCTTATTCAGCCCTATTTTATAGACACACCCTTGTCACTCCCAGATGTGTGATGGAACCCTGTATTGTTCACAAATTGTGATAGAAATAAAAACAACAATTTTCATGTTCATTGAAATGTTTATTAAAAATAATCATTATTATCATTATAATAGATTTTTAAATACATTTTATACATCATGATTTTAATATGTAGGCACATGGCTTAATGGTTAGGGCAATGGACTAAGAATCATATGGTTGTGGGTTCAATTCTTGGACCATACAGTACCGTATGTGCTTGAGCAAAATGCTTCATTTCACATTTTATTTTGGATAGGACTATCATTAAAACACCTGTGAAATGCTACCTGAATAGGTATGAGCTGTAAAAACAACATGATAGGACTGGGGCCTCTATCATTAAAACCTCCAAGAAACTTTTTGTGAGATGCAAGCTTATAGGAGCCCAGCTAACCCTGCTGCCTATTTTGTTTTTATTATTTTAATGGATTGGTGGATTGGCAGTATCGGTAGAATGTCAGACACCATGCTTTGCAGCATAGAGATATGGCCCTTTACGTTCTGGGTTCAAATCCCACCAGGGTTAACTTTGCCTTTTATCCTTATGGGGGCAATAAAATAAAGCACTAGTATGCACTGGGGTACTTGCTGGCCTTGTGAAAAAAGAAGAAACAATTATTTTAATGGATTTTTTAATATATTGATTGACTAATAACAACAGTGTGTAGCGAGAACTCTCCAATCAGCAGAAGGGTAAGACAACCTCTCTATTCCTGGTGTCACACTAGAACGCACCCAGTATACTGTAAGGTAGTTGACATTTGAAAGGTAACAACAAAAGGTAGCAAGAACACTTCACTTGGGCCAAGTCCCCAAATTAAGGGTAATGATGCTTTATTTAAATGAATATTAGACGTACATGAAATTACAAGTTATCTCTCCTTCAAAATACGACCCTTGAGAAGTCACACAGTGGTTCCAACATTTTTTCTATTGATCATAGCAGTACCAGAAGTCATTTTCTCTGAGTCCCCTTAGCTCATAGGTTACAATTTTTTGTATGTTTTCCACAGTCTCCAAATGATGACCCTTCAACTTTGATTTCAAGTAATGGGAAGAGGTAGAAATGACAGAGCTAGATCTGGGCTGTAGGGAGGATGTAGAAAAGTGGGAATGTTTTTCTTCACCAAAAATTCTCTAATTGAAAGTGTTGTGTGAGCAGGCAAGTTATTGTGGTGCAGTACCCAATCTCTTGCAATGTCCTTTTGAACTTGCTGGACTGTTTTCAAAGTTGTTCCAAGACATCTTTGTAGAAGGTGCGATTAGCTGTCTGTCTTGGAGACAGAATTTCTTTGTGAGCAATAACATGGCTGTCGAAAAAAATGATAATCATCATTTTCACCCAGGATCTGTTCATGCATGCTTTCTTCAGAGAATCTTTCATGTGCCACTCCACACTTTGTTGTTTTGTCTCTGGATCTTACATGAACACCTATGATTCATCAACTGTTATTACTTTATCCAAGAAATTTCACTCAATTTCAAGTCTTTTTAGCAAATCCTGACAAATTTTCAACTGGTTCACTTTTTGCTCCACAAACAAATGTTTGAGTACTAGTTTTGGATAAAATTTTCGTGTGTGCAAATGGTCTGTTAAAATTCTGTGAATTGCATTTTTATCCAAGCCCATTTCTTCTGCAATCATCCTAACACTTAATCGGCGATCTTTGACCATCACCGCTCGCACCACTTGCACATTTTGTTTGTTGACGAGATTGGCCTTCAACATTTTCTTGGCCCTCTTTGAAAGCTTTGTCCCATTTAAAAACCTTACTTCTTGATAGAGTGGCATCTCCATAAGTTTGTGCTAAAGAATTAAATGTTTTGGTGGCAGATTTGTTGAGTTTCACGGAAAATATTATCGTGTACCATTGGTCGATATTTTCGGCATTGCAAACTTAACAGACGTTATAAACATGTTTGTACATAAATAGCAATAACTCTCGACTGACTCAATCAGTTATGTTGAAACAAGTATGTATGTGCGGCCAAGGTCATAACCAACATGCCTATATACATCGAGGTACTGCATTACCATGTTGTACACAGGAAAATCAGTACCTTTACTTTTGGGACAAATTTCTTATATTGACAGCCATTGCACAAATTTAAACTAATCAGGATAAACTACACAATTTAGTTTATCTAATGGAATATCAAGATTGACAGTACCCAGAGCAATTCTATAGATCAATATATCACCAAACAAGATATAAATTGATCTGAAAGTCAAGAAACTTTCAAAATATTTGCTGTTATATTGATTAAAGCAAAGATCGATGAGTGATGCTAATGGGAAGAAGATATAGGACGAGACAGCTTAGATTAATTACTAAATGGTAGGAAATATTTTAGAAATGATTTAGAAATTAAGGGGTTTTTTTTTTTTTACTTTTAAACTTTTATGTTGTTTAGTCTCAGGTCAACCCTGATCAAGTGGACTTATGATCAAATGTGTTCCTCCAGCAATGTACTGTATATTTATGATTATATTTCTAACAAGTTGGCCAACCATGTCAGACTCTTTTATAGGCTTTTATGCTCAACAGTTTTCATACAAAACAACCAGAAACCTCTCTTGATTCTATGATACAAAACCATTTTAAAGCATTTACATATATCTAAAGACCTTTTGTCATAATTTTTATTGAAGAACCTTTGTTAAGTTATAATCCAAATACCAGCTTGATAATGAGTAAGTTTATTAATTTGCTAAATATATTCTAATTCTTGATTATTTTCAAAATTATAGCTAGTGTTGTCATTAGAAATATAATAAACAAAAGTGTTAATAATTGTCTCTAATTTAGACAGAAAGACAGCAAATTAAGGAGAAGGGGAACAGTTGATTAAGTCAAACTAGTATATGACTGGTATTTTATTTTACCCCCTCCTTCCCCACGAAAGGATGAAAGGAAAAGTTGACCTCAATGAGGCTGTTATGGTTTAATTGTTTTTAAAAAAAGTTTCACCACAATGTTTAACCCTTTAGCATTTACATTACTCTATATTTACTTTTGTATTTTTATGGTAAAGGTTTTATCTCACATAATATCGAATATATGAGATTTTGATATTATTTATTTGGAGAACAATACCAATAACATTGTGGCCGGTTTAAACAGAATGAGGTGAGAGAATTATGGCCGGATACAGTCAGTTTAAATGCTAAAGTGTTAAAGGGTCACTGACGCTGTTGTGTTTTATGACTCAATGTTAAAGGAATCACTACTACAGTTGTGACTCAATGTTAAAGGAATCACTACTACAGTTGTGACTCAATGTTAAAGGAATCACTACTACAGTTGTGACTCAATGTTAAAGGAATCACTACTACACATGTGTTTTATGACTCAATGTTAAAGGAGTCACTACTACATGTGTGTTTTATGACGTAATGTTAAAAGGGCTACTGCTATTGTTGACAGACCTTCTAGCAGATTTTGCAACAATTCAAGATAATGCAGACTTTTCAAGATGAGGTTGCATTTATTATCATTAGAGGTTAGCTTTGTCTTTCATCCTTATGCGGTCGACAAAATAAAGCACCAGTAATGCACTGGGGTTGATTTAATCGACTTCGCTGTCCCCCAAAATTGCTGGCCTTGTACCTAAATTAGAAACAATTATTATTAAAGAGCAGTGGATTGGCATAATGATAGAGCATCAGACAACATGCTTTGTGGCACAGAATTACATCTCTTTACGATTTAAGTTCAAATCCTGCCGAGGTTAGCATTACCTTTCATCGTTACAGGGTTGAAAAAATAAAGTACCAGTAATACACTGAGGTCAGTTTAATCGATGTTCCCTTCCCCCAAATTATTGGCTTTGTGCCTAAATCAGAAACCATTATTATTATTAATAAAGGGTGGTGTATTGGCAGAACGTGGGACACCATGCTTCGCTGTATAAAGTTACGGTCTTTTGTGTTCTGATTTCAAATCCCGCCTAGGTTAGCTTTGCCTTTCATCCTTACAGGGTCAATAAAATACCAGTAATGCACTGGAGTCAAATCAATTGTTGGGTTTGTGCCTAAATCAGAAACCATTATTATTATTACTTTTATTAATTTTTAGTTTACTATTTTCAGTATTTTTTGTCCAACAGGAAGAAGAACTGTAGATGGGGAAAAAAAAAAAAAAAAAAAAAAAAAAAAAAAAAAATCAAGCTAAAATTTGTTGAGTAAGTAACTGTATTAAAATAGTTCTCCCTTCAGAATTAAATGAGAGCAATCACAAGAAAACGTTTAGAATATTAAGAAATATAAGAGAACAAGCAGTGCCTTTCAGATGTTCAATAGATTTCATTTCTGTTTAAAAGTAAAGAGTTTCTAAGAAAAAGAGGAAAAGAGGTAATGTTTCTAAGACTCATCAGATGCATGACCCTTGCAGACACTTTGAGAATAGTTGAATCCATGTGCTTTGTAGGTTCTCAGAGAATGATCTGATTATTATAAATACTCTAAGAATGATGAGATCCAGTAGAGGTAATATCCATGACCGTTGAAGGTATTCCATGAGTGGTCAGGTCCAAAAGAGGCAGTGTCCATGATCATTTCAGATACTCCAAGATTGGTCAGATCCATCATTGTTGCAGGCTCTTTGATACTGGTCAGATCCACTAGAGGTCTATGACCATTGCAGGTACTTAGATTGGTCAGATCCATGTGGTTTACATAACTGCTTAAACACTTTTAGGTTGATATTTGTAGAAAAAATGAGGATGGGAAAGGTATTCCAGGTGGTTGGTATGGGGCATGGATGGTGATAAGAGGACAGATTGGTATTTTGTGTGGGCTTCAGTGGAAATGGTACATAACTAGAAATTTCAGGAGTAGATGTTATAGTAGCAGTAGAAGAGGCAGAAAGAGGAGACAGCATATCTTTGGGTCCAGCAATTTGTCCAGGAAATTGAAATTGCCATGACATTTTAGAATCACTCTTCATTCCATCAAATTTAAAAGTAAACCTCCACCCACACACACTGGCCAGTTAATCATAACAAGACTGGGGAAAATAAGATGGATGGTTGCTTAGTTTCAATAATTAAAAAAAATAATAAATAAAACAGAATACAACCAATTTATGTATTTTTACATGAATGGAGAAAACTGGTTTTTACATTTTATTGACAGAATAGTTCAACTTCACTCAACAAACCCAGACATTTGAAGTAGAACTAATAAATATGCTAGTTCCTTTGTCATTTATTTCCTTTTTTATCAATCCTAAATCTTCATTTACATCACCTGCCCAAAACTGCTCTTGGTTCTAGGAAATAAAACCATGCATTTTAAAGAGAATATATATTTGTTTGTTACTTACAAGGATGTAGACATTCAATGATAGTGGTAGCATCAATAAAATATCCTCCACACAAGATACATGTTAAGTGAGGATTCAGTTCAGTGATTTTAATCCCCACAGAATGATTTTTCTCTGGAGATTTAGAAATCTCTGCAAAGAGACAACAAAATAAAAACATGATTTATTACATTTGTCAACACAATATACAAATAAACAGGCTTTTCCCTGGAGAATTTAGTAATCTCAGCAAAGAGCAGATAATAAAGACATGATTACATTTGTCAACAAAATATCATGATATATGGCCTTATTCCACCACCACCACCATGGTAGTATACCACTCCACTCACCTACATTACTCCCTCTCTTTCCTCATATTGTTTTATTTTAATCACCCCTTTCTTTCAATTCATGTTCATATTTGCAGTGAAAAAGGCAGCCCCCACCCCCTAGTGTTGGTGCCACTATAAAATATACTTGGTACTCTACTGTGAAGTAACTGACACTCATCTGGTGACACCATAGAGTAAAGGGAGGCTCTTCAATCAAGTCAACAATGTCATGGCCTCTGTAGTGCTGGTGCCACTACAAAATTCATCTAGAAGGGAGTCTTGTATTCACAGTTGCTGATACTAAGCTGCCTGAAACCGTTCATGGTTCTATATACAAAACTGCTTATTTCAAAGAGTTCATAGAGTGATGATTGACTTAGAAGCTTTCACCGAAAATTGAATGTAGATAATAGTCTCATATGAGGGCATATTAGGGCATTAGTGTGCGTGGGAATCAAACCCACTAATGCCCAATTTTTCTGTTTTTCATATGCCCTCATATGAGTATTTTCTATAGTCAATTTATGGTGAAAGCTTCTAATTCTACTTTTAATAGTCACCGCATTCTAAATCACCCGTACTTTCATATTTACCACTATTAACACTATAGCTTTAACAAAAAAAAATAGGGTGGGTATATTTGTGTAACCAGTTAGCATACTTATCATGAAAATAAGAGGTGTGGGTTTAATTCCGATGTACACTAATGCCCATTTTTTTTTTTTTTACGTTATGAAGGTTCATAAGCGTTAATATTATACTATTTTCTATAGCCAATTTACAGTGAAAGCTACTAATTCTATTTTCAAAATTTATTATTTTGACAATATTTACAAAATAATAAATAACATTAACTGACTAATTAAGCAATTTAACAAATAATGTAGTTTTATCTCAGACAAGTTAGTTTGTTTCAAAAAACGAATAATTAGACAGAGATGATTAATTACATTTGATACAAAAATAACACATACATTATAATTTCTTGAACAGACTACTACACAAGGTGGAAAATCATTAATATTTTCTAATTAAGAATAATTTCCATTACTTTTACTAATTAGAAAATGATAACGAAGTCTCACAAATTTAGTATTTCAAGAAGAGTTTATTAGTATTAAATGAGAAATTAATGTACTCCTTTAGATAGGATATTAGTTGATTGCAGGTAATATCAACTAATTACCTGCACCAAATAATAGAGTAGACTAATGTTTATACAATTTACCTTTTTTCAAAGAGGCATCTGACTATTTACAGTAGGCCTATAACACAGCAGTCCAACGCCTATAATCTAGTAGTCCAACGCCTAAGGCCTATAATCCAGTAGTCCAAAGCCTATAATCCAATAGTCCAAGGACTATAGCCAGCAGTAAGGCCTATAGTCAAGTAATCCAAGTCTAGCAGTCTAAGGTCTATAGTCAAGTAATCCAAGGCCTATAATCTAGCAGTCCAAGGCCTATAATATAGCAGTCCAAGGTCTATAATATAGCAGTCCAAGGCCTATAGTAAAGCAATCCAAGGCCTATAATGCAATAGTCCAACAAATTAGCATGAGACAATATGTGACAAGGCTTGACTTTTGAATTACAGGTACAATTGGTTATGGTGAAGACACTTTAGAACAATGTGGTTTCAAGTTCAGTTCCACTGAATGGCACGTTGACCAAGTGTCTTCTATTATAGCCTCAAGTTAAACAACGACGTGTGAGTGAAATTTGGTAGGCAGGAATTGCACACAATCCTGTGTGAGCGTGTGTGTGTGTGTGTATGTGTTTATGCTGACACCACTTAACAATCAGCACTGTTTGTCCAATAACTTGATTGTTTAATAAAATAAATACTAGAATTGATATAATCGATTTAGAAAAAAAAAAAAAACTTTAAGGCAGTGCCCCAGCATGGCTTCATTCCAATGACATATACCAGTAAAAGAATAAAAGTTATTTCAAAGAAAAAGAAAATAACAAATATATATATATATATATATAAAAAAAGAAACAGCTGACAGGAAAATAACAAATTCTGTATTTATTCTACAACAATAAACACTAACATACACCAGGACTTCATTCATGCAATAATTGGCATGCATGCCACCAATTATATAAAACAACCCCACCTCCTCCAACTATGCCTAATAAATATTCAGAATACAAAACACCAATTTATATATTTGGCCCTACATGAATTGTTATTGAAAAGCCATGATGGCAGCGATTTACATTCCATAAAATATAAACTATCAATTTGGTCGTGGGATGGGGTTGGAGGGTAAGGTGAGGGGGGTAATGAATAAACAAATAAGTAAGCAGAAATATCAGTTTTTAAATTATCACAACACAATGGTGTCACACAGACAGGAAGGCAAGTATTCAGATACGAAAATATTTAAGCCAAATATAACAAACAAAAAATATATGAAGTGTAAATAACAAAAATATGAAAAGTATTTAAAAAGAAAAATATCATTATAGAAAAAAATATTATAAACCTTCCCAACATGTGCTTGAAATCATGCAAACCATTCTGGGAATCAATATAGACCCTTCAGGAAAATAACTTTGATCTGAAGGAAGAGTGGCAAAGATCATGGAATGGGTTCAAATTTGCCAACCAAGACCTCGTCCTTTCCAAGTGGAACTTGAAAAAGTTGATGAGGGCTTGGCTAAAGAGAAAAAGTGTCTGTCTTCAGTCTTTTCAGCTGCATCCACCACACAACCTCTTTTGCTAAAACCACCAGGCAGAGGAAAACTACTGCCCTTCCCAGCTAAATGAAGGTGGTGAGTGATATTCACGATGGACTTGGTCAATAGCCAGATTTGTCCTACATGCGATAATAACTGTTCAACAAAACTCCAAAGACAGTAATGCACAGACACTGGAAGTTTCCCAGAGTTCCCAGCTCAAAAGTTCTCCAGACCTGTTCCACGTTTACGAATACCTGGAGATGCTCTAGCCTCAGTTCATGTTTGTGCATCATCAGCCATGGCATGCATAGAGGGTGCTGGCAGCAGATGGACCACCTCACCGATGGAACATCTCCCTTCTTCATGAAGTTGAAGAGCAGGCGTCCCAATTTGGTGAGTCATGAATAGGGCGGGGGCAAGACAATGGTCAGGTAGTAATAAATGACAGATGTGATGTACTTGTTTGCCACCTCCGCCCAACCATTCAGAGGTAGCTTCCTCTTGGCCCATTTCTGGGTGAGAGTGGCCATTCTGCTCGTTAACTCATCTCAGTTCTTATTATGGAGGTTTGGCCAAAATCAGACCCCGAGCAGCTTCTCCAGTCCATCCGTCTAGCTTCCAACAACACCATTGAAAGGCAAGGATGTGTCATTTATTCCTCTGTGTGAAAGACAAAAACCATTTCAGTACTGTGTTGGCATGGCTGTGTGGGTCACTTTGCCACAACAAGGTATTGGTTTTGGTTTCAATCACACAATCTGGCATATTGCTTGCATTCAGCCAGTGTCTTCTTCTATAGCTTAACATTGGCCAAAACATTATGAGCAAAATTTGGTAGGCAAAAAATGTGTAGAAATGAGTTATTGTAGTGGTACACACCATATATACTCGTACATAAAACGAGAAATATGTGATAAAAATATTGATGAAAAATGTTGGAGGGATTGACTTATATTGGGAGTCAATATTTTGCCAATTGTCACTACAAATTCTACATAAATGAGGTGCTAAAATAGTTTTGGAGGTAAATATTAAATCATTTTTACTTTGGAGGTGAATATTACACCAGTTACAATATTGAGGTAAAATTTGTTTTTCCCTATTGATTTTTAAGTGTTTTGAATGAATATGGCCTTCAAAGTGGTTAGAAATTGGTAAAAAGTAATTACGTAATTAAGTTGTGAAACAAACAATATTCTAAATGATACTTAAAACATTTTAAGTATCAAAATATTAAAACTTTATAATTATATTCTCCACTCATGAGAATGTCAAAACTGCACCATCTAAACATAATGTGTTGATTAGCTGCCTTGACATATACAGGGGTGTAGATTTTTACCCATTTCTCAAACATGAAATAGGGGGTTGGCTTATATTAGAGTATATACTAAACCACCTGAAACCAGCAGTGGCTCTGTGAAACAAGTGAAAAATAAGAAGGAAGAAAGAAGAAAGAAGAAAGAAGAAGAAGAAAAAGAAGAAGAAGGAGGGAGGAGTTCACCAAACAGCAGAAGGAAGCATTCCAGGGAAGTTATGTGGTGTTAGTGATAGCTTTTTCTCAAGGAGAGAAGGTTGTCTCATTTAATTTAATGCTACAAAAAACCAGAAACACCAGTTCTATAAACACTGGAGTTTACAAAGTACATTTTATTACTAAGATAATCACTGATAGTCTCTCAGTAGAAACAAGAAACTGAAGAAAGAAATAGATTGTGAGGAAGTAAAGAGTAAGGAAATGAGTGAGGCATGATGAATAAATTGGCCAAGCAAAACATCTCAACATGTTATAGAAAACCAACTAAAGCCAGCCCTAATTCTATGATAGAAGGCTGTTTATTTTAAAGAGGATATCATCTTAACCCTTTAGCATTTACATTACCCTATATATACTATTATAATTTCCATGCAAAGGCTTTACCTTACCTCACATAATATTGGATCTACGAGATTTTGATATTCATTTTAAGAACAATACCTTAACATAAATATGAGCAGCCAGTTACAACAGGTTTTAACAGAAAGAGGTGAGAGAATTCTGGCCGGATATGGCTAGTTTAAATTTCTAAAGAGTTAAACCAGTCAGAGACTTTTTCTGGTTCTATAATACAAAGCTGTTAATTTTAAAGTGATTATCATCATTATTTTTAAGTTAATTTTTCATAATGGCTTGATTTGGATGGGACTGTTTTGAGGTGATGTTTTACAACCAGATACCCTTCCTGATACCAAACCTTTCAGTCACTTTTTTATGAGTGACTCACAGAGAATATGGTGTATCTATTTTACCAGGTTATACATGACTTATATTTATCTAAAACCTTTCCATCATAAGTTTATATAAGAATCTTTAATTTATTTTCTAAACACCAGATAAAAATAATGAAAAGTTATTAATAAATCACTCCAAATTCTTGATTATTTTCAAAATCATTTGAAAATCGTATACATTGTTTTTCATTAGAATAATGGTAATGAATGGGTTAAGAGCTGTGGTTGGCAGCTTAACATACATCACATTCCTGGCGGGGAAAATAACAGCATTTTAGAGGAAAACAAAAACATGAAAGCAATTTGATAAAATAGAATATAAAAAATACAGATTAGACGTTTTATACATATGTATATGTATAAATATACATACATACATGAATACACACACACACATGAATATATATATATATATTCACACACAATCATATACACATACATGAATACACACACACACATATATATATATATATTTATTAAAATAACAGATTAAAGTTTAAGCAAAGAATCGCTGCTTTCAACCTTAACGGAATCTTCTGAAACTAACGATTTGCTCTACGGTTCTTATATATTTGATATATATTTATCCTTATCAAACCCTCTTTGGATTTTAG
>OZ024742.1:183272739-183285239 GCA_964016885.1 Eledone cirrhosa
GGTATATAAATATTGAGTTTTGTCATATATTACTCACTACCATGACTGAATCTTAACCATCTACTATGTCAGGGTATGTCATGCATCATCTTATTTTATCTGATGAGGACGTACTGTTGAACTTAACTCAGTACCTCTGAAATATGTATAATAAAATATACTTGATCACACGAATATCTATTCTGTTAATATTTTGAATTAAGATACATATATATATATATATATATATATATATATAAATTTGAAATCCTGACGATTTCTTTTGAATGAAACAGTTCTAGTCCTGTAGAAGCCATTTCTATATTAAATTTGATGCTTACACTCTGCTAATGTATTAAGTACCTTACTTGAACTCGAGACTCATATATGTGTGTGTGTAAATACATATAACTTACAAATAAAACAATTAAAATGTCATATTCATCTTTAGTAATAGTTGGTAGTTGTTTCTACTTAAAATGTCCACAGGGTCATCTAGTGTGTGTTATGGTATAATAACAGTAAACAATCAGTTGTTAAATATTTACCATATGTTAAGAAGGGAAATTAAAGAATGATGAATCTGTTTACATTCTATCATCCACCACTTCTAAAATAACACAACTTATCAGCCAGTTGTAAGTTGAGAGGTTCAGCATTTCTTATAGAACTATTATTTCTATAAAAGGTTTTGTTGGCATTTTTAGAATAAAGCCTCTTGGTAAAATATTGCCTGTATGGCTGTTACTTCATCTGATCTTCAACTTTTACATTTTACTTAAATGATCATGGTCATTTTACTTAAATCATCATGGTCATCGCTGTCAACATTACCACCACCACCATCATCATCATCCTCATTTGCTTTCCCTACTAGCACAAATCGAAACCGCCCGAGCTCACAGTCAATCCTCTACTTTCACTAATATGGATCTGTTATTTTTATCTAAAGACATTTTTTTCCAATTCCAAACCGCCCGTCCCTTCAATCTATCTTATATCTCATTCTTTCTTCTGATGAAGGACAAGCGTCCGAAACGTTAAGACCCCTTCCTGCTATTTCAAGCGTTAACCTTTTACATACATACATATATATATATATAATAATAATAATTTTTTTTACTCAAGTATCACTATTACAGTTGCTATAAGATATGAGTACCGTGTGTTTTGGCAGATTGTGAGGCAGCTAGAGTACAGAGTTTGAACATTTCTTTTCAGCATGTATCAATTCAACTACATGCGACCAAACGAATCTTCTTTATTTCAAGTATGGAAAGCAGGAACCAACTCCAATACATATTCTTGTTGTGTACATGGAGATTGCAGAGGTATAGATATGTGATGCGTATGAATGATGACAGCTGTATAAAAAGGTGCAGGGCATTCAAAGTTGATGGAAGCTACGGAAGAGGAAGACTTAGAGAGATTTGGGATAAGGTGATAAAAACTGATCTCAAAAAGCACTTACGTGTGTGTGTGTGTGTGTTTGTATTGATGTGTAATGCTTAGTTACTGATGGTTCATCAGTTGGACCACACAATATTTGGGTCTGGCTACCGATGTGGCATTCTACACTTCGTACTTCACCATAATCGGTATCTTTAAGAAGCAGCGTATTAATCATAATATTAAGGAGTAGGAACGAGAATCCACATGCCTGATGAGCTATCAATTCCAGAGTCAGGTCACGTGAAAAAAATTAATGATGTTATATCGATACTTTGTTCCTGGTCCTTATTATTATGGTGGATTGGCAGTATTGGTAGAGTCTCAGACACCATGCTTTGCAGCATAGATTTATGGCTTTTACGATCTGAGTTCAAATCCCGCCAAAGTTAACTTTGCCTCTCGTCCTTACGGGGTTGATAAAAATAAAGCACCAGTAATGCACTGGGTTAATTGCTGGCCTTGTGCCAAAAGTAGAAACTATTATTATTATTATATATATATATACACACACTTATGTATATATATATATATATATATATATATATACACACTTATATATACACATATATATATATACACATATATATCACGATAAATTAACGGAGCCATAGACCCTCGCCATTCCCTGTAAATAATGTGCTCTTTCATAGGTTATAGATTCATAGGTTATAGATTCCATACACTGGTGGTTTTCCCATGTTTTATTGATAGCGCACTGTATATCTCTCTCTAGTGTGTTACCTTTTCAACTTATTGTATTTTATATATATATATACACTTATGTATATATATGTATATCTATATATATACACACCCATGTATATATATATATATATATATATATATACACACCCATGTGTATATATATATATATATATATATATATACACCCATGTATATCATCATCAACGTTTAATGTCCGTGTTCCACGCTTGCATGGGTTTGGACGGGGGTAGTCCCACTTGAGGCAAGAGTGATTGTCTTGCTCGCATAGGACTGTCTGGCAGGTTTTCTACAGTTGGATGCCCTTCCTAACACCAACCACATTTACAGTGTGGGTCTGGGAGGTTTTTACCGTGTTGCCTACACGGCCACATTACAGCGTGGACTGTGTGTTTTTTTGTCGTGACACCTACACGATCTCATTTGTTTCGGCCTGGATGGTGTGGCACCAACATAACTTTACATAGAACGGGGTGGTGTGGATGGGGTGGGGGTGGTGGGACGGGGGGGGGGGGGGGGGGGTATTTTGTTAGAGATGCCTACTGGCTGTAGTAGGTTTTACTATGTATTTAGGTAAGGCGGGTCTTCTCTGTTACTGAGTACCGCCAAAGGTCTCGGTCCAGTGACATTGTCTTGGAGAGGTGTAAGTGTGTGAGGTCGGAGTTTATCAGCTCGTCCCAGGTTTTTCTAGGTCTGCCTATTCCGTGGCTACCATCTATCTTTATTGCCCTGCACTTTGTTATACAGCTATCGACTTTCATGCGCATCACGTGTCCATACCAACGTAGCCTTCTCTCGAGTAAATACACCCATGTATATATATATATATATATACACGCACACATAATTGTTGATTTGCTTTCATGTACGCATATGTCTGTGTTTGCACACATATATATATACACTTATGTATATATATATACATTTATGTGTGTATATATATATATATATATATATATACATTTATGTGTGTATATATATATATATATACATTTATGTATATATATATATATTTATACATTTATGTATATATATATACATTTATGTATATATATATATATTTATGTATATATATATATATATATACATATATATATACATTTATGTATGTATGTATATATATATATATATATACACCCATGGTTATATATATATATATATATATATATATATATATATACACACCCATGGTTATATATATATATATATATACATACACACACACACACACATAATTGTTGATTTGCTTTCATGTACGCATATGTCTGTGTTTGCACACACACGTGTACAGCTACAAACCCAAGCATGTGCCCTTTCATGCCTGCATGCAGAAACACACACGTGTACATCTACAAACATGCGTGTGACCTTCCGAACAACAAAGTCCCATTCACTTGCTTAGTGAGCCTAGTGTTATAATATAATATACAAAAAATAAAACCAACAGTCTCCATTTTAAAAAGTTTAACAATGTCATTAAAGTTGTCTGTAATTTAATAGAAGGTTCACTGAGAACATATTTTATCTTCTTTGAATCGGCTTAAGATGACCCCCTCCCCTTCCTCACCCGATATAATAAACAAATGGAAAAGAAAAAGAAAAAGAGCTAGTAGAAAAATAATTATGATGATGATAGTAAAAATGAAAATTTTGTGATGATTTATTTTATTTATTTATTATTTATTTTCATTTCGTGGGTGGGTGGGGTGGGGGCACTTTTCAAACAAGAAAGAGATGGTATATCTTTTGAAACTAACTAATCTGAGAGAAAAAAAAAAAGTCTACTACTACTACTACTACTACTACTACTACCACGACCAGCACCACCACAAATACCACTGCTATGTCTATTGCTACTACGACCACCATTATTATTACCATCACTGCTGCTGCTGCAGATTTGCAGTGCATGTCTCCATAACAATAGTTTGCAGGAAGAAATGGGGGTGAAGGAGGAGATGAAATAAAATATGTATTCTTCAGCATCTAAAGAATTCAGTTGGAACAGTAGCATATTCTGAACTCTACATGGCATTGTTACATAGAAATAATAATAGTGCTATATTTGAGATCAAACCCTTTATGCAGACTTTAAGCCTTGGCCAAAAACTGATCATTAAGCCTTGGCCAAAAACTGATCATTAACCCTTTCGTGGTTGTATTTCTAATGAAATTCACTCTCAATAAATTAATGAAGAATATTAAAATTATTAATTGCTTCATTATACTAAAATAGTAGCGTAACCCTTTCATGACTATTTTTAATGACATATTCTCTATTTCAATTAATAAGTGAAGAATTTTGAGGGATTTACTAAAATTATTATTTCATTACTAATAAAATAACTGAACATATGGTTCTTATATAAAATTATGTTGGAAGATTTTAACTTAAATAGGAACCTTTTAAAATAGGTGGTTCTGTTTTACAGAATCAGGGTCAGTTTTTGTCGTGTAGGTACTAAAGATGTCAATGGAAAATTTTGAGGGGTATATTAAAATTATTGATTATTTCTTTACTAAGATAGTAACTTAACATATGGTTCCTATAAAAAATTATGTTGGAAGATTTTTATTTAAATAGGAACTCTTTAAAATGGGTTGTTCTGTTTCATAAAACCAGAGACGGGTTTTTGCAGGGTTGGTATCAAAAGAGTTGAACAACAGTTAATTTTTGAAAACTAGAAAGCAAAACCATAGAATGATCTTTTAATTTACAATTAATGTATTTGCAAAAACGAGAGAAACAGAGACAAAAATAGTAACCATATGAAATTCCGAGTGACAACAAAAATGCGGAAATTTTTCTCAATGGGCTTTGGAGAAACCCTAATTAATGCTATAAATTAATTTTGTCAAGAATATTTCCTAATCGAATCATTGCCGTTGTTTTACACACAACAGCTGCCAGGATTTATTAATGCAGTGAACCAATATTACAAGATACAAACAATCTTCATATAATTATGTGTAATGGCTAGATGTTCAAAGAACTTTTAACAGAAATCAATATGTAGTAAAATCATTGACAAAAAAAAAAAAAAATACACAAACATTAATCCATCCCATCTCCCTCCAAAAAAGTCAGTTAGAGACAGAAGGCATATAATTGTTTCTACTTTTGGCACAAGGCCAGCAATTACTCAGTACATTACTGATACTTTATTTTATCGACCCGTAAGGATGCAAGTCAAAGTTAGCCACGGCGGGATTTGAATTCAGATCGTAAAGGGACATAACTATGTTGGAAAGCATGTCCGACCCTCTACTGATACTGCCAACACACACACACACACACACACACACACACACACACACATATATATATATGTAAATTTTAAATATAATCATCATCATTTTACAAATGCTTTTCTCTGCTTACACACACTTTAACTAATATCCCTCAGACAACAGTGCATTCAGACCTACTTACTGCACAAACATATATACATATATATACACATAGAATTGTATGGTGTTATAATTCTGACTGAAATTACTTTAAGAAAAAGAACAAAAAAAAAAAAAACGTGTCCAATACATTGAACTTCCTAACACGAAATGGTGCAGAGGTAACTGAGTAGATGAGTGGAGACATTTGTAAAAGTATTGAAAATGTGTGGCCTGCTGGTTAGGGTGTTGGACTCACGATTGGGTGTCATGTTATGTTATTGAACAGAATGCTTTATTTCACATTACTTTTCATAGGACCAAGGTGTGGTCATTAAAATGCCCAGAAAACAACCTCATACAAGGCCAGCTAAAGCTACAAAATTGTGAGATGAAAATTTCATTTCTAAATGTGAAACAGTACTTACGTAATAATGATTATATGGTGGTGCTAATATAAAAGGTCATCAATGCATTAAGTCAAATTTATTGCTATTTATAGGCAGTAGGTTCTGAGGTTAACTTTGTCTTTCATCCTTACGGGGTCAATAAAATAAAGCACCAGTAATGCACTGGGGTAATTGCTGGCCTTGTGCCAAAAGTAGAAAAATAATTATAGGCAATACACCATATATACTCGAATAAAACCAAGGAATATGCAACCAAAAAATGGATGGGAAATTTTTTTTCGGAGGTGGGGGTGGGGGTGGGGGTGTACCCGGATTATATTTTGGGTCAATATTTTGACGATTTTCACCAACTTCAAATTCTACGCAAGTAGGGTGCTAAAATATCTGGAGTGATTATTTCAGTGTGACACTGTTTTTCTACATTAACTATATCGTCCGGAGTTTTATTTATGCATTGCCTTGAGAACATTTCCACAAAGTTTAATTTGAACTTTTTCATAAATAACCTATACATATAGACACGTACACATACACATGCGCCAACTGTTTTTCTTTGTAACTTAATTATACTTTTTCTTTTAATCTCTCTCTCTTTCTCTTCCTTCTCTTGCTCTCGCCTTCCCATTTTCTCGCTCTGCCTTTCCCCTATCTATCTCTCTTGTTGTTTCATTTCGTAATGGATTCGTGAAACAAAAATTATACTCTAAATGACACCTAAAACAATTTAAATATCAAAACATTAAAGCTTCGTAAATGTTTTTTCCACCCATGAGAATTTCAAAAGTGTGCCATAATGTATTGATTAGCTGCCTCCACTTAGAATCGGGGTTTGAATATTTGCCCATTTCTCAGCCATAAAAATGGGGGGGGGGGGGGGGGGGTTATATTCGAGGATATCAGGTAATTAACAAAGGTGAATGGGAGTAATTTAGTTTGAACTAAATATCTATGAAAAATATTAATGAAATAGGTTGTTCAAAAGTTTTATTTACCATACTATTGTTTAGCCTATGGTAATCGTGTGCAACCAGCAACCTTAAGGTAGCATATGGCATTCTGAAAGAAGTACAATATTCAAAGGCAAACTTTTATATTGGATGATTTTATTTAACATCTATCTTTTCAACTATTTAAGACTCATAAAAAAAGACTGTTATATATTTTTTATTTATATTTCGTAAAATAACTGGGGTTCAGTGAGAAATTCTCTTTACAAAAGTGACCTCACTGGGTGTCAGTGAACCTTAATGCTGCCTACCAGCATAAAAGGTTCCCCACTCCTGGTTTAAAGTCAGCAATATTCAAATACATTCCAACCTTGACCATCAAATCTTATTTTATTCTCTTGTAGTGTCTGTAAGTTTACATTCATCAAAGTGTCATTCTTATTGAAGAAAGTAGGGTGTGATTTGATACTGATCTGGCTGCGATTTCTAGCATGTTGTGTGACCACTTAGAAGTTCCCACATTGGCATCATCATTATTATTATTATTATTATTATTTGGCAAAGTTGTTAGAGAATTGGACAAATGCTAAACACTATTTGTTCCAAGCTCTTTACATTGAGTTCAAATTCCTCTATGGTCAAGTTTGCTTTTCCTCCTTCCAAGGTCAATAAAATAAAGTACCAGTTAAGTATTGGTGTCAATATAATCAACATCACCTTCACTTAAATTGCTGGCTTTGTGCCTAAATTAAAACCAATTATTAACACTGTCATGTTACAAAAGACAGTATTTGGTAGTCAAAAATTCTCATTAGATTCTGTAAAGGGGCTGACGCTACCTTTGAGAAAAGAGGGGTCTTTGTCAAGGATCTAACAGCATCCCCAATGCTTGTGCTATGATAAAATGCACCCAGTATTTCACTCTTTAAAGTAGGATCAAAGGACATGATCATTCTAGTGATGCCACTCTAAAATACACCCAGTATTATACTCTGTAAAGTAGGATCAAAGGATATGATCTATGTAGTACTGATGCCACTATAAAATAGGATCAAAGGATATGATCTCTGTAGTACTGATGCCACTATAAAATACACCCAGTATTATACTCTGTAAAGTAGGATCAAAGGATATGATCTATGTAGTACTGATGCCACTATAAAATGCACCCAGTACACACTGTTGGTGTCAGTAAGGGTATCCTGACCAAAAAGTAGAACATACGAGTATGACAGTGCTCCCCACCACTCTCAGTCCATCTAAGAGGACAGTAGTCCTGAATAAGAACTGACTAGGATTGTAATAACCCATTTAACCAATAGCAGCATGGACAATGGGGCTAAAATGATGATATCTTAATCTGCATACATTTAACTATTATTAGGCCTCTGTTAGCATACATTTTTTAATGCAAAAATATTGGTTAGAGTGATGGATAAAATGAGTTGTGAGACTTTGTTAAGGCCAATTATGTTCTGAGTTCAAATCCTGCCAAAATCAACTTTGCCTTTCAGCCTTCAGGAGTCAATAAATTAAAGTAACAGTTATGTACTGAGGTTGATCTAATCGATTTTCCCCTCCTTACAATTTGTTGGTTTTATGCCTAAATTAGAATTCATTATATATGGGAATCTAAAGGACAGTGGAATGGCAGTATCAGTAGTGCATTGGACAATATGCTCTGTGGCATATAGTTACAGACCTTTACATTCTGAGTTCAAATGTTGCTGAGGTTTGCTTTGCCTTTCATCCTTACAGGATTGATAAAATAAAGTACCAGTAACGCATAGGGGTTGATTTAATTGAGTTTCCCATCACCTCCAAATTGTTGGCCTTATGCCTAAATTATAAATCATTATCCCTTACTTAAATGGGCAGTGGATTAGCAGTATCGGTAGAGCATCAGACACCATGCTTTGCAGTAGAGTTATGGCCCTTTATGTTCTGATTTCAAATCCAAGCGAGGTTAATTTTGCCTTTCATCCTTACGGGGTTGATAAAATAAAGCACCAATAATGCACTGGAGTAATTGCTGGCCTTGTGCCAAAAGTAGAAACAATTGTTTATGGGAATGTAATGAACAGTGAATTAATAAGGTGTGAGCCACTACAGACAGACAGCTAAGTATTATGTTAAAATATGGGGCAAGTGAGCACTTAAAAACAGTTCCTCTACTAAAAGTATTTATATTTGGTTAAAATGGTATTATATAAATGAGAATATTGAGTTGTATAAACTCTAACTCAGTAGTGCTGTTGGTGGTGATGAGGACAATGATGATGAGGATGATAACAATGACAATGATTAGGATGTTTACATTAAATTAAGTGACAATCTAGTGAAATTACAGAAGCAATGAATAACAATTCTTAATTAATTTTTCATTGATTTAATTTTTAACTATTTTATTTCTTTATAATTAGAAATTAGGTGTTAACCTTCACATTTGCAGTTTGTTGAAAAAAAAAAAAAAAAACTAGAAAGGAAAATATTAGAGCCAAAAGATTAAAATGTATCACAGAATTTCTCACGGATATATCCCCAAATGTATATCTTGACCAGAGATTTAACACCAGCAAATACCTGGTTCAGAAAGTATTAGAAATTAATTATTTAGAGCAACATTCCCCAAAATTGGTTTCAAAGAAACCTAAGACTTCACAAAAAAAAAAAAAAAAAAAAAAAATAAAGTGTTTTTTTAGTAAAATTTAAAAAAATATATACAGCTATGTGTTCTGTGATTTTCTGAAAATCATGTTAGGTTTCAGCTACAAATTAAGTTTAAAGATCTGTGAGATAAAATGTTTTTTATTAAAATTTAATTAATAAATTTATAATTTCTGAATTTTTAATTGGCAACATGAACCTCCCAAAGTACAACACTATATGTGTATAAATTTTCTCTGTAGTTTTGTTTCATTTTAATATCTTATTAAAATGTGGGAGGGGATTGTCCATAAAATATAGGCAGGGGTTCTGTGGCTTTTGGAAAATTGTAAAAAAAGGTTTATAATATTCCAAAGTAGAATTGTTAAATAAATAATTGTTTCTACTTTTAGGCACAAGGCCAGCAATTACCCAGTACATTACTGGTACTTTATTTTATCGACCCCGTAAGGATGAAAGGCAAAGTTAACCTCGGCGAGATTTGAACTCAGAATGGCAAGGGCCGTAACTCTATGCGTCAAAGCATGGCGACCGACCCTCTACCAATACTGCCAATAATGAAGTGCTGATGTATATTTTAAATTTATCATAAATAATTTGCTTTAGAAAGTGGTATACAGAATGCTGTATATAATCATGTACAAGTTGAAATTTTTAGATTGTTTCTGGAGGTTAAATGTATAGGGTCGACTATTACATAGATACTAATTTTGTAGGGCGCAAATTCACACTACAATCCACACAGAAGGCCATCATTATCATTTTATGTCCACTTTTCCCTGCTTGCAAGGGTGGGACGGGAACTGATTCTGGCTTGATTTCTACAGCTGGATGCCCTTTCTAACACCAACCTCATTTACAGTGAGTGCTGGGTGCTTTTTTGCCGTGGCACCTCCACGACCACTTTGCAGTGGAATGATAGGGACCCAGTCCCTATCATCTCATTTCTACAGCCGAGTAAACTAGAGCAATGTGAAATAAAGTGTCTTGCTCAAGGAAACAACACATCACCCGGTCTGACAATTGAACTCACAACCTTTCGATTGCAAGGCCAATGCTCTAACCACTAAGCCATGTGCCTCTCTCTCTCTCTCTCTCTCTCTCTCTCTCTCTCTCTCTCTATATATATATATATATATAATTGCCTATGTAAAAGTTCTATTTAAATTGTTGGGATACAACAAGCAAATATTTTTTATAACAGATATAAAGCACTCAACAAATTATTGGAGTAAAAATACGATATATTAACAAATGGAAACTATATTTATTTCATTATACATATTTCAAGGGCACCAAGTTAAAATATGGTGTGCTTTCATCAGATAAAATATAATATAGAGCAGTTTTATAAATAAATATTGACATACCCTTAAAGAATGCGACCATTACTGTTGGAAGCTATCCGGGAGCTTCCAACAGTAATGGTTGCATTCTTTAAGGGTATGTCAATATTTATTTATAAAACTGCTCTATATTATATTTTATCTGATGAAAGCACACCATATTTTAACTTGGTGTCCTTGAAATATGTATAATGAAATAAATATAGTTTCCATTTGTTAATATATCGTATATATATATATATAGGCAATAATATATATATATATATATGATGGCTGCCCCCTCGTTATCGAGTATGGCCATTACACGATATACCATTATTAATTAATTCTATTGTGCAATGCCTGAGCGTGAAGATATTTTTTAAAGTGAGGAAAGACTGTGCACTGAGCCAATCCCACTCTCTGAGTGACAGTAACTATAACCCGAAAAGAAGAAAAGATCAACATCATCGGTAACTACTGAGCCGCAGGTTTTATATCGGAGTTACCCCAGTTTCCCGAGTTGCCTTCTCCTAGAAGAATGCCCTGACAAAGGCTAGGGGTCCTTCACTCCCAGTGGTTTAACCGTGCGATCGGGTATCCAGCCCGACTATTTCTATGTCCCCGCGCATATACATACACATGCATATATACACATGTACACATGTACACATATATACACATGTACACATATAAATACATATGTACATGTGTATATATACACATATACATACATATGTGTATATACATATTTACAACACTTTTGGATGGCCATTGACTTTTATGAGTTCTTCTGACCTTTGTCAGGTTTTATTTTTGCCCTGCAGGGTGTCCAAAATCACCCTCCTCTTCAAGTAAACTTGGTGGGGTTGGTGGTTTAGTCGACGATGACCCGACCATGCGTATATATACACATACATATACATACATACATACATATATATATATATATATACCTGGTGGGTTTGCTGGTTTAGTAGCGGACGACCCGACCATGCGTATATATACACACACATACATACATATATATATATACACATACATACATATATATACACATACATACATATGGTGGCTGCCAACTCGTTTTCGAGTACGGCCACTACTTTATATCCATGTAGGAGAACCCCTACCGATGCGCTGAACAAGTGTGACTTTTTAGTCCAGCCAGCGACTTGAAAACTCTGGTACAAACACTACACTTGTGACAATTATTGACACATAGTGCTGGGCCCATGGTACCATGTGACGACAAGTGCAGAGAGATCTCCAAATATAAAGCAATGCCTATGCCGTGAAGCTTTTATAGTGAGCAAAGGCACTGCACAAAGCCAGTCCCACTCTCTTAACCAAGATGATATTTACCAAAAAGAAGAACAAGTCAACATCATTGGATACTATCAGGGTTGCAGGTGTTATATCAGAGTTTTCCTTCTCCTAGAATTCTGCCTTGACAAAGGCTAAGGGGTCATCTCTCCCGCTGATTTTGGATGGCCATTGACTCTTAAGAGCTCCTTTGCCCTTTGACAGGTTTTGTTTTTAGTCCTGCAGGATGTCCAAAGTCACCCTCCTCACCAAGAAACATGTTAGCAGTAGCACCAACTGGT
>OZ024742.1:183290239-183345239 GCA_964016885.1 Eledone cirrhosa
TTATTGCCTTTTGTATTTTTTAAAACGATAAACTGAATGATTTATTTAATTGTGAATTTACTAGTTCACATCTCTGAATATCTCTATAAATGGGAGAACGAAAGTCGCTATATAGACTAACTACCAGATATCTTACACCCAGTTGAGTGCTTTTACTTATTCTTTTCTCAAAGGTTGTATTAATCAAAACACTGATAAATTAGCTATGTTTTGAAATGCTATACTGTATTTATAGTTTGCTGATTTCTTTCTCATGTATGTGTTACATTAAACACTGGTATATTAGTTATGTTTTGTAATTCTATATTCAATTCATTTGTTTGGGAGAGAATAGAAAAATAATTTTGTTACAAGAGAGCCTATCAAGTAAGACGTTTGTGAAGCCTTGTTCTATTTTTTCGTGGGCAAACTACGGCTTTCTCAATAGCACACCAAATTTCAAAATTGCCTTGGATTTTTTAGTAGCACAGCCTGCTTTATGATGAACCACATCCTATGCAGCCCACCGTTCAGAAAAGATTGTCTAATTATGCATAGTTTATGTATCTAGGACAAGCTTGGGCAGAAAATACAGTAAGAGACGAAATATAACCAAGCATTGCCACTAGCACAGTTAAGGGCAGTTATTCCTCAGCATAGTGGTTCCCTAGACGCCAGCATGTTGTTAGCTCCATAAACTAAAACAGGCTCCCTAGATTTCAATGTATGTTGTTAGCTCCATAAACTAAAACAGGCTCCCTAGATTTCAATGTATGTTGTTAGCTCCATAAACAACAGCTACCACTGAAGCTAAAGTGAGTGGTTACCCAGATTACAATGTCTGTTGTTAGCTGCATAAATTAACATGATAAACTAACAATAGTCTCTTTAGATATCAATATATATTAGTAACATGATAAACTAACAATAGTCTCTTTAGGCCATAAACTAACAACAGACTCTTTAGCTATCAATGTATGTTAGTAACACCATAAACTAACAACAGACTCTTTAGCTATCAATGTATGTTAGTAACACCATAAACTAACAACAGACTCTTTAGCTATCAATGTATGTTAGTAACACCATAAACTAACAACAGACTCTTTAGCTATCAATGTATGTTAGTAACACCATAAACTAACAACAGACTCTTTAGCTATCAATGTATGTTAGTAACACCATAAACTAACAACAGACTCTTTAGATATCAATGTATATTAGTAACACCATGAACTAACAACAGTCATACTATAGTGGATGTCGTCTTTACGGAGAGTTTGTTGTCTCTTCCAAGTCGACTTGCAATCGAGATTACATGAAACCACAGAAAGGGAGGAGGCATTGATGATATATGATAACGGTGTGGTGGTGGGAAAGTTGGTGGCAGTGGTGATGATGATGTTATACAATAACGTGTGTGTCTTTGGGGTTGTGAAGGCAAAGATATACTTTTAGATGGTTCTCTGGAGGTGGCAGTAAAAGAAATGATTTACTGAAGTCAGTCTTGACAACATGGCGTCTACACAGTTAGCAAATTATATCGAAGACTACATTCACCATTCACATACATTACATATTTA
Organism: Eledone cirrhosa; assembly: GCA_964016885.1. NCBI lineage: Eukaryota > Metazoa > Mollusca > Cephalopoda > Octopoda > Eledonidae > Eledone > Eledone cirrhosa. The sequence goes on from OZ024742.1 coordinate 183,291,802, forward strand.
CACAACATGTATACATACACACAAGCATATACATACATCCACACATAACTTTTAAGGTTGTGTATCGTATCAGTTCACAAACGGTATCTCGAATAACGAACACGCAAGCTGGTAACATCGGTTGGCAACAAGCTGGTAACATCGGTTGGCAACAAGCTTGGAGTATCGGCGGAAAAGCGTCACTTGCTGTGTAGTTAATTCCTATGGTGATATCTATGTTTTTCAGACAGTCTCTCTCTCTGTATTTCTCTGTTAATATTTCTCGAACATTTCAGGTGGCAAACGGCCTTCGGGAACGAATTAAATTCGTGAAGAGGTTCCACTGTACATATATACACAGGTCCAGATTTAAACCTTAGGATCTCGGGGCAGTTCCGGTTTGGCGGCCCCTCAGATAATAACACACACACAGACTGTGTGTGTGTGTGTGTGTGTGTGTGTGTGTGTGTGTGTGTGTGTGTGTGTGTGTGTGTGTGTGTGTGTGTGTGTGTGTGTGTGTGTGTGTGTGTGTGTGTGTGTGTGTGTGTGTGTGTGTGTGTGTGTGTGTGTGTAAAAGGTAAACAGAAATAACAAAACAAACAGCACAGTACATGGAAGAAATGTATTAGTTTAACGCTTGAAATAGCAGGAAGTGAGTCTTAACGTTTCGGGCACTAGTCCTTCATCAGAAGATAGAGTTAGAAATAGAAGAGAAATAGAAAGTAAAGAGTGATGAGGAAAAGGAACGATGAAAATAAAAAAAACCCCCTGAAATTCAGTGTGTGTGTGTGTACACATAAGCAGGAAGAGAGATAGAGAGGAGACAGAATAGAGAGGAAAAGATTTTAATTTTTTAAAATAATACATCATTCAAATTACTATGGTAAAATAATTGTTTCTACTTTAGGCACAAGGCCAGCAATTACCCAGTGCATTACTGGTACTTTATTTTATCGACCCCGTAAGGATGAAAGGCAAAGTCAACCTCGGCGGGATTTGAACTCAGATCGTAAAGGACGTAACTATGCTGGAAAGCATGGCGTCCGACCCTCTAGCGATACTGCCAATCCACCTAAAATAATGGAGGTAGCAAAGGAATGGTCACTGCATAAACACACACATACATACATACATACAAAATCTATAACGGTGAAAGAGACAGCCATCCAGGCGTCATTTCCATAACTATTATGTCATATCAATGAAATGATAATCGCACATCGTATTTTCAATTATACCACCACCTCCATCTCAATACCTACAGTTGGTCGAAAGACAGACATTTGAAAGGATATTAATGGCTATACATATAGATTATACTTTGTCTATACATATAAATTATACTTTGTCTATACATATAGATTATACTTTGTCTATACATATAGATTATACTTTGTCTATACATATAAATTATACTTTATCATCTAATATTATACAACCTACAACATACTTTCGTATATACATATAAATTATACTTTATCATCTAATATCATACAACCTACAACATACTTTCGTATATACATATAAATTATACTTTATCATATACAACCTACTTTCATTTAATAGAATAAATTACGTCATTTATTTTAATATGTAGTGTTCGATGTTATTTTTAACTCTAACCTAGTTAGCTAACTATTATTAGATGACAGCGATAAGGACAAAAACCCCAGGGCAAAAATAAAACTTATGGCATAAAATCCCTTCATTTATCAAACAAAAACCCATCCTAAAGCGCTAATAACGAAACAAAATCTATTTTTAGTCTTTATTTGCTGACATTATGCGATGTTATTTACCTGATAAACAATAAGCTAAAGCTATATAAGCACCAATATTCAACAATCATATTCAAATTTTGTATTACTTTTAATGTGGGGAGGTTTTAGTTCGACAGGGGTGGGTATTTTGCAATACGCCCGATGATATGTCAGGCACACATCAGTAGTCAGAGAACCTGCCATATCGAAACTGAAAAAATAAAGAAAATACGAAAAATCTTAAATTAAATAAATTATGATAATCAGCCTGATACTCTCTCTCTCTTGGAGAGAAAACGGGATTATTACAGAAGCGATGGAATTATTTATTCATATTTTTCACACGAGCTGATTGCATTGTATGTGTGTGAGTGTGTATACACACACACACTATATATAAATATATATATATATGAACTATATTTTGATGAAATTAATCAGTATTTGTGTTATTTTTTAATTAAATAAATTTTCTCTTTAAAATAATTTTTGTTTTTATTTAATAATGACTTACTGAAATTAAGGTGGGCCGGGTACATCCGTAAAATATAGGCTTTAACGATTTGGAGAAAATTGACAACATAAGCTTGTGGATCATTGAGAGCGAGAGAGAGCAAACTACTTATCGCTGTTTTGTTTTTTTAAACCCCAAGTCGAATCGCCGAAAAATTACGAAAATTTCTTTAGCGTGTAAAATTATATTAATATCTAAATAACTAATAGCCACAGGGATTTTGGGAGATGAGTCGTATGAATAAATTGGGAATATGGACAAAAACCCTAGGTCGAAATCTCTCTTGTCAGACCAAAAAACCCACGCAGTAAAAAAAAAAAAAAAAAAAATAAATAAAAGACCAAAAAAAATCTATTTATAGGAACGATCGACAAGATCCCAAACTTCATTCACTTACCGAGTGGGGTGGAACTCGTCATGTGGATCAAGGAAGCAATGTTTTCATTGTTGATACTAGCTACACTTTATTTTGCGTTGCTCTTTCTGCAACAACTGGTAGAAAGAGCAGCCTGAAATAAAGTGTCTTGCTCCAGGACATAACACATCGCCTGGTCCGGGAATCGAACTCATAATCTCACGATTGCGAATCCACTAACCAATAAGCCACGTGCCTTCACCTGCTATAGAATAAACTAAGATTATCCAAATTCTGTATTATTTTCCACCATGAGATTTTTTTTTTGTTCGGTAGGGTGGGGGTTTTGTCCGTTGGGGTTTATGACATGGACCCGAATCAACGGTATCAACAAACAAACACTTCAAAAATAATACAATCCGAAGAGAAATTGTCTTTCATTGTTGGCTTCAAACTTCAAACAATCATGTAGAATTCAAACTTCAAACAATCACGTGGAATTTCTAAAGATACTGTTGAAAGTGCATGTCGCTTAAACCTTTTTGTTACGCCATTTATGGTGAAATACACTGCATATAGGATATTCATATTCATATTAATGTTTAATAGCAAAAAAAGTGATAGAATGAATTTCTTTGGAATTTGGTAAATCTTTTTACCCATCGCAGTATTCCCTAACTTGTGGTTATTGTGTTTTCCAGGCGGATTTTTAAAAAAATAAATTGACGCAATTTTAAATCAATTTTGGTGGTAAGTGAGCGAGGATTCAAAAGTAAAATGAAACGAACAAAAAGAAATAAAAAACGTGATGTTTGTTAGATAAAGTTTAAAAGAGAAAGTGTCCGAGGATATTTACATCGTAAGATTGCACACGACGTTCCATGAAATTCAATGGGACTAAGTGCTTTACCATCTTTGGATATATCTTCTGATTTTTCACTACACTATACTACACACACAATATATATATATATATATATATATATATATACCTCGATCCGATTTGACAAAAGTCGATCGACTGTCGATATATACATACATACATACATACATACATACATACATACATACATACACACACACACACACATATACTTTATATATATATATATATATATATATACATACATAAAGAGGGCAAAGACTGACATGGATTTGGCACCAAGAAAGTTCCACTCCGAGACACAAGCCCGGGCAAGGTTTTTGTGGAAGACCTGCAGTCCCCTCTCCACGCCACCTATCTTGTCCAAGAGAAAGGCGAAGGCTGGTGCAGCTAGGCACCAGTCATGTCGTAACTGATTTTTTCCAGATGAATGAACTGGAACAACGTGTAATAAAGGGTCTTGCTGAAGGATACTTGAATCGAACTCACAGCCACACAATTGTGAGCCCAACGCTATAACCTCTAACAGACCTCTCAACTCTCCCCGTCGGACGGGGACATCTTTGGGGTGGGTGAGAGATGTCTTCTCTTGTGAAAATGGGTATAGCTTTCATTATGTAAACTCTCCCCATTTTGCCTCATTTCTCCCCGTTTTAGGGTACCTTTTTTATGGTACTCCCTGTTTGGGTTTTTAGAGGTTGGCAGGTCTGTACTAAACCAAGCACCACCACACACATACATAAATGCACGTAGGGAAATAGAAAACAATACAGTAGACACACGGAAAATAAACAGGGCACAGATTAGAAAGTTGGGGAACGAACGAAAAAAGTCCTTAGACTAGAGCAGCCATGAGCAAATTCTGGCCCACGAGCCGCATGCGGTCTGTTTGGCTTTCTGAATAGCACGCCTAATTTCATAATTGCCTTGAATTTTTTAGTAATGCAGCTCACTGCTCGAAAAAAAGTTTGCCCATATCTGGACTAGAGTATAATATAGTGAGCAACACAATGAAATAAAATATAAAAATTGAAACATGGGTCTTTCGTCCGAAATAACATAAGAACACATTCAAGGAACCGTGGAAGATAGTGACGCTAGGAAGAAGAGGTTTTGAAGATTTTTATTTGAAACCGATACACAGGAAGGGGGGAGAATCGAAAAAAAAAAACAGTGAGATGCTACCCTGATAGAACCTAAAGTTCAAAATACAAGGATAATGAGAAAGGTGGAAGTTATGGGAGATGGAGAAAGGAGAATGTATTTTACTATAGTTTCCATCTGACCAGTGCATTGTGAATGGAATTTGGTTGACAGAAACTGCAGAAGCCTTTCTTGTGTGTGTGTGTGTGTGTGTGTGTGTGTGTGTGTGTGTGTGTGTGTGTGTGTGTGTGTGTGTGTGTGTGTGTGTGTGTGTATATATATATATATATATATATATATATATATATATATATAAATTAGACAAAGTCATAGATACACACATATATATATACTCTGGGGTCCCAAATAATAGGGGGTTGGAATAAGCAAGAGAGTTGGACATTTGCTTAAATTATTATAAGCGAGGGGAGGGATCAGTAATTGTATAGTGTACGTTCGTAAATATGGGATTTCTTGTAATGTTCTTTTGTCATATGTAATGTTTTTTTAATGTAAAATAAAATTATTAGATTCTCCAGCTGCTGTAGCAATATGAATCACTTAAAATAAAATTTCACCGGAGCTAGATAAGCAAAATTTAATAAGGAGGTAAGGGGTGGAATAAAGGCGGAAGAGTTGGAAAAAATCTGAAAAATTAATAAGTGTATGTATGTGTGTGTATGTGTATGTGTATGTGTGTGTGGGGGATTATTCAAGATCTGAGAGTACATGCAAGTGTGTGTCTGTGTATCCGTATCTATATTTACGTTTGTGTCTGTGTTTATAAACAGTTTGATGAAAAGAGATCGATAAAATAAGTACAAGACTTGAAAGAAATATGTACTGGGATCGATAGAATCGATTAATTCAAGGCGGTGCTCCAGTATAGCCGCAGTCTAATGATTCAAACCAGTAAACAATAAAAGAATACACAAGTGCGCGTGAGGGTGTGTGATATAGTGGAAGGAGGAAGTATGATAAAGAAATCAACAACCACAGACATAATGCGGTAGAAGAACAAAGTGCTGAGAAAAGCTGATTAGGGACAAAAACAAAACGGCGATATTGTAAAGGCACACACATATATATATATATATATACACACACACACACACGCGTGCGTGTATGTGCGTGTATGCATATATATATATATATATATATATATAGTCGCGATTCAGGGTTTGGCGGCTGAGCTCTTGCCATTTCAGGTATTGAATTATGGTCTTACCAGTTTAAACTGGTATAATCCCGATCTCTCTCTCCATATATATACATATATATATATGAAATTACTTCTCTGGTAAACCAATCCAACATATACAACAAACCTCAACCAACCATGACCCTCTGTCCGAAATACAATTACTCAGCTACAAATACCACATAGAACAATAATAGATTAATCATCTTTAATCTTTCAACAAAACATTAATACCCACAATATATTATAGCTTCAATAACAAACATTTTATTTTCATAGAAAAACATAAGACGAATGAAGACAAAGGAAAGCGGTGAACAAAGTATAAAAATAACAAGGGATTCAAATTTTCATATTCCGTTGACCAACTTAGTCGCTTTAGTACCGCTGCTCGCAATGCAGAGGACAGGAAGACAAGCAAACACCGGGCTTGTTGGGTCGCCGTCGAAACCTCAAGCGTCCTCGGACCCCGTACAGTCGTAAAATCGGTACGTCAACAACTCGTCTAAGGAAGGAGCCCCACGAAGTGGGCTGGCTGTATCATTGGGTTTCGCTGGCCATTGTCCGCGAAAATGCCTTTGCAGTTGTGTCCGCGGGGCGCAACCGAAACACCGCCCGACCTAGGCCTAGAGCCTCTCATTTATCCATTGCCTAATCCTTGTTCTTTCCCTCACTCCCTTCTCATTTATGGCCCCTTTCCTTTACTTTCCTATATAGCCAGATCTGCCCTTTTTACTCCTTCCTCCTTTTTCATTATTTATAGAATTAATTATGAAAACTTATTTACAAACAGAAAGAGAAATAAGAGTGTGTGAATAAAAATAAAGAAGGGGGGAGAGGTAAACTCTTGGCTGGACGGTACATCTCAGCTGCTGACCATGGATAGTATAATAAAAGCATTGCTACGAAAAAAAGCCATCCATAAATGCAGCGTCAACCCTTCTGGGGCGAGGACTTCTTCTCTCAAGCGAGATGCCCTCGTCTAGATTTTACGGAGGAAAATAGTAATCTAGGTGCCAAGAATACCAGAAGTCTTGGTGGTAACTGACAAAAAAGGAAAGTGTCAAGTAATGACCTGTATTGTTATCTTCCGCTCCTTTGCGGCACGGACAACGATGTCTAGGTTTATGGCTGAAGCGATAATGGTTGGAAAGAAAAGGACACCAGGCTTGTGGGGGAAAAGTGAACGAGAGGAGGTAGACAGGATAGTTACATACAACAATAGACTATAACGATACAATAGTGGTTTCTTTAGTAAATTCCAGATAGGATATTTGATAAAGAGTTTTGCTGTACTTTTTAGAAAATAAATATCCGATGTTTTTCAGCTTCATAAAACGGAGATGTTTTCATAAATCTATTTTACACGTAGTAGTGTTGAACTGGGGAAACCGTTTTAAATATATATAATTCGGACTCCAATCCAATTGAAATTAAAAAATAAAACATTAACTACTACTAATAATGGTTTCTGATTTAGGCACAAGGTCAACAAGCTTGGAGGAGGGAAAAGGAGGTTAAATCAACTGCATTACTGGCATTTTACTTTATCGAGATCTCGTAAGGATGAAAAGCAAAGCTAACCTCAGCGGGATTTGAACTCAGAAAGTAAAGGACCGTAATTATATGCCGCAAAGCATATTGCTCGATGCTCTACCGATTCGGTCAATCCACCGCTGAAAGATGAAAGATGCAATTCACCTTGATAAGATATCAGGTAGTTCCAATGAAAGAGTTACAATGTCTCAATAACGTGACAGACAGGACGATAAAAACATTACATGTTTCTTTAAGTGTTGTAATCAAATTATCCATGCTTCCTTTTTTTTTTTTTTTACTTTAAATGAAAAAATGGAAAAAGAAAGGAGGCGATTGTCAGAGCAGACCAACGAAACGGGACTGGCATGTGTTCAATTGTCGGGGATCCTGACTTACCATTACGGTTCGAAATCAGAAAACTAAAATGACTCGTCGAATTCATTAGCATACACACATGGGTCGGCGGAGAAATCCTAACCCCAACATATTTGAGCGGGACATACAGAATGACTCCGTTGAATCCAACGCAGTAATTTCGCACAGTGACGGGTAAGGAAACCATCCTTAATACAGCAAGAGTTTATACAGTAAGGTATTGCCCCTAATTATTACATACATAGATGATACACTCACACATACAGCAGTTATCAGCTATTGGTTATTATATACAGACCTGCCAACCTCTAAAAAAAAAGCCAAACGAAAAGTACCATGAAAAGTGCCTCCAAACGGGGAGGAATGAGGCAAAATGGGGAGATTTCACATAATGAAAGCGATACCCATTTTCACAAGAGAAGACATTCCTCACCCACCTTAAAGTGGTGGAAAAATCTCTACGTTGTACGCGGAGAGTTGACAGGTCTGTATGTATACACACACACAAAGATATATACATATTTATACACACACACACACACACACACACACACACGGGCAGAAAATCGTTGACGATGTTGTCAACTTGTTTTCCGTCCAGAGGCTTTTATGCACAATTTGTTAAGACTATTTTTCATAGAGGGAAAAATAAGTTTGTTGAAGCTCTTAACTCCAGGTTAATTTTCAATAAATACATATCCGCTCAACGTTTCTAAAAATAAATAACTTTATATTTATATATAAAGAATAGGATGGCTGTGTAGTTACTAGTTAAAGTAGGCTTTAAAATGGAATGAGAATAAGAAGAAAGCAAGAACGGGGAGGGGGTCCTCATTAGTTGTCTAATGGAGGTTCAGAACGTTCAATAACTGGGTAAGTTATTGGGAAAACGGAGGAGGGAGAGAAGGAAAATAGAAGGGAAAAGGGGAAGAAAAGAGAAAACAGCGAAAAAAACAACAAACCGAGGAATGTGCGAGCAACTTAAGGTAAGAAAATCCAAGACCACAGCGGTAACAGCACTTAAGTTCGAGAGCGTGTGGGCTATATATATATATATATATATATATATAGCTATATACAGAGAGAGATATATAGATATATACACAGAGAGATATATAGATATATACACAGAGAGAGAGGGAGGGGGGATAAAAAAATGTATACACATTTTGATTACCTGCACAGGCAATATTTATTAGAATGCTGCTGAAGTTTATATACATTTTTCGGGGGACACCCTGTATATATATAAAACGACCAGCTTCCAACTGCACACTTGTTATTACAAGAAGTGTGTGAGATGTGACCGGGGCTCACTAAAATAAATTCGGTGACTTCCGTAATCTCTCTCTCTCTCTCTCATATATATATATATATATATATGCACTCATTTATTATGGCTAAGTAGAGAGCCTTGTTATTCTGGAGATTCACCTGATTCACAGGATCATCATACAAGATGATCATGTTTGTTGATCCTGAGAATGAGCAAGTGAAACTCCAAATGTCAAGGCTCACTGCTTAGCCATAATAAATGGATATTTAAACTCTACATCGGTATCATATTCAATGACACACATACACACACACACACACACACACACACACACACACACCTATCTATCTATATATGAGAGAGAGAGATATGCAAAATTCTATAATCCTCCTATTTTGAAATGAAAAAAATATCCTGTATGCCGAGTGTTTTGATTAAACGATTGTTGAAGAAGTGAATGAAAAACAAAAGTAAATATAATGTAGTTTTGCACCAATATAAATATATTTCTTTATTTGCCACAAGGGCGCACAAAAAAAGGGGACAATACAAAGGCATATGGCGGGGATTTTACATACAGTCGTGTAAAAAAGTTTTAACATGAAAATATAACAATCGAAATCCCCAATAGGGGAGAGGCGTTACACCAATATAAATAGTGTTTACGGAAGAAAGAAAGAAATGTTTGTGTGTATTTTATTTGTTTCAGACTGCGGTCATGCTTCGACACCGCCTTATCGACCCCCCAGTACTCGTTTTAAAAGTCAAAAGTCAGATACTTTACATTATCGAGTTCTTTTTTGTCAAACCATTAAATTACATGACAAAAATACAATGGAACCTCGGTTCATCATGAAGAAATCGGTTCAACGAACAATTTTTCCGGACATAAAACCTCTCGTTTGGTGAACAGTGTCTCGATTAAAGAACACGCAAGCCGGTAACAACGGTTGGGAGTATCGATGGGAAAGCGACACTTGCTATATAGTTAGTTACTATGGTGATATCTATCTATCACTCACATACAGGCTCTCTCTCTCTCTCTCTCTATGTATTTCTCTCTCAACATTCCGTATGTAAAAAGTAGTTTCGGTTGACGAACGGCCTTCAGGACCGAATTAAGTTGATAATACAACCATATTTTTCGCCCTTTCACTGAGATTCATTGGCATGTAAGGAATTTGTATTTAATCGCTTCTGATGAGCTTATCCTAACAGGACTGGAATATTGTAGTTAGTCTAACGAAACGTCGTAAATCAATGAAATGATTTAATTAAAATCCTTGTTAATCTTATGTATTTATACACACACACACACACACACACACACACACACACGGCGGTCCTTTGCATTTTCCGGCTACCAAAATCCTGTCACAATAATTTGATTAAGCTGAGGTTATAGTAGAAGTTGCAAAACAGTGAGACTGGACCCAGAACCAACTGGTTGCGAAGTGAACTCCTTAACATGTATATGCACCATTGTAACATTTATATTTAAGTGTGTACATATGGTGTATATATGGCATTAGAGAACCATATTTCTTGCCTGAATGAAATCTATAGTTGGTTGCAGTTGAATACATGTATGTGTATTTTTATTTAACTTAATGTATGCTGCATTTCCTATATTTATTTATTTTACTTTCACTTCTTACGTAATATTGTAAATCTTATATTCCCCTTTTCGCTTTTATTTTCACTGGATTGTTATCGTCACTTCAATATAGAGGATTTTGCCAAATATCTGATTAATTTTACATGTGTGTGTCTTTCGACATTTACATCAAAATGACGCCATAAATTTAAAAAAATATTCCCACACATAAGTATAACTGTTTGTGTGAACAAAATGGATATAATGTCTTCGTATGTAGTAAATAGTATATAGGTGTGTAATGCTATAAAAAAATATATACTTATGTTACACATACATACATTATAAATTACAGGTGTGAGAAAGAACGAAAAAGAAGGGCAATCAACACATAATGTGGTAAACAGTTTCATAACCAGTGGTTTCAATTCACAGAGAAATACGTATATTTAGTATGATTTCATGTCTACATATTGAAATGTCTAAATTTATATACATATTTACGCAGTCTCGGTTTCCTCCGTGTATATATATATATATATATATATATATATACACACACACATACGTATACAGGTATAACTTTTATCGTGGACTTCGGCTGCTTAGAGCACAACTTGAATATATATCTTAATTAAATACTAATACAAGCACTAATACTATGCAAATTAGTACGTCTATTTCAGGATAGTAGAATAAGTGATATGGTATATAACTTCCTCGGTTATGCATTTACTTAAAAAAAAAACAATTAAAAGTGTTTATCTTTTTTTCAAGTTAAGGGAAAAAAAAACTAGATTTGGCATGTTTACATGTCTATATACTAAAAATGTATACATATATAATATATGCGTGTGTGTTTAATGCTTTTTAGAGGAAAAAAAACCAAAAACCAATGCGTGGCAATATATATTTTCTCTCACTGAAACCATAAACTATGTCACAAACACTCCACCGTCTCTCTCTCTCAACACCACTCCTAGGAATCGACTTTCGTTTGTTGATAATTTAGAAAAAAAAAAAAAAAAGAATGATGTCATTACGTTGCTAAGCAGAGATCGATCGTCTGCTATCGAACAGAGAGAATCTGATTGGAGCATCAAACACAGTAATACAATAAATATCGGAAGTGATATTCCATTCCATAGACATACAAAGGCAGGATCAATTCCGAAATCCTGATTAACTTCGTTTGGCTCAGCTTGGAATGTACTTTTGAAATACATCGAAGGAACAGTCTACAGTAAATGAACTGGTGCCACACATACACCAACAAACATACACTTTGATATATATACACTGGCACACACAGTCACAAACACTAGCGCCACTCACACATATATATATATATATATATATATATATATATATATATACATACATACATACATACATAGATACATTGATATATACACTGGTACATATGCACCAGCGTAACACACACACAGACGGATAGACAGAAAATTGTTGTTGTTGATATCATTATTGGCTGTATCAGTAGAGCGTCGGACATGCTTTGCGGCATAGAGTTAGGGCCCTTTACGGTCTGAGTTCAAATCCTGCCGAGATTAACGTTGCCCTTCATCCTTACGGGGTTCGATAAAATGAAGTACCAATCATGCACTGGGGTCGATTTAATCGGCTTTCCCCTCCCCAAAATTGCTGGCCTTGTGCCTATATAAGAAATCATTATTATGACCTTTACGATCTGAGTTCAAATGCCGCCGAGGTTGACTTTGCCTTTCATCCTTACGGGGTCGATAAAATAAAGTACCAGTAATACACTGGGTATTTGCTGGCCTTGTGCCTAAAGTAGAAACAATTATTATGACTATCATAGGGGCAGTATCGGTAGAGGGTCGGACGCCATGCTTTGCAGCAAAGAGTTACGGCCCTTTATGGTATGAATTCAAATCCCGCCGAGGTTAACTTTGACTTTCATCCTTACGGGGTCGATAAAATAAAGTACCAGTAATACACTGGGATAATTGCTGGCCTTGCGCCAAAAAGTAGAAACAATTATTATTACTATCATTTCTTTTCAGCGACTCATATCTAACTGTTTCGCGTATTTCAATTAATTTATTGGGTGGCTTTGCAGTTGATTACAAAGTCTTTTTTGAAGGAGCTTATGCGTATCGAAAAAACTTGGGGGGGGGGGGGGGGGTTTACAAATAGATCTATCAATTTATTGATTTAAAAAATATCTAAAATGCGAAGATTTGCAATAGAAAAGCAGATAGACACCTTTCATTTTATTCGGCCATTTTAAATATCTAAAACGAAATATTTACGAGAGTATTTTGTTTAGTCATACGTCAATACATGATAGAGCTAATATGATGAAAAACATTCCAGCCATCTTTTTCACACATCTCTTTATCCAGGGAAAAAGTCACGACTTTTTCCTGTAATTGTATTTCCACTCACCGTAGAGGCTCCCTTTTCCAAGTTACGGTACAGCCCAGCAGCAGTTTTAAGTTTGTATTGAGATGGGGGGGGGGGTTTATTTTATTATCTATGTGTGTTGACATTCATCTTTAGCGATGCGAATCATTAAGTTTTCAATGAGTTAGAGAATGATAAAGAAAGAAGAAATAAGGTAACAATTGGCAGCAGTAAAAGAAAGCAGCCTTAGAAAGAGAGGAAAAGTTAGGAAATTAAAGACGGTCGTGATGGTGGTGGGCAACAACGACCAACAAAATAAGAAAACTACATTGAAACGTTACACAGAGTTGTAAGAAAACATAAGAAAAAGAGGTCTTACTTGATGGAGAGTCATAAATGTATATATAAATATGCAATTTGTAAGTACTATATAATAAAATTGGCACTCCGTCGGTTATGGTGACGAGTGTTCCAGTTGATAAGATCAACGAAAGAGCCTGCTCGCGATATTAACGTGCATGTATGTGACTGGGCATTCTACAGACACGCGTACCCTTAACATATTTCTCAGGGAGATTCAGCGTGACACATAATGTGACAAGACTGGCCCTTCAAATTAGAGGTACAACTCATTTTTGTCAGCTGAGTGTCTCGCTCAACGACAAAACGCGCCAGCAGAACCACTAAGCCACGCGCTTTCATGCTTTTACACACTATATAATACTTTACATATAAATATATCTAAAGCTAGATATAAATCCTAAAACGACAATAACGCTAAATATAAAATATAAACACCATACATAAATGTTAATATATATCTGTGAGTGTGTTTGCAAAGCTATATATATATATATATATAACGCTACATATAAAAACAACTGAGAGAATGTATGTGAAGTCGTTCTGATCTCTCTCTCCCCTCATATTTTGCCTGGTTGATTCTGGCTCTCATCTATGTCTTCAAGGTCGATTAAATACGTAGCAATAAAACCGCTGAGATATGGTCTACGATGCGGAGTAGAAACATCCATCCCCTTGGTGACTCCAGATGGCGATACCTTTTGTCATTGCTTATTCCTTTGGAAGTCAAGAAAATCTAGTTATTCATGTGCCGTAGTTTTGATTACTCATGTTCAAGTGCTTAGTGTGAAGAGTCAGCTTTGTCAGCCATGTGTGAAATACAAATATCATCACTTTAGTAAAATAGAGGCTTGAGTGAAAAGGCTTTCAGCATCTTCATGTGTGTATATGTATGTATATACATTGATAGGGTTGGAGAAAGAAGCAGTGTTCGTGGGACTACGCAGAGCTTGATGCCACAGATGTTCCGCTTAAACTGTTGTAGGTGCACACTTTTTGGAAATACATAAGCACGAACAGAGTTTCAGTTCTAGGTCAAGAGGACAGAGCATAGAGGTTATAAAGGTGCTTAGTGGAGCGGTTGGACATAACGTGAGAAATGAAAGAAGGTGAGATGAAAAAGTCGAGTGTGTCTAGTTGAAGATGGTATGAGACTAGCAACTTCAGATATGTTGTAGAGGTAGGGGAGGCAGAGAGAGGAACAGAGATTGCTGTAGTAGGAGGTAGAAGAAGCTTATTTTATGAACAAAAGATGGTAAGTTCGAAAGATGTAGCAAATATGACACAACCCTGCTGAATGCAACACCGACTTTGTTTCTTGGCCAGGAGCGTAGCTGTCACCCCAAATGGTTCTTGAGAATTTCACCCACCTCCACGAGAAGAAAAAAAAATATATATATATATATACCCTATTTACCGGCGTCGAAGACGCTACTTTTTTCATAAAATAAATCTCAAAAATCTACCATGCGTCGTGGAGGTCGAAGGTTAATTATGTTTTTTTTTTTTCAAATTTTTCGTTGTCAAAATTAGGGTGCGTCCTCGAGGACGAAGCGTCTTCGGTGCCGAGAAATATGGAGTATATATATATATATATATATAGTACACATGAAAAAGTGGCCAAAAGTTTCGCCAGCGCAACTACTATATTTATATTATACTATGACAACAGTTTCTGTTTTTGTAACCACTTAGTCACGCACATTCACCATCTTTGCTAGTTCAGCATTGCCGAGGTTAACTTTGCCTTTCATCCTTACGGGGTCGATAAAATAAAGTACCAGTAATGCACTGGGTATTTGCTGGCCTTGTGCCAATAGTAGAAACAATTATTTATGTCTCTGTACCATCACATTCATACGGATCATCTAATTTATTTACATAAAGCTTGATTCTTAAATATTTTACGGATTATACCAGTGGTGAGATAGGCGGCGAATTGGCAGAGTGATTAGGACGTCGGATAGAATGCTTTGTGGTACTCCTTCCGGCTCTCTCTGCTCTGAGTTTAAATCCTGCCTTTCGAGGTCGATAACAAAAGTATCAGTCAAGTACTGGGGTGGATTTTTCCTTTATGTCTCTTTCTCATTTCCTCTCTCTCACTTTCTCTCTTTCTCTGGAAGAAATCTGCTGTACTCAGGCTTGGAGAGGGATGGGCTCCGCCAGAGTTAAAATGCCCCAGAAACGCCGTATGTCAATACAGCGCCGCTACGACTCTATCAGGAGGTACACGGGACAATACATACCATACATACGAGGGGTGAGAGGAGTCTTCTACCTTGCTGTTCGTGGAATTACATTGAGCTTCAAACGTTATTATTTCAAGATTTACAAAAAAAAAGAAACGCTATGTGTGTGGGGTGGGGGTAATTGGGGTTTTCCAATACACACACATTTATATATATATATATATATATATATACATATACACACACACACGTATACATGTATATGTGTGTGTGTATATATATACACACACACACACACACACACACACGTATACATGTGTGTGTATATGCACGCACACACACACACACATGTATGTGTGTGTGTGTATAAGTATGACTTCACTGGTGATTGGCATGTTTTATAAAGAGACAATAACAAAAATGTATCTTTTAAACAACAAAATCCTTGGTACAGTAAAATATATTTGAAAAAAAATGAAGAATCATTTCACTTGTGGTTGATGTTTTATGAAATTTGCATTTTGATAAATTAATTGTTTGCAAGAGAATACTTACCGACACGTGTTGAGTACGGACACGTGGGCGAGATTAATGATAAAAATATTCAATATATGTTCAAATAACATACGAGAATAAATGTATGAATAACTTTTGGAAAAATAAGTATTTACAGGGACAAATGAGAGTTTTAGGCACTGTGACTGGAAAGCAAACTTCTTATTGTAGAAGAAATGAGTAATGTTTGTGTGCAAATTTTAGTGTTACACCTGTGAATAAACATAATGATGCTTCGTTCTTGCACCTTACACACACACACATATATATACACACAGAGTTGAAAATGAACGAACAAAACACGAGGCATTTGTACATTGTTATATGGAAGTGGAAGAGGTTTCAACGTTTTGACGTGAAGGAAACAAGAATCGAACAAACAAAAGGATGCAATAACATGAAGTGTATTAGTTTTACGTTTGGGAGAAGAAGAATTGGGTTATATAAGTCAACGTATCGGGCATTTGCCCTTCATCAGGAATAACATATATAATACACACGTATTATTATAGTTCATATATATATTATAGACTAAAATAAGTGTTTAAAATGTCTTTGTAATTTAAAACATTCAATACTAGTGGGTAGAGTGTATACACACATATACATACACATTCGTTTGTGTATATACGCCGCACTGGTTGATAAATCGCTTCTCCATTTTACTTGTACAACGGATCAGTATATTTTGAATTCATCATGCTTTTAGGGCCAGTAGATAAGTCACATGCTGCTTTTTAACGTGCCGTATATTCGTGGGAAAAAGGTGCGACAACATATTTATACACGAGTAAAATACCCTACATAATTTTTGTTTTCAACTCTAAATTTACTCTTAAACTTTCACTTGTTTCAATCTTCGAGATGCGACCATGCTGGAGCACGGAAATTATATTTTAAAAAAATAAATAAACAAGAACCTATAAAAATGTTATTGCTCTAATCTCTGGATTGTATATCCTACCTATTTTTTATGTCTTGTATTCAAACCCCCGTGTAATTGGAAGCACACACGTTGTGTATCATATATATATATATATATATATATATATATATATATATATATATATATATATATAGCATAGTCAATAAAGTATAATAAATAAAGCATAAGTTGAACAAAACAAATAGATGGGTCCCGAGTGTTTTTTAAAACTCGAAACATTAGAAACAATATATATATATATACATACACACACATATATATATATATATATATATTTATCATCAATAAAATATAAACACTCTCTAATGTTAACTGGAAAAGAAGAAAAAACCCACAAAGGTATCAACTATAAGATATATTTATTATGCATGCATGTACACACACACACACAATATCTATCTATATATCTATATATGTAGATAGATATATTTATTAAAATAACAGATTAAAGTTTAAGCAAAGAATCGCTGCTTTCACCCTTAACGGGATCTTCTGAAACTAACAAAGTCAATCTGTGAACGCAGAAGTGAATATTTCAAAAAACGTTGCAACCAGAGGAGGACAGGATTATATTCGTTTTTTTCCTGTTCTTTGCCAGGGAACGTTTCCACGAACCAAAGTATCGTCTTCCTGTCTTCCTCCGGTTGCAACGGTTTTTGAAATATTCACTTCTGCGTTCACAGATTGACTTTGTTAGTTTCAGAAGATCCCGTTAAGGGTGAAAGCAGCGATTCTTTGCTTAAACTTTAATCTGTTATTTTAATAAATATTTGCTCTACGGTTCTTATATATCTGATATATATTTATCCTTATCGAGCCCTCTTTGGATTTTAGTCTTCAAATTTATTATTATTACTAATATATATATATATATATATATATATATATATATATAAGGAAAAGAATGACTTCACTTGTGGTGTTAAAAAATGTATGATTTAATGTTATAATATAATTGTTTCTACTTTTGGCACAAGGCCGGCAATTACCCATTACATTACTGGTCCTTTATTTTATCGACCCCGTAAGGATGAAAGGCAAAGTTGACCTCGGCGGGATTTGAACTCATAAAGGATATAATTATGAAATAATTTTATAATATAATATTTGGCAGTATTGGGAGAGGGTCGGACGCCATGCTTTGACGTATAGAGTTACGGCCCTTGCCATTCTGAGTTCAAATCCCGCCGAGGTTAACTTTGCCTTTCATCCTTACGGGGTCGATAAAAATAAAGTACAAGTAATGCACTGGGTAATTGCTGGCCTTGTGCCTAACGTAGAAACAATTATATAACATTAAATCAATTTTTTTTAAATATACCTAACTGTACCATGGATATCACACATTTTCTTATATATATATACGTAAGGATGTATGTATGTATACGTACATACATATATCTATACAGGCGTACAGTAGTACGTATATATATATATACATGCACACACACATATATATATAGATGCATGTATCGGTTTACCGAACATTTATTATAATTCTCGGTTTGTTTGTAAACAAACAGCCCGAATTACGCCGTACAGTGTTTAGGCAACCACGTCACCTTTTTGTTCAACAGACACAGGAACGATGTACTAGTTTCAAGCTTATTAGCTATCGTCAGCATCGTATACCACAGCCGTTAATATGCATAAGGAAAGTATATACTTTCAGACGTTCAACCATCTGGCAGGAAGGTATACGATGCTGACGATAGCTAATAAGCTTGAAACTTGTACATCGTTCCTGTGTCAGTGTTGAACAAAAAGGTGATGTGTTTACCTAAACACTGTACGGCGTAATTCGGGCTGTTTGTTTGTTTACAAACAAACCGAGCATTATAATAAATGTTCGGTAAACCGATACGTGCATATATATATGTGTGCATGTATGTATATATTTATACATACTACTGTACGTCTGTATACATATATGTATGTACGTATACATACATACTTACATTTAAGTAACTGCCGTACTAAGAGTGAGAAATGAAATTTCGTTTCATTCTATTCCATTTATATATATATATATAGTAATAATAATAAATTTGAAGACTAAAATCCAAAGAGGGCTCGATAAGGATAAATATATATCAGATATATAAGAACCGTAGAGCAAATATTTATTAAAATAACAGATTAAAGTTAAAGCAAAGAATCGCTGCGTTCACCCTTAACGGGATCTTCTGAAATAAATAAATAAATAAATGTATGTATGTGTATGTATATGTGAGAGAGAGAGAGAGAGGGATGGGGGTAGTGCACTAAGTGTTCACATGAAGAGAGGAAGATTAATAGTTTTCAGCGAGATATGAAGGAGCAAGTAAGTTGAAAGCAAACATAACAGTCCATTGTGTTGCTGTGACTGTTGAAGTCATGTCCATTAAGAAACAAATGTATAGCAACTAATGTAACAGATACTCCATGTGATGTTGGCTTAGATATCTTGTCATCTGGTGATAATGAGGGACGGGGGAGTAAGAGAGCGACATCATAGATTCTCCGTCAATTTCAACGATGAACATTCAATTATTCAATCAAAGGAAAAGTACCTATCGTCAAATTAGACCAAGGAAACGATATTTCCATTGATGATACAATCTGCCGCTTAAGAACTACGCGTCATCCGGTCCAGGAATTGAATCTTATGATCGTGAGTCCGACACCCAAACCATTTGGCGGCGTGCCTTTATCAATGAACTGAATGTCCAATTTACGAATTAACCTGTAAGCGGTTGAATATTCCACAGCCATGTGGACAATAGACGTAATTCTCATACAGATACACTCCATCCAACAGACTTTTACAAAGTTTCCATCAACCCAGTTTTAATTCACAATGCATTTTAATAGCTTACATTAAATAACGTAATTAACCTGATAGAATTAAAGAATAAACTAAAACTGTATATTCACATTCTTTAATATTTTTTACTATGTGGGTTTTTATCAGGTGGGGATCTTGTCCTGGGCTTTTGTCATGGACCCAACAAAAATGTTTTGAAAATGATTTGCGATATTTTAGTGCATCACCGATGATGCTAAGGCGAAACG
The DNA here is from genome assembly GCA_964016885.1 of Eledone cirrhosa. NCBI lineage: Eukaryota > Metazoa > Mollusca > Cephalopoda > Octopoda > Eledonidae > Eledone > Eledone cirrhosa. Next base: position 183,311,919 of record OZ024742.1, read on the forward strand.
TCATTGATAAGGTCACCGACTGTGTGATGAAAGAAGGGGCTTGAAAATTAAGTTAATTAATCGATTGATGACTGGTGTGTGAGTTTTAATTGGCAATATCATTCTCCCAAAGAACAATATATGTTCCAACATATGATTTCACATCAAGAATATCGAAAAAAATATATATATACAAAAAATAAAATATATTTATAGTGTTCGGAGATAACATAATCGTTAGCTAGTCCGTTGGTATGTAAAGAAAGCAACAATACTTTTCAGCTAAGTCCTTAGAAAAACCAAATGTTCCGTGATAAATGCTCTTAAGCCGTTTGTAAATCAGTGAGTGCATAATTTAGTCGTATCAGAAACCCCGTTTGCTACTTCATTGCATACACACGTGCTGCTATAATTTTTATTGTTTCTTCTAATGTGGATACTTTGGTTCGTTTTAAGAGATGTTCTATTTTATTGAAGATTAGAATTTGATGACATAGAGACAATTAATGAGTAAGCTAGAAATGTGTATTGAAAAATCTTAACACACTCACACAAACATATATATAATTCGTTTTTGAATTTGTTTTGCGAGATTTCTTATCTGAAAACGTGTGTTGAAACAGATATTGTTATACTTTGAGAGGGTCATGCTGCCAATAAAAACACACGCACCTGTTGGTTTTCACTTCAATTTATTATAAATTTCCGGTTGGTTGGTTCAATAACCGAAATATATTGTCAAAGCTCTTCATCACACATTCTGTGACCTCCTCAGTGACTAGGTTTTTATTTTGTGAGTCTCTCCTTTGTTCCGTCTTACACCATCTTGTTTTTGTGTGTTGTGTTCTTAGTTTGCGCATGCGTTACATGCGGGTGTGTGTGTGTTCTTATTTATTTATGTGCGTATTTACTTTCACTAGTTGGTTGTTTGTTCTATGTGTGTCTGATTTGTTTTGTTAGTTTGGTTTTTCTGTGTGTCTGTATGTCTTCATTTTGTCCTTAATTACTAGTTGTGATGTTGCTACTCCGCTCATGTTTACTTTTTAATTTTGGTTGAAGTTCGTTTATATTTGTTGCCTCTGTGATTTGTCTGAGCATTGCATCTTTTCTGTGTGTGGATATAATTTTTATCTCTATGTTCTCTAATGTACCCCTATGTTCTATTTTGGCATGTTGGTAGAGTACTGATGAGTTTTTCCCATCCTGGAGTTCTCGCCAGCGTTCACTTATCCTTTCTCCTATGCTACGGGCTGTTTCATCTATGTATGTTATATTCTTATTCCTACACATTCTTATTCCCTCAGTACATCTTATGATATATACTACGTTCCTAGTTATGCAGTTAATTATCAAATGAGTCTAAAGTCTGTCTTAAGCGAGAAGGCTCATTTGGCCGGTGCTTATCCCGGTTTCATGGCGTGAAGCGACTGAGAGTACAAGACTCCCCACTGGACAGAACGCCAGTCCATCGCAGGGTTAAACCTCCAGCTATTGCTGGTACTCATTTTCAGCTGAGTAAACTGGAGCAACGTGAAATAAAGTGTCTTGCTCAAGGAAGCAACACATTTGACCGCCTAACCAACACGCAGCATGGCTTTCTCCCAAGAAGAAGCTACATTACACAGCTGTTATAACACTATGACTGGGTACTGAAACAACTGCTGGACAGCTCACATGTGGACGTGATATATATCTTGACTTTGCGAAGGCCTTTGACAAGGTCGACCACAGAATGATATGTCACAAACTACACAGACTCGGCATGATTTCTTAAAAGACAGAAGCCAGACAGTCGCAGTTAATGGAGCCCTCTCAAAGGAAACACCAATAACAAATGGAGTGCCCCAGAGCACAGTCTTGGGACCACTATGTTTTTGTTGGCTCTTTCAGACAACATCCTTCACTAACTATGCTGATGACACAAAAGTAGCATAGGCAATCAAAAAATCCGGCTGATGTTACCCTTTTACAACAAGATCTGGATGCCATATACAAATGGGCTAAGGACAACAACATGCAGTTTAATGTTGGAAAATTTCAAGTCTTACAATACCAACATGCTAACACAAAGACAGTACAACACAACTAACTACACCGGACCAAAAGGGATCGAAATCCCCGTGTCGAAATCGATACGAGATCTGGGTATAGACATGAGCGACGATGCATCTTTTTCTTCACACATCACACAATGTGCAGACGACTCGCTGGTTGGATCTTGAGGACTTTCCAGACCGCACTACTGCTCCCAACTGTGGTCACCCCATAGTATCAAACTAATCACGAAGCTTGAGGCAATCCAACTAAGCTACACCAAGAGGATTGCCACATGAAGGAGATGAGCTACTGGGAGAGGCGAAAAGAACTGACACTCTACTCCTTGGAACGAAGACGAGAGAGATACGCAGTGATCTACATGGAAAATCCTGGAGGGACTAGCACAAAACTTTGGCATTGAGGGTTGGACCAACCCCCGAACAGGACGCCATTCCGTGGTGCCAAAGGTCCCGTTTTTCACATCTAGAATAAGGAGCAGATATTGCAATAGCCTGGGGTTCAAAGGCCCTCAACTCTTCAACAAGCTGCCAAAAAATTTGAGGGATATGCATGGTGTGGACGTGGATGTTTTTAAGAAACATCTTGACACCCTGCTATCCAGGATCCCAGGTTAGCCCACAGCACGGTACGAAGGTAACCTAAGGGCATCAGCAACGAACTCCCTCTTACACCAATGGTCTGCCAATACACGCTGGAGATAGAATGTGTAGCAACAAGTGCGGATTGCTGGAACAGGTAAAAGAGAATACACACACACACACACATATATATATACACACAAACAAACATATATATATATATATACACATATACACACATATACACGTATATGTATATATATATTATACATATAATAGTAATAATAATAATAATAATATAATTATTAAGTGCAGTATTAAAACTTTACCGGATTGTCATGTGGCACATTAGAACTGGCTGGAACAGAGCTGTCTTGTTTCTGAACATTACCAACAATATATTTCTTGTTACTTTCAACGTCTCTTTGGAAGAAACTGAACGTAACACTGCAGGATAACGAAGTACGTTGATTTCGTAGAGTTCATGTTGCTTACGTGTTCCGATTCGGGTTCAAAACATCAACCTTTCAGCTCATAGTCAGATATCCTAACACTCATCTTCAAAGGCGCATGGTCATAAAGTCATGTTTGATTCCTGAACGGGGTGGTACGTTGTGGTTCTTGGGCAAGACGCTTTATTCCTATGATAGAAATGCGGCCTTTACAATTAATTTATAAAAAACACGTAAGAAACCTATGAGATACACCCTCATATGACGCCAGCTAAACATACATAGGTGTTAGCTGTAACAATATTATGGAACTGGGGCTTCTATCATTAAAACACCCGAGAAACCTCCGACGATCTTGCCTCACATCTAACGCCGGCTGAACTTGCATGGGTGCAAGCCATAATTTTTTTTTCACATAGCGACAGTGGTGTGAACCATAGGCAGTTACATTTCTATCTAGATATTTCACATCGCATAATTTAATGTCATCTCGAATGGGGACTATGTGATGTTGGTGTCTACCAATATATCGATGACTTAACCATATCATCTTTGTGCAGTACATAAACACCTTCTATAAATAAATCGAAACATCGATTTGTCTTCCAATATAAATACATGAAATAGTCTGTGACATTCAGACACTACGGGAATTAATAGCCAGAATAAACAGAAACAGACCCAAACTAAAAGGCTGATCCAAGTGTGACAGTTACGCTACAATACTCTCTACACTATTCCCATAGTACATATCAGATCAACATTACATGGCCCCAGCTGTGACTGTTACTCTACAATACTCCTACAGTACATATCAGATCAACATTACATGGCACCAGATGTGACTGTTACTCTACAATACTCCTACAGTACATACCAGATCAACATTACATAGCACCAGATATGATGGTTACTCTACAATACTCCCATAGTACATATCAGATCAACATTACATGGCCCCAGCTGTGACTGTTACTCTACAATACTCCTACAGTACATACCAGATTAACATTACATGGCACCAGCTGTGACTGTTACTCTACAATACTCCTACAGTACATATCAGATTAACATTACATGGCCCCAGCTGTGACTGTTACTCTACAATACTCCTACAGTACATACCAGATCAAGATTACATGGCATCAGATGTGACTGTTACTCTACAATACTCCTACAGTACTTATCAGATCATCATTACATAGCACCAGATGTGACTGTTACTCTACAATACTCCTACAGTACATACCAGATCAACATTACATGGCATCAGATGTGACTGTTACTCTACAATACTCCTACAGTACATACCAGATCAACATTACATGGCATCAGATGTGACTGTTACTCTACAATACTCCTACAGTACTTATCAGATCAAGATTACATAGCACCAGCTGTGACTGTTACTCTACAATACTCTCTACAACACTTCTCCACTACTGACCGGATCAATATTATTCAGAACCAGATGAACAATGAACGTTTGATTCAATGATTACTTTAGAGAATTATAAATAAAAAAGAAAAACAATTATATACGCTCCTGCCATCTTGTCCATGGGGTGTCTGTTCAACTGAAGGTGTGAAGTTTACATTTGTAAATATTTTTATGTTCTTTTTTTTCCCTTTCTTTGTTTTTCTAGTGTATATTTGAAAAACTAAATAACGTTTTATATAATATGTAGGTAAAATTATTTATTGCAAAGAAATATCGATTCTCTACCATAAAGACACAGAGTAATAGTAGCAACAGGACATTAACTAGAAATGTAATGTACTGGCTAAATGGCTGAGTATCACAAAGTGATATTCCCGCAGGGTCTCGTAGTGTAGTTATGGCTGATTTCCTCGCTATCTAACAGAAATAAAACGGTAAATATCCATTTCCTAACTGTCTCTTATCTATGAAGAGATCTGCAGGCGAAGATGTGATTACGTCGACAATGGATGTGAGTCGAACAGTCAACCTTAAACGACTTCAGAAGAGAAAACCATTACAATTATTTCTAACCGAATAATTCGAGCACAATTTCTTCTTCTATCTTTATTCCTTTAATGTTCCAACTGACGCTTTTCAAAGACCAATAATAATCTTCACATATTAGTACCATTTACTGGCTTGTGTCTTATTCCAGGCCAGTTAGTGTTCAATACGTATATAAGTAGTCCCAACGAACATCATTACTACTTTCATAGTTCCTTTATACTAGGATACAACTTGTGTAATTCTTGAAAGTCTATTTGATATGGCAATCACAGCAGGAATTACCAGGGTAGTTAAGCTCTTGATGTTACAATTGCATCTCCCGGGTTTCATTAACACTTTCAGTCAATTTTACTGCAGCTGGGTTCTTAATGATATTCACAAAGAAAGGTAAGGTGGCATTTTATCCTGCCCCGCAAGTTAACAGGGCCAATCAACTAGAAATGATTACTACTGGTTAAGAGTAACCAACCAAAAACCATACACGTTTGATGGTCTATTGTATGCGCATGTGTTCAATGTGTGTGTGTGTTGCTGTTATGGCTCACACCTGTAAATGTCCCTGGTTTAATTATACAAAACTGTTTGTTTTAAAATGCTTAAAGTTATCTAAAAAAAAACAACCCTTCCATCATAATTGTGTGTAAGAATCATTATGTTCCAAACACCAACCTAAAAAGGAGAAATATAGTTATATTATTAAACCCCTCTAAATTCTCGATTATTTTCAAAATTATTAGGAATATGGTAATGAAAGAGTTGAGTAAACAATGATAACTCAATGAAGGTAGCTTTTCTTAATCCTCTAAAGCGGGGATTTGTAACTGGGGGTATCCATATGACTGGGGTATGAGAATACTTAATCTTTAGTATGACATTCTTTAAATACATGACAAAATCCTTATGATTTCCTTTTTAATGCTGTCAAAAAAGAATGGTGGTGGTATTTCGATAGACCGATGAATGGAATATGGAAATATATTGGGCAAGTCTTGAGCAATGGGGGTCGAAATCGTAAAAAGGATGTTTTAAATTAAAAAAAATAAAAAAAGGTTTAAAACATAACTAGTTAAAAAAAAGGTTTAAAACATAACTAGTTAACCCGCAATGACACCAAGTGTTGTTTTCTTAATACTCCTTGCTAATGATATGAATAGTCGCAGTCTTTATATACTCGTGGGCTTATATACCATCAGATATGGTACTTAATTCCATTAGATATTATTGGCAATACTGCGAGGTTCATATAAATTAGACTACTTTACATTCAACAAGCCAACAAGAGTGCCTGTATGAGGTCACATGAGTTAGAAATAGCAGCTAAATGTCCCTTAAATCACACACAACTGACGAGTAAAAGGTCACATTTGGGTAATGTAATCCAAGGTAAATGAAAGCAGAAGAATCATAGATAGATCATACTTCACCTGGAGATAAGGCTTTCCTTACCTTATTTCTAATGAAAGACATTGCCTATGATTTTTAAATAATTTACAAAATAATCAAGAATCTTAAGGAACTTAGTAATATAACTTTATTATTATTAAGTTAATGTGCGAAACGTAACAAATGTTCTTACATAAAATTATAATTGAAAGATTTTTAGATAACTACAAACACTTTAAAATACAACAGTTATGTATCATAGAACCAAGAGCGATGTGGTATCGAAGGAGTTAAGCAATATCTGTTCATTCAAATATCTAGCAAAAGGTAGAATTTGTACTACCAAACCCCGCAGTAAGTTACTGTCCATTTACTGAATTACCAGCTCTCATTAACCACCACTAAAGTATACATCAAAACTAACAGCCCAGGATTATGTTAGCCGGCTAAATGGTAAAGTTGTTAGAAGAAAGTTGAATAGAATGGTTTGCACTATTTGATCATACTTGCCACCCTTCTGGTTCAATCATGTGACCAACTTTTATCCTTTCAAGATCGATAAGTAAAGTATCAGTCTAGCACTAGAGCGGATTATCCCCCCCCCCTCTCTCTCTCGAAGAAAACACCCGTGCTCAGGCTTGGAGAAAGATGAGCTCCACAAGGTTTAAAATACCCGAGATACACCGTAATTTCGCGGTGGCACCCGTATGACTAAATCAAGAGTTCAGAGTCTAAGGCAGGAAGTGGATAAGTTGCTCATAGCTATAAAATTAAATATTTTACGTAATTGATCTGGTTACTCTTGTTACGTAGGCACAAGGCCAGCAATTTAAGGTAAGCGAGAGAGAGAGTATGTGTGTGTTTGAAAGAGAAAGGGATGGATATATATATATATATATAGAGAGAGAGAGAGAAAGAGAGAAAGATGGGGGGGGGGGTTAGAGTAAATTAGTTGACTGAGGGGAAACGGTCTCAGTTAGCCGTTAAATTGTTTTATCGGCCCAGGATCGATGAAAGACAAAGCTGATCTTGTCGGGGTTGTTGTTTCTAGTTTTGGCACAAGGCCAGCAATTATCCCAGTGCATTTCTGGTACTTTATTTTATCGACCCCGTAAAGATGAAAGGCAAAGTTAACCTCGGGAGGTAACTCTATGGTTCAAAGCATGGCGTCCGACCCTCTACCGATACTGCCAATCCACCGCCCTGTTGAACTCAAAATATGTGTATATAATAGGGTTGTAATCAAACGGTGAGTGCATTAGTCATCGATATAAATATATGATTAAACGATATATGTAACCTCAGCATCTTATTTTGTTAATTTTATATATATAGATATATAGATAAATAGATAGAGATACACGCACACGTTTACATGCATTGTTTCATGATCAATTATCTAACTGTTAATATCTAATTCTTACAATAACATCATTCTTTGACAAACGAATGAATGAATGATACGATATTAGACGTTTAGACATCTGACATAAAGACGTTTAGGCATCTGGCGTACTAGTAGTAGTAGAAGAAGAAGACTCAGGCAGCTGCACAAGAGAAAGTCATTAGAAATTTTACACACAGACGCGCGCGCATGTATACATGTGCGAGGGAAAGACACAGTTTGTTACATGGTGAGAATTTTTTTATATCTATAATGTGTATTATAGAGTGCTTATAAACCAGTGATATTTCCTTTAAGCGTCAAACTAATAAACTGTTATTATTGGCAGTATCGGTAGAGCGTCAGGCATGCTTTCCAGCATAGTTACGTCCCTTTACGATCTGAGTTCAAATCAAGCCGAGGTTAACATTGCCTTTCATCCTTACGAGGTCGATAAAATAAAGTACCAGTAATGTACTGGGTAATTGCTGGCCTTGTGCCAAAAGTAGAAACAATTATAATAAGTTGTTTTTTTAAATACTTTACAGTATCCAAGATGTGAGGAGCGAAAAAGTCTCTGGCAGTGGTCTCCGAAATGAGACACCAACCTCTTACTCAAGCGTAAAGAGTAAGAACATGCGGCCTCTTCCCATATATATATATAATATATATATATATATATATATATTTAAATCTGAAAATGATCCACTTCAGTTTAAAAAGGTTCACCATCCCTGGGATATAGGTTTAATTTTTCTTCCCTCAACAGCAACAAAAACATTAAGATATTTTTCTAAGTCATATCAGTGATAGATATCCTTTACAGAAAAATCTCTGTATCAAGGAGGAAACATATTGAATAATGAGCGTATTTATGTCCCTCTCTACATTTCCAAGTAGTCTTATCCCGGCTCTGGTTCTATGAAACAAAACCAGTTACAAAGGTTTCATATTTAAATCTAAACTTCTCAAGAAAGTTTGATATAAAAACATATTGAGTCGTTAATCAATACCATTCTAACCGTGAAACAATAATTTTAGTAAATCTCTAGAATTAATTCCAATACGATATATTTCACTTTCTACGTGTCAATTTTTAAAGTGCCCCCCCCCCCCCCCCCCCAGTCCTCACCCCATAAACCGGAAGTTCATCTCTAGTCTCACTACAGCCTCAATCACATCAACAATACAAGTCAGCGATGGCTTTCAAAAGCTATGGGTAACGCCCTTTTCTATGTAAGTCTGTCTGTGTTTAAATATACAAATAATTTTACCAACTAGCGTAAATTAAGACCGTATAAACCAAACTTCTCTGAAATAAACATCATAAATTAGTTGAAATTCCTTCACATTATATATATATATATACATAATTTTTATAAGGTGTTAACTGACTAGAGTTCTGCAACCTACACTGCAATCAGTCGATGGTAATACCAATATGTACAAATTCGAGTTCGTTTTGATAGTCAAGGTGGAATATACATACAGTAGATATTAGCGAAAGCCATATCATGTTGTGTATAAATTTATTCATCTATTATACATATTTCTCTGGAGTCGATGTTATCACCACCTAGCCATCAGCCCAAGTTCATCATTCAAAGATAAAGACAAGCAACCTCTATAGATTTTCATATTGTATTCCCAAAAGAACCATGGTAGAAGGGTGAATTCTGAAAATGACAGAGAATCCATTGAGGCGTGTGTCTGTGTGTGTGTGTGTGTGTGTGTGTGTAGAGAGAGAGAGAGAGAGAGAACTACAACAGATGCAGATGGAAGTTTTCAGTACCATCTGCAATCATTGTTGTTATTCTTGGCTTTTTAAAATACACAAGTGTATTTAATATGCATATGTGTATATGTATTGTATATCGTATGGGGATGTATGTATATTATACAGATGTACACTTTTCTTCCATTTTAGTCCGCAACAAAGTTTCATCCTTAGAATTGAGATAATCAAATCTCGCCGGGGTAAACTTTGCTTTTCATCCATCTAGTGTCTATAAAATTAAGTACCAGTAAAGTACTAGGGTTGATATACACAACTTTCCCGTTTACGCAAATTGCTGGCCTTTAAATAAACCATTACAATTTAGATAACTGAAAGCAGTTACTGACGGGAATCAACCCAGAGGTGACGACGAACTTCTGTGTGTATGTACATAAAGAGCCTAAACATCAAAACATCCGAGAAACCACCAGTGAGATTATATATCTCTCTCTCTATATATATATAGGAGAGAGAGAGAGAGAGAATGGAGCGCAAAACTGATGATGGTTGTAATCATTGTTTCTACTTTAGGCATAAGGCCAGCAATAACCAGTACATTACTGGTACTTTATTTTATCGACCCCGTAAGGATGAAAGGCAAAGTTAACCTCGGCGGGATTTGAACTCAGACCGTAAAGAGACGTAACTATGCTAGAAAGCATGGCGTCCAACCCCCTACCGATACTGCCAAGATGGTTGTAATGATTTAAAGACGGAGAGTGGGTTGTAATGGTGTAGATGGAGATAGGAGATCCATTATTAATGTTTTCAGTAAAACAGTAAACCTATATTTATGAATTTGAATAAATATTTAATTTAAAAAAAAAAAAAAACCATAACATTTTCTTTTAAAGAAATTAAGGAGAGTCGACTAGTTTTTCAAACAAGTTTGCTCCCTTCTGAAATAAACGAAAACATCCAATCAAAAATAAGTTTGGAATTGTTGATTATTTTACAGAAAGAAGTGATGCAAATGATATTCTCTCCTCTGTAACTTACAGCCAATGAGAAATTAATTTATTATATATTTATCATAATAAAGCTGCGTTATATTTCGTGTAAAATGTCGGTCACGTTGAAAAGGGTATGGTAAGAAAGAGAAAACAGAGCGGTGGTAGTCATCGTGACTAGCAGAAACTCGGCATATTTTTGGTTTTTGTTTTGTTTTAGTCTAACACTGTAACAGGTCTTTATGGAAGGGGAGGGGGTAAGTGTGTGGAAGAGGAAACAGTGAATGAGTGAGTGTGTGTGCATGTGGGAGTGCGCGCGCGTTTGTATGTGCATGGTAGCAGCATCGTTGAAATCTGTTTAGTGTTAAGATTTATATAGCCCAGCCTGTTTCAGCTATGTACAAACTAGATGCATTTTGAAGAGCTCGAGCAAAACACCTATCATATTTAATGTACGAAGAATAAATGGTAAGAATATGTGCCTGCGGCGTGTTTTCAAAAGCTTGTGCAAAATATAATAATATAATGAAAGTGATGAAATTCAAAAATGAAGAAAGCCAGGGAACTAAAAGAGGTATTACTTACACGAAAAGTATTATTTATTCTAAAATTATAAATTAGTTAAACCTCCCATTTTATTAGTTTGTCATTTGTTAAATTAATTCGATATATTTTGTATTGTTGTATATATGTAATTAAGTACTGTATATATGTATAGAAATATATAACATAAAATAAAGAAATCAAAATGTCATACTGATGTTTAATACATGATGGTTGTTTCTAATTAAACTGTGGAATTTCCACAGGGTCAGCTAGTGAATGGTGGTAGTTCTAGAAATGCTTGAAATGTCAGAGTGACATATACAGGAGCGAATTTACAATAACCAGCCACGAATCTTGAAATTCTTATGAACAGACAAATTGTTGTATTTAAGAAATTCCTTCCTTTCATTTAATTCATGAGAAGAACGACAGACGGGTGGAGCTCTCAGCGAGATGTTTTCTTTTTAACAACAGATAAATTCTGAGGAATTTACGGAGGAGAAACTCATAGGATTTAAAAGAAAAGCTCTGCAAACAATTGTAAACAAATATGAAAAAGAAGAAAACACAGCTTGTATTTTTAAGTTAAAATAGAATAAATGAAAAAGACAGGCGATAATTTGTTAAATCCAAAACAAAATAACTTCCGCAGAGGCAACAGAGGAGATAAGTTATCAATGTTTATAGAAGCGTGAGGTGTAAACATGCACGGGACTTGTTGCACCATATAAACAAATCCTTCTGTAAAACAACAACAACACACACACGCATAAAAAAAAAACCCACACCAGCTATGAACTAGTTTTTAATAACTGCCACTTTTTCACCCCTGCCTGCTTCTTTTATAGCAAGTGTTATCCAGTTAGGGAAAGGCTATAAATGTAATACATATAGAATTTTCTGTGAATAGTTTTAACCTGTCACGATCCTAGGGGCCCGTCGGGCCACAGTTTACCTCGGTTTTAAGGAGGCACAAGCATATTTCTAATTTTTGAAAATAATATATTTTAAAAAATTGGGAAGGATTTAGGAAAACAATGTTGTTGTGAGCTGGTGTTGGAACAAAATGTTCTGAGATTAAATTATCTTAGTCAGATTTAGTTTCAATATAAGCATTTTAAAATGAATGATTTTATAACATAAAAATTGAGGCGTTCTCGGACAAGTGGTATAAAAAATGCAGACCTGTCAACTCTCCCCGTCTGACGATGTTTTCTCTTGTGAAAATGGGTATAGCTTTCATTATGTAAAATCTCCCCATTTTGCCTTATTTCTCCCTGTTTGGGTTTTTAGAGGATAGCAGGTCTGAAAATGTGAAAGTACAAAACTCCTGTTTTCATATAAGCTTCTAATCTGAATTACACTGAGTCAATGTTAATTCTAATCAATTCAATGGTTTTACTAATATCATTAACAGTTTTCATTATTCTAATTCTCCAATAGATTCTATAAAAAGTCTCTTCCGATGAAGAGTTTTATACGCCATTTGGAACCAAAATAAGCGTCCGGCCTTCGTTCAATCTGTGGGGAAATTGCCGGAAAACTGATGATTATGTAGCATGATACCAAACTTTTGATGATATCCAAATTTCAACTCGGCTGTTTTATCTGGCCATCCGACAGTTTTCTTTAGAATCCATGAAATCCAATATGAATGAGATATACCGCCCAGGAAAAGGAATAAAGTTTGCCTCCCCTTTCCATCGCCATCTTTTTTTTATCTTATTTATATATTTACCCCGATTTTTTTTCTTTTCTTTCTTCCTATTCATAAATATATACAATTGAATATGAAATTTTGAATAAAACTACAAAAACCCAATTAAGTAAGTAAGATTTAAAAATAAATGGTGGTGGATAACCAAATCTAGAGGGTGATAATTCCGAACAGATATTCCTCCGAAAAATAAAACAGACACGGCTGTAAAATATTCGCTATATTTTCTTCTTCTTGAGAAACAGGGGTCGCATTATACATAAATACACACGGAAAACTAATGAGATATACACATAGTGGTGACAATTCTTACAGCAAAAAATATAAAATATAAAACACATACAAAAAAGAAAAGCTACTAATGTGATTTTCGTATGTGTGACCTACCTATATCAAACTATTCAGGGACTAGAATAACACCCCTTTCTTCATACCCCACTCATAAAAGATTTGGCTCCGTTGGAATGCTTTAAAGAAATTCAGTCCATAGATCTAACATAATGTGACACATAGTAGGGGTGTATATGAACGCATATACATGTTTATATGTATAATTAGCATACGAGAGTCTCGCAACGAATTTTTAAAGCTGTAACCATATCACAGCTATCTCAGTGACTGCCGAGAATGCCAGACAGCTGCTTCTGCAATTTAATCCTTCATCAGAGATATTTATTCACATGGTGCTGAGACAATAGGTTACATCCGATGTGTTCTTGCATATATATATATATATATATAAATGGAAAAAATGAAATTTCATTTCTCACTTTTCGTACGGCTGATACTTAAATGTAAGTATGTATACGTACATACATATATGTATACAGACGTACAGTAGTATGTATATACAAACATACATGCACACATATAAATGTACGTATGGGTTTACCGAACATTTATTATAATCTCGGTTTGTTTGTAAACAAACAGCCGATATTATTAGCCGTACAGTGTTCGGCAACCATCGTTGCCATTTTGTTCAACACTGACAAAGGACCGATGAACTAGTTTCTAGCTTATTAGCTGTCATCAGCACCGTATTTCTTCCTGTCAGTTGATTGAACGTTTGAAAGTATATACTTTCCTTATGTATATTAACGGCTGAGCAGCCTAATTTGCATATCGAGTGAGTTAGTCGGCGAGGCGTACCGAAAACGATAAATAGAAAAAATGAAATTTCATTTCTCACTCTCAGTATGGCTGATACTTAAATGTAAGTATGTATACGTACATACATATATGTATACAGACGTACAGTAGTATGTATATACATACATACACACATATATATATGTACGTATGGGTTTACCGGTTACAAACAAACCGGGCATTATAATAAATGTTCGGTAAACTCATACGTACATATATGTATGTGTGTATGTATGTATATGTACATACTACTGTACGTCTGTATACATATATGTATGTACGTATACATACTTACATTTATATATATATATATATATACATATAATTTGTTTATACTTATCAAGTATATGTATATACACAATATATATATATATAATATATATATATATATATATATATATATATATATACATATACATACATGGTGGCTGCCAACTCGTTTTCGAGTACGGCAACTACTTTATATCCATCTAGGAGCACCCCTACCGATGCGCTGAACGAGTGTGACTTTTCAGTCCAGCCAGCGACTTAAAAACTCTGGTAAAAACACTACACTTGTGACAATTATTGACACATAGTGCTGGGCCCATGGTACCATGTGACGACAAGTGCAGAGAGATCTCCAGATATAAAGCAATGCCTGTGCCGTGAAGATTTTATAGTGAGCAAAAGCAATGCACAAAGCCAGTCCCACTCTCTTAACCAAGATGATATTTACCAAAAAGAAGAACAAGTCAACATCATTGGATACCATCAGGGTTGCAGGTGTTATCTCAGAATTTTCCTTCTCCTAGAATTCTGCCTTGACAAAGGCTAAGGGGTCATCTCTCCCGGTGATTTTGGATGACCATTGACTCTTAACAGCTCCTTTGCCCTTTGACAGGTTTTGTTTTTAGTCCTGCAGGATGTCCAAAGTCACCCTCCTCACCAAGAAACCTTGGTGGGGTTGCCAGTTTAGTCGCCAACGACCCGACCATGAGACAGGTTGTACTGGGATACATGTTACCAGTAGCACCAACTGGTTTCCTGACATACATACACATATATATTTTATATATACACGCATATTATATATACATATACACATATATTATGTCTTGCACATACTAAACTGTCTACTGTCCCAACCGAGTCCTCCCAGAATTTGGTAGCGCTTGTTTCTTGTGATCGTTTGCTACTTACTGTCCCGGTGCAGCTGTAAAGCCTACATTCTTAGCTAAACTTCCAGAGATCCCACTACATCTCTTGTGTACCCATAATTTGCATTTGGGATAGAGGATGGAATTTCTACCTACACCTTCCTAAATATTGAACAAGCCATCTAGCTGAGGGGATTAGGGTTCTATTTTCTCTTCTACTTACTATCTCCTTAGTCTTTGTCAGGTTGACTTGAAGACCTTTTGTTTCTAGATCCTGTTTCCACGTTTGAAATTGTTTTTCTAGTTCCACCATAGATTCTGCTATGCGTGTAATATCATTCGTGTAGAGGAGTTTCCATGGGCATCCGGTCTTAAACTCCTCTGTTATATCCTGTAGTACGATATATATATATAATATAAAACGAAAAATCAGTGATGCATCTGAACTCAATTTATTGTGTGTTACAATTGTTTCGCCGGCGGACAGCTCGAGAGAATACGCTCCGAAATCATTAGACGTGTCTGTCAAACCTGCGGGTCCAGAATCAGACAGATCCACACAATGATCGCGTCTCGAGCTGTCCGCCGGCGAAACAATTGTAACACACAATAAACAGTTCAGATGTATCACTGATTTTTCGTTTTATATTATATCATACTCAGCTCTGTAAGAGCATAGAGTGCTCAACCGGCATACCGCCTCTGGAAGCATCTTAGCTACCATCAGACACACACACACACACACACACATATATATACACACACACATAAACATATACACAGATAAATACTTATATAAATACATGTTTTTATATATTTATCCACACACACACACACACACACACACATATATATATATAAACAATCGGAGAGCTGAGTAGACTGAAATTCTTAAGAAATGTAAAAATCCTAAACGCTGTAACCGCAGCCGATTGCTAATAAAATTAGCTCAGAAAATCGGGTAAAATATTCCTATAGATGGCAAGAAAGAGGCCAGCTGCTTCAGGGTATTGAACCCCGTACTTCTCAAATTCTGGGTGAACGCTTTAACCATAGAGCTAAACGGTATTTGACAACAACGTCCGTCTAAATAGAAACCTAAGCAAGTAGATTGAATATAACCAACTTTTTAAAAATAAACCACTGACGATTACTATAAATAATATGTTAGAAAATCGAGTTGAAAAACACTGTAGACGGAAAAAAATGGTAACAGCAGCTACGAGAGTTCGAAATTCATATCTCTTTTCTCACCTCTCTGCTTAAGGACCTCAACATTAATACTATCCAGACCAGGAGATTTATTATTATTTAATTTCTGAACAACAGAAGCTATATGATTTCCTGAATGTATGTATATATACATATATATCTACACATACATACATATATATATATATATATATATTTACACATACATACACATACATACATATATATATCTACACATACATACATATATATATCTACACATACATACATATATCTATCTACACATACATACATACATACATATATATATATATTACACATACATATATATATATATATATATATATATCTACACATACATATATATATCTACACATACACACGTCTCTGTGTGTGTGTGTGTGTGTGTGTGTGTGTGTGTGTATTATGAAATACTGTGTGCTTCTTGCTCATAATAATTTCTATACTTTTCATATATTTATATACTTTATATATATATATATATATATATATATATATATATATATAAATGAAAAGTATAGAAATTATTATGAGCAAGAAGCACACAGTATTTCATAGTGGATTGGCAGTATCGGTAGAGGGTCGGACGCCATGCTTTCAAGCATAGTTACGTCCCTTTACGATCTGAGTTCAAATCCCGCCGAGGTTGACTTTGCCTTTCATCCTTACGGGGTCGATAAAATAAAGTACCAGTAATGCACTGGGTAATTGCTGGCCTTGTGCCTAAAGTAGAAACAAGTATTTCATAATATATATATATATACACACACACACAGACGAGTGTGTATGTATGTGTAGATATATATGTATATATATATATCATAGTACTTAAAACTCTCATTAACAGAATGAGCACCAAATATTATTCTGAGTAGAAAAGTGGGAGTGGGGTGAGAGGGAAACGGGAGGGGAAGAGAAGGAGAAAGGGAGGGGAAGAGAGAGTCATGGGGTATGAATTTCTTTGGCTGTGGAGATGTTTGGAGAATTAAGAGTTGATGTAGGGGAGTGTCCCTGTAGTGCAAGCTGTGTGCTAAAATATAATATATATAACACTATAACGGAGCTAAATTGTATTTTTGAAAGATAAATGTGCGTGTGTTTGTGTGCTTCATACCAAGTTATATAACAATATGATCGCTATATATGTCGCCAAGCCGAATACCACACACTGAGGTTGGTGCCAAAATATGTCACCCAACTTGGATATCACATACTGTGGTAGTTAAATATGCTACAACTGGTGTCTAATTATGCCACCCAAGCTAATATTCACCAGAGACTCGGATCGACTCATAACTTGTATATGAAATTGTTTGGAAGCCCGCCCAATGGATTGCACGAGTAATTCAAGGGGCCAGCCTTGTAACACACCCTGTCATGCTAAATCTCCCTGAGAATTACGTGTCTATGGAATGCTCATCTACTTGAACCCCTACTATACACACACATATATGTATATAAATACATGCATATACCTCTCTCTCTCTCTCTCTCTCTCTCTCTCTCTCTCTCTCTCTCTCTCTCTCTCTCTCTATATATATATATATATATATACTAGCAGTGTATCCCGGCGTTGAACATTGGTAATAGCATCTCCAATGAGAAACGTTTATTTGTGAGTACCTCACGAAAATATACCGACAGGAATATAATAAATGTAATCTGAGATACCCCAAAACATTAGTGTCTGCAGTTCTGTTAAACATGCCAACATAAGAGCAAGAATGAGGGGCTCATTCTACTGACATGGCTTTAAAAATGAGGCTTGTTTGCATAATTGCAAACGAATCGATTATTATTAATATTCGAAAAACTCAGATTACATTTATTGTTTTCAGCCATGTAGAGCGAAACATTCTTTTTATACATGTATGTATATATATATATATATATATATATATATATGTGTGTATAATATACAAATATATATAATATACAATAAGGTATGTCCATAGAATCATTTGATAAAATATATACATTATTTCCTCTCCCAATCAGCATAATCAACCACACAAAAAACCAATTAAACAAGGCTATAAGATTAAAAGACACCGATGAAGAAATGATGGATAAATGAACGACAGCTATCTATTGGCGATCAACAGCTATAGAATATTTACCCAGCATTTCTAATAGCACGTGGAAATCGCTTAAATATATCGTCAACCATACACAATTATATATATATATATATATATATATATATATATATATATAGTGGGGGGTGCAATATATATCCGTGCTACAATTTTATATAATTATTATATTAAATTATACTCTTTCGCTTTTTACCTGTTCCAGCCGACTGGCGGAGACCAATGTTGTTGTTGTTTTCTGTATAATGAAAAACCTATACCTACTTTTGCAAAACCCTGTATATTTTTATCGAAGTATCAATATAGAGAAGCTAGTATTTAAATTTTCAAGCCTGGTACTTGTTTTCACTTATCTCTTTTTATCGAACCGCTACATTACAGAAGGGAAACAAACGCATACACACATACCTCAATAATTTGGTAGACGAAAACTGCAGAAGCCGTCATGTGCGTGTATGAGTATATATATGAGAGAGAGAGAGAGAGAGAGAGAGAGAGAGGGGGGGGAGCCGGTCGTAGAAATAAATGGTTTTAACTGAGTAAAGCTTTTGGTCATTTCTTCTGAATTGAATATATATATATATATATATATATATATATATATATAATGCGACACAAGTTTCTGCAATCTCCATTTACTATGTTTCACTTCCAAGGCATCGGTCAACACGAAGCTATAGTAGAAGACACTTCTCCCATGGTTCAGCGCAGTGTATCTGAACTCAGAACTACATGGTTTGCGAAGGGAACTCATTAGCCACACAGCCAGCCATACATGCGCCTGTATCAGCGTTGTGGATTGTATAAACATGTCATTAGCTTTATAATTGCTCAGATCCAATCTTGTCCAAGATCTGCAGTGAAAGATATGACTAGGGACTCTATCATTAAAACAAAATCTGTAGTCAGCAAAGACAACAATTTCAGAATCATTTCAGCATATTTTGTTTCTATCCCAAACCATTACCCGTCGCTAGAATTGATGTTATCCGTTGATCCAGTGATGTGATTTCCATCTTTCTCGTGATTAATCTACATTTTCATCGCTTCCACCAGTTATTATTCTATCTTTGAATGTTATCCCCAGTTTGATTATGGAAGTGTTTTGGGTGAAATTCTACTATATTTGTTGTGGACGCACGTGTGGCTGAGAGGTTAAGAAGTTTTGCTTCGCAATCATGAGGTCCCGAGTTCCAGGCTCTGGGCAAGTATCTTTACCATAGCCTTACAAGGCTAGGATTGATGCCTAGCAGTGTCTTTCATTAGAAATGTGGCAACGAAATGGTTAAGATGTACCTTTGACGGTAACCAGAATGCTTACATTGTTGAGAAAACATCCACATCTTCAGGAAGTTTCTCATCTCAAGGTCACAATCATTTTACCACTATGTCTTTTTTTTTTTTTTTTTTTCCTAAATTAATATAACGTAAGTATTGGTTAAATTATTTGTACTGAAACATTTGTAAAGTTATTAAATGATTTAAGAACTCTAGTCAATCACCTTAATTTGTTTTATATATATATAAAATAAAAAAGGTGTTAGATCTTCATAATATTTATTGAGGTGTGACGCACGTTTTGCTCAAGGCTCGATCTGTATCGATCGGGCCCGACTTTGGAATCAAAAGCTCATCGGACTTCTGTTATGGCAACCCCAATAAATGTAATGAAGATCTAACACCTCGTCCTTATCATTACACTCTGCTTAGTACAAAACCAATATACCTACTGGAAACTACGTATTGAGTACTCACTTTGATGAACTTACAGTAACTGAACGTTACAATCCCTAAACTGTGTGTGTGTGTGTGTGTGAGTGTAAGATGTACATATATATACATACATGCACATATATACACACACTGGGGTGAATACAAACGAAAGAAAAAAGAAATCAACACATGTGGCAGTTGAGAGTGTTTATGTTAACACCTTGACTTAGTTCTGCATTACCAGTGGTTTCATATATATAGATACGTCTAACCCCTTCAGGTGTCTGGAAATAAGGGCTCTGAATTGATGTGTGTTTATGTCTATGAAACCACTTGCAGTGTAGAAATAAGTCAAGCTGTTTATATACGCTCACACACATTGTTCATGAAAGTTTATAGTTGAATATTTAAAACTACTTGGTGTTCAGTTACAAAATGAAAGCAGGGAGTTTTATTTATTTATTCAAAATAGCTAAAGGAATTTTATTCCCAGTTTCTAATCACTGTAACCTTACACTGTCACACTCCAGTGCACTTTCTCAGCCATTTTATAAATGGTAAACCATACACAACTCTGTGGCACTGGTCTGTGACATTCACCCACTTCCACAAATTGTATGGCATGTAATGTATTTTCAATGGTTATGTTTATCCTAGATCCAGTGACTTTATAGAGAAATAAAAAAAAAACACCTAAAATAATTACTGTATAAAAAGAGACATTTTAGCCATTAGTATAAAACCTTCACACAAACCGTTAATTTTACTTTATATTTATCATTAATCATTTATTATATGGGGTCAGAATCCTGATCACACTGTCTGCGACCTGGTCACTAACAGTTCCACTTTCCACACAGTACTTGCTTTAGTTTCAACACATGGTCTTAGATCACTTGCCAAACAAGTACAACTTTGAAATACCTACAATGATTTCTAGAAAAATGAACCAAAATATCAACAGACTAGAGAGCCGTTTTAAAGTGTTTATATTTATCTAAAAACTCTTCCATAATTTCATGTACGATATGCTCTAAACACGAACTTAATAAAGTTTGTTATTTTGCTAAATCCCTCCAAATTCATAATTCTTTTCAAAATTATTTGAAAACCATATGATATTTCTAAAGAAAGGGTTAAAATGTAATAGATTTAGACCAGTGTTGTTCAAACTATATGCTATGAGATGTAGTTCGGTACACAGCAAAGTAGCAGGATTCTCGGACAAATTCAAATGAAAGTGAGAAAGATAGGCACATAGGGGGGGGGGGGGGGCTGTATTTAGATTGAATCATTTAGCATACATATACATGTCGGTTCATAATTGTTTCTACTTTTGGCACAAGGCCAGCAATTATCCCAGTGTATAACTGGTACTTTATTTTATCGACCCCGTAAGGATGAAAGGCAAAGTTAACCTCGGCGGGATTTGAACTCAGAATGGCAAGGGCCGTAACTCTATGCGTCAAAGCATGACGTCCGACCCTTTACCAATACTGCCAATCCACAATGATTGCAAGTGTTTCCAGGTGTCATTCAAGTTTATATACTGCAATTCTGAGTATACAATATTTTGCAAGAATGCCATGAATGATATACACTATTATTTACTCTTTTTTTACTGTGATAATATATATTTAATTGCTAAATATGCTTATATCATGGCAAACAAGAAAAAAGGAAACAAAAAGAAAAAAAGGTGGTGGTGGTGGGGGGTTTCTCTACATTCCTGGTTGGTCAGAATATATGTGTGTGCATGCACATGCAAACCCTACACATTTAATTGGATGGTACAGCTTAGCTGCAGAGAACAGGTAGCAATACCCACTGCAGCAGCCATTCCACCCAACAAAGCCCCTTCCTCAGGTGAGATGTGTCGGAAATGGTGCCATGATGCAACTAATACACTCTGTGATGTGTTCACATTGAATAAACGACAAGATAAGAGAGAGGGGGACCCTTCAGTCATGCCAGGCACATGACAACCTCACTAGTGCTGGTGCCATGATAAAATGCACCCAGCAAGCTCTGCAAGATGGCTGATGTTAGAAAGGGTATCCGGCTGTTAAACCATGACAAAAAATGAAACATATGACCAGTCTATTCTCGGCCTGTGGCAACCTGTCAAAACTATGCTAGCATGGAAAAAAGACAATTATGATGGTGGTGCCTGTAACTCCTACAAATGATGATTCATAACACAGAAACAAAATGAAAGATAGCCTCCCCCAACAGAAGGGAACAAGAATTAAATTAATTCTATGCTGAGATGATAAAATGGGGAATGAAATATGTAAATGAATCTTGGATATAACCAAGTGATAACGTATGATATTTTGTTGGAAGAAAATAATTAGCTAATGATGAGGGAGAGGAAACATTCACCACTATAATTAGGGGGTTTGATAAAAGATAAATTTATGCTTTGATATGATCGAAAACACAGTTCAAGCTTACAAGAACTGGTGAGTGGAATACAGTTCAAGAGCTAAAAGTAAGATCAATAAATACATTAAATATTCTTCAGGAAACTATAATTTAAAGGTAGAAATATCATCAATACAGACATACATACACGCAAACATATAACATTCTTTATTATGGCTAAATCCAGAGTAAGAAGAGTCATTTCTTACTCATAATAAAAAATATTATTAATCTCTACTTTGGTGATGAGTGTTCATTTTTACATCATCAATATTACAGATTATACATATATATATTTCTTATAATATTTGCTCTCTGAGTTTTATATTTATATAATCCTTATCGATCCCTCTTCAAATTTTAGTCTTCACATTATCATCATTTTACGTCCTCTTTTCCCTGCTTGCAAGGGTGGGACAGGAACTGATTCTGGCTTGATTTCTACAGCTGGATGCCCTTCCTAACACCAACCTCATTTACAGTGAGTGTTGGGTGGTTTTTTGCCGTGGCACCTCCACAACCACTTTGCAGTGGAATGATATGAACCCCAGTCCCTATCATCTCATTTCTACAGCTGAGTAAACTGGAGCAATGTGAAATAAAGTGTCTTGCTCAAGGAAACAACACATCACCCGGTCTGAGAATTGAACTCACAACCTTTCGATTGCAAGGCCAATGCTCTAACCACTAAGCCATGTGCCTCCATATATATATATATATATATATAAGTTATATCTGAATAAATACAGTGTGTAACCGAGACAGCATCAATGTGTGTGTGTGTGTGTGTGTGCGTGTGCGTGTGCGTGTGCGTGTGCGTGTGCGTGTGCGTGTGTGTGTGTGTGTGTAGAAAGAAAAAGCGAGAGTGGGGGTTGAGAAATTGTATAGTTATGCATGAGAAGGCAGTGAAAAGATCAATACAGTGTATCCTATCTTTATTCCATCTAGTGGTAAGGTTTTATTTACACTGTAGACACTAAAACTACTGTTCAATCAATCCTTTATTCAATGCAATGCTGTATTCATTTCAAATCCATCATAGAATCAGGAACAATGTACTAACTGTACTAACTGTGTATCTAAAGAGAATGCTCCCCATCATTTTTTGCAGTTAGGCATCTCAAACCATTTTGAAACCAATCCATTTGAAACTGTCACTGGTTCTATAATTCAAAGCTGTTAATTTTATAGTGATTACCATCATCATCGTTTTTAAATAGACTTTTCGATGCAAGCTTCGGTTGGACAGGACTTTTGAGGTAATGTTTTAAACACAAATGCCCTTCATGACACCAACCCTTTTGATCGCTTCTTACAACACACAGGTGTACATATCTTAAACCAGATATATTTACCTAAAAATCTCCAATCATAATTTTTTTTTAAGAACATTTGTTAAGTTATGGTCCAAACACCAGCTTAATAATGAGTATGTTAGATTTGCTAAATCCCTCCAAATTCTATATTTTTAGAATTATAGGCAGTGTATTATATGAAGTATGGGGTAACAAAAAGTAAAACAATCTGAGTATTAACCCATTTGATAAAAGATAAAAACACATGAAATCACCCCTGGTTCTATTAAACTCCGAGCAACGCCGGACACTTCTGCTAGTTTTAAATAAACAACTTTGTATCATAGAACCAAGAACAGCTTCAAGACGGTTTAAGATTAAAAGTGTTAAACTGTAGTACACTGGAATAACTCCTGGTAGTAAAGAAAACAGAAACAAGTAACATATTCTGCATCATGATGATGATGTCAATCATCAACTTCATCATTTAACTCCTCTTTTGCCTAACAAGGTTAGACATTCTCATATATATATGTCACACATACAGCATTCTTAGCACACTACTTGACTATATGTATATATATATATATATATATATATATATATATATATATATATATATATATATATATATATATATGTCTAGCTCCAGTAGATGAGTCACATGCTGGTTTTGTGTCTTGTGTGTCTGTGTGTGTGTGAAAAAGGTAAAAGGAAATATTTGAGGAAGGGGAATGAGACCAAAAAAAGTAAAGAGAATATATATATATGAATGTGTGTGTATCTGTGTGTACTGACCCCAAATATAAAAATCATGACACACTGTCCAAACCAGAATATAAAACGATGGTGATGGTTACATGCCATCCTATAAACAACCAGTCTTCAGAAAAAGATGACAGTTATTTATAATTTAAAATTAGTCATCATCATCACCACCACCAATGACATTATCCATCTTGTGAGAGTGCCTGAAAGCACTTATCTTACTCCATGTTATTGATTATATCTGGAAATCACAGGTATAAAGAAGCAGCAAAGTGAATTGACTTACCTGGGAATTGAACACACATTATATAGTCTTAGCTAACAAGAGGTTACTACTTACTGTTATTCGACTATATCCTTCCTTGTCATATTTCTAATGAAATTCAATGCCTATCATTTTCATATAATTTTTTAAATAATCATGAATTTTTAGGAATTTAATGTTCTCAGGTCTTGAATAATCGCCCCGCCCACCCCCACCCAACCCAACCATGCTTATTAATTTTTCAGATTTTTTCTAATATCCCCCAGCTTATTAAATTTTGCTAACCTATCTCTGGTGAAAGTTAATTGTAAGTGATTCATATTGATACAGCAGCCAGAAAATCTGATAATTTTATTTTACATTAAAAAACATTATATGACAAAAAAAAGGACATTACAAGAAATCTCATATTTACAAACTTACACTATACAATTACTCACACACACATTATTATTTGAGACCCGAGAGTAATTAACTTTCTTATTATTCAGTTGGTGTTTGGAACATAAAGATTCTTACACAAAATTATCATGGAACGATTTTAGTTAAATATAAACTGGTTCTTTCATATGAGACTGTTTAAAAAAAAAAATAGTCTCATATGAAAGAACCAGGGCCAGTTAGGTATCAAAGATGTTATGATACATTAGACTTATCATAATCAACAGTTTAACAATACAACCTCTATGTAGTTGCTTCACTTGCAAGAAATAGCAGTCAAATCTTTATCAAATCAAACCTTGGACTGTGTCTGAACTAAAGACAATAGGAGTAGAGCTTCTATCATTAAAATAGCTGAGAAACTTTATGAGATGTAGCAAAAATTGTGCATAATATCTGAGTGGAGTTAACTATATGTTAGAGAACAACATGTCGTAGTAGAGATTTTATTTATCTCAGAGCGGTTTGCTACATGTTAAAGAACAAGATGTGATAGAAAGTTCTGAAATATAGTGGTATAAAATTCTGAAGTGTTGTAATAGCAGATATTATGGTTTATATCTGAAAAAGGTTTGATATATGTTAGAGAACAACATGTGGTTGCAGAGACTATATATCTGAGAGAGGTTTGCTACCTATTAAAGAACAATACATGGTAGCTAGTTCAGAAGTGCTGGGGCAGAGATGATGTACCAGCTTTGAAAGTAATGAAATTGGAATGAAGATTAATAATAAAACAATAATAATCAACACAAGAGGGCGGTGGATTGACAGTATCGGTAGAGCCTCAGACACCATGCTGAGTTCAAATCCCGTTGAGGTTAGCTCTGTGTTTCTTCCTTATAGGGTTGATGAAATAAAGCACCAGTAATGCACTGGGATTGATTTGATCAAGTTTTTCCATTCCCCAAGATTGCCGTTTTTATAAAACAGTCACATGACCAGACATTTTGGGGTGGTGGAGGTAGAATCAAATCAACCTCTACTATTAAAAGTTTAAAAAATTACTACACTGAACCCATTCAATGCCAACTCACCTAAAGTTGCCTGTTCCTATAAAACAAAACCACCCCAATTTAAAGGGTCCTTACTTCAATTAAAACTCTCAAACAATTTTATATAAGAACATTTTTGATGTTACAATGAACATCTTAGTGAAATTATAAAATTATAATATAAATAAATTTTTCCAAATTCTTCATTAATTAATTAAAGTACAAAGTATTTAATTAGAAATATGTCAGTCCTATGCGAGCAAGACAACCACTCTTGCCTCAAGTGGGAAAACCCCCGTCCAAACCCATGCAAGTGTGGAACAGAGACGTTAAACGATGATGATGATGATGATGATGATATATCATCATCCTCATCATTTAACATCTATTTTTCCATGCTTGCATGGGTTAGATGGGTTGTCGCATTACAAGACAAGTCAGGTCCAGAGATTAAGTCATCCTCATGCAGATCTATATTTTGGCTTGGTTTCTACAGCTGGATGTACTAACACAATGCGTTTGAAGAATGTTAAATCGCCAGGATAACAAAAGAATCTTACCTTAGCAAATTTAAGGTAAGGTTCTTTTGTTATCCCCGTTTTTCTCCTCCTTGAGTACACGGCTTAGCATTGCCATATGTGGCACTATGAGGTCGTAGGCCTTCTCGATTTCTTTTCTTTTTCTTTCTATCTGCGCCAGAGTCCTAAGGAAGCCATGGTTCCTCAGGGTCTCCACAATCTTTTTGCTTGGTGGTGACCCATCAGCCAGGCACCACCCTTTGATCAAAACCGTTAGTTCCATCTTTGACCAGTTTCGCTGGCTTATGTATGTATATGTATATGTATATATATATGGATATATATGTATATGTACAACTCTGAATTAATAGATGAAATGAATATGAATCCGCGAGCTACCAAGCACCCATGTGAAGCGCCAATCCAGAGAGAGGAAGCACACACACACCCCTGCAAAAATCGACCCTTCTCTACGAGTGTCGACAAATGCCCAAAACTCCGAGTTGGTACCATCAATGTAAGCACGATGAAAGGAAGAGCAGGAGAAATTGTAGAGATGCTAGAGCGAAAGGAAATTGATGTATGCTGTGTGCAAGAGACTAGATGGAGAGGAGAGTCTGCTAGAGTCCTTGTAGGAAAAAGTCGGTGCTACAAATCTTTCTGAGTGGGAAATGACGATGGGATGGGTGGTGTAGGTATACTACTAGCTGACAAATGGGTAGATAAAGTAATCTCAGTGTACAGGGTAAATGCAAGAATCATTAAACTCAGACTAGTCCTGAATAAAACAATTACCACAATAATATCAGCTTACGCACCCCAATCGGGGTTGCCAGACAAACTTAAGGATAGATTTTACGAGTCCCTAATGCACACTAGTGCTCTAACAAACGACAATGACTTCCTAATCATCGCAGGAGATTTTAACAGACACGTAGGTAAACACTGTGACGGATTCAATAGAGTCCATGGAGTTAGCACAAAAAATGAAGAAGGATTCAGACTTCTAGAATTCTGCGACGCCAATGACATGTCGATATGTAACACAAACTTCAAAAAACCCGACAACCACCTGATCACCTATAGATCAGGGGAGCATTCTAGTCAGATAGATTTTATCCTCATCAGAGGAAGTGACAGAAGGACGGTCGTAAACACAAAAGCCTTCCCTAGTGAGGAATGTACCTCCCAACATAGCTTAGTTGTCAGCGACCTCACAGTCAGAACTAGACGTACCTGGAAACAGAGGCCAACCTGGAGAAGAAAGATCTGGAAGCTGAAAGACCCCTCAGCCAGTAACAGATTTAAAGATATTTTACTCAACGCCTATGACAGTAAAGAAGAACAGATAGAGACATTCAATGTAGAAGAGCACTGGGAGTTCCTAAAAAATAACTTACTAGAGGCGACAGATGAGGTCTGTGGATGGAGTAAGACCACAAGCAGGAGGAGAGTCACTTGGTGGTGGAACAATAAGGTAGATGAGGCAGTTAAGGCCAAGAGACAGGCATGGAAAGAATGGAAGAATGGGGGGAGCAGGGTACATTACATAGAGACCAAGAGGGAAGCTAGGCGACAAATATACTTAGCTAGGAGGGAAGCAGAGGATAGAAAATTCAAGCATGTTTTGCAACATGAGGACCAGAAACAGGAGGTGTTCAAGATTGCGAGGCAGTGTGTCAGAGAGAATTGTGATATCATTGGAGAGAAGTGTATCCGGAATGATAAAGGTGAGCTTGCCCTTACAAGTGCTGAGAAGAAAGATGCATGGAAGAGTCATTATGATAGATTACTAAATGAGGAGAATGCATGGGAAGAAGAGACCCTACCCCAAGTAGACCCTATAGCGGGGCCAGTAGTACAAGTTAGCAGCAGCGTAGTAAGTAAGGCAATCAAAGATATGAAGATGGGGAAGGCAACCGGTCCATCGGGTATAGCTGCCGAGATGCTGAAGGCATCTGGGTCTGTAGGTCACACTATAACCACACGTATTGTTAACCAGGTAATACTAGAAGGTGTCATACCAAAAGATTGGTGCAGTAGCATCATTGTCAACTGCTACAAAGGTAAAGGTGATGCACTCGATAGAGGAAACTATAGAGGTATAAAACTGATGGACCAGGTCATGAAAGTAACAGAAAGAGTTATAACACAGTTGATTAGGGACCGGGTGAAACTAGATGAGATGCAATTTGGGTTTGTACCAGGAAGAGGCACCACTGATGCCCTCTTCCTTGTGAGGCAGTTACAGGAAAAGTACCTAGCTAAAAGTAAGCCACTCTACCTGGCATTCGTCGATCTCGAGAAAGCCTTTGACAGAGTTCCACGTGCTGTAATCTGGTGGGCTCTTAGAAAACTAGGAGTAGATGAATGGCTTGTGAAAGCTGTACAAGCCATGTATAGGGGAGCAGTCAGCAAAGTTAGGATTAGCAATGAGTATAGCGAGGAATTTAGCATACAGGTTGGGGTCCACCAGGGCTCTGTTCTTAGCCCTCTCCTGTTCATCATAGTCCTGCAGGCAATAATGGAGGAGTTTAAGACTGGATGCCAATGGGAACTCCTGTATGCTGATGACCTCGCACTTATAGCTGAATCTATGGTAGAACTAGAGAAGAAATTCCAAGCTTGGAAGCAGGGACTAGAAAGAAAGGGTCTCAAAGTCAACATGACAAAGACTAAGGTCCTTGTAAGTAGACGAGAAAACAGAACCCAGATCCCCTCAGGGAAATGTCCTTGCTCAGTATGTAGGAAAGGTGTAGGTAGGAACTCCATTCTCTGCCCCAAATGCAAACAATGGGTACACAAGAGATGTAGCGGGATCTCAGGAAGCTTAATTAAGAATGTAGGCTTCACATGCAGGAGCTGTACTGGGACAGCAAGCAGCAAACAGCCACAGGAAACAAGTACCACCAATCTCTGGGAGGGCTCTGTAGAGACAGTAGACAGCTTCTGCTACCTAGGTGACCGAATTAGCAGCGGAGGTGGGTGTTCGGAAAGTACAATAATTAGGGTAAGAACAGAATGGAAGAAGTTCAGGGAACTACTACCACTGCTAGCTGCAAAAGGCTTCTCCCTCAAAATGAAAGGCAGACTGTATGATGCGTGTATCCGAACAGCAATGTTACATGGTAGTGAGACCTGGGCGCTGAAGGTGGAAGACTTACGTAGATTAGAGAGAAACGAAGCCTGCATGCTCCGATGGATGTGTTATAGTAATATACGCGAACGACAAAGCATAAATGAATTGAGAGAGAGACTGAGCATAAGAGGAATCAAATGCTGTGTGCAGGAGAGGCAGATGCATTGGTATGGACATGTGATGCGTATGAAGGATGACAGCTGCATAAAAAGGTGCAGAGCACTAGAAGTCGAGGGAAACCGCAGAGTGGGGAGACACAAGATGACCTGGGATGAGGTGATAAAAGCCGACCTTACCCAATTACACCTCTCAAAGGTGATGACACACGACCGTGACCTCTGGCGTCACGCAGTAATACAGAGTACCTGACCTCCCATGGGTACAAGCTGAAGCATATAGACAATATGCCCCCACACCCTCCCACTGCAAGGTGGTCGTGGAGGTGCCACGGCAAAAAAGCACCCAGCCCACACTGTAAAGTGGGCGTGTAGGTGCCACCGAATAAAAAAAAGCACCCAGCACTTACTGTAAACGAGGTTGGTGTTAGGAAGGGCATCCAGCTGTAGAAATCAAGCCAAATCAGTTCCTGTATGAGCAAGGCATGGTCAGCCGACCAGACACTGCCCACAACAGGACAACCCGTCTAACCCATGCTAGCGTGGAAGAACGGACGTAAAACGGTGATGGTGATAATGATGATGATGATGATGATGATGTATATGTATATATATGTATATATATGTATATATATGTATATATGTATATATATGGATATGTATATATATATATGTATATGTATATATGTATATGAATATATATATATGTATATGTATATATATGTATATATATATATATGTATATGTATATATATGGAGGAACATGGCTTAGTGGTTAGAGCATTGGCCTTGCAATCGAAATGTTGTGAGTTCAATTCTCAGACCGGATGATGTGTTGTTTCTTTGAGCAAGACACTTTATTTCACATTGCTCCAGTTTACTCAGCTGTAGAAATAAGATGATAGGGACTGGTGTCCCTATCATTTCACTGCAAAGTTGTCGTGGAGGTGCCACGGCAAAAAAGCACCCAGCCCTCACTGTAAAAGTGGACGTGTAGGCGCCACGGAAAAAAAGCACCCAGCACTCATTGTAAATGAGGTTGGTTTTAGGAAGGCCATCCAGCTGTAGAAATCAAGCGAGAATCAATTCCCATCCCACCCTTGCAAGCAGGGAAAAGTGGACGTAAAATGATGATGATATATACATATATATATATGATATTAATAAATGGAAACTAAATTTATAAAACCATATTTATTCTATTATATATATTTCTAGGGTACCAAAACTTTGGTACGCTCTCATCAGATAAAATACAAAGTTTGTTTTATAAATATTGACATATCCAGGAAGGAGATCTTAACGGTTCAAGTTTTTCGCTAAACAATGAACTCTTACTTCGATTTACAAAAGAACATTTGTATATAAGACCCCAATCTAATGAGTGAAACCAGCAAAACAATAAAATAAGTATAAATAAATAATGTAAAAAAGTTTCACTAACCTGCTTCAATAAGTTTATCCATCTTATATGTCAGTCGGTAAATTCCTTATTTAGATAATTTTCATTCCTGCAAATAAAAACACGGGGAAAGATATAATTATATGACAATCTCCCTAATGCAAGTGACAAGATAAAATGCACCCAATACACTCTGTAAAGTAGTAATGCTGGTGAAACATTAAAAAGCATCCAATAGAATTTGTAAAGTGGTTGGTATTAGGAAAAGCACCAAGCTGTAGAAACCTTGCAAAACTTTTGAATACATATAAAACATGTGGTCTCCCAGCCATTCTATGGGGACATTAGTTCAAATTGTGTAATGTATTGGTCATACTAGCATAGACAAATTAATGAATGATGATGAAAATATATGTTCACATGTGGGTACATGTTTCTATTTCAATTCATATCTGCTTTCCACAATATAGTAACTTAGCAACTTGAAAAAAGGGTTCAATATACATGTAAGGGGGGATGGGCTGGTTGTTTGTGACTGACAAATATAAGTGTGTGTGTGTGTGTGTGTATAATATTTCATACACTTAAGAAGTATGAATGACCTAAGATACTGAAATGGTTCATCCACTATATAGTGGTGGCCATAACTGGACCCCAAAACCTAATGTCATGCATACACGTCAAGTGCATGACATTTTAATTATACTAAATAAGCTAGCTCTCTTGTACTAGATTTAGCAGTTTTTCTTGGTTTTTTTATTTACGGATATTCAGCATATATACATATATATATTATATGTAAATATATATATATGTGTGTGTATGAATATATATATATATATATAAGAAAAAAATACGAGCAACAAAGGACCCACGAAAGCCCAAAAGGATCTGAAAGCTGCTGAGAGTGAAATAGCCTGCGATGCAGACAACATCAGTGTAGAAGATGAAAAAAAATGAAACATTAGAATGCAGCAAATATAAACTGAAGAACCACCAAGCAGACCCCAATAAGAAGAAAAACGCAAATAAACAGACAGGAGATGACCAGTGGATAAATGCTAAGGAGAAGAAGACTAGAACTAAGAAAAACAGGGACCCTGGGAAAAAGAAAGCCCATGTACTCTGTAAATTCAACAAGAAAGGTACCTGCTGGCATGTGTGCAGTTTTGCACACCCTTGACTCTAAGCAAGCTGCACCCAATCTTCTCATGCCAAATACGTAAGCCAAAACCAACATGAGAAAACAACACAGCACACAGGGCCACTGACCAGGAAATATACTGATGTTGCACATACTACCCCGGTGAAGACAGTATGTGGAAGCAGTACAGGCAGTAGCTGTGAAACAATAGTCTTTTTTAAACATGACAGAAAAGATTGTGAGACAGTTGACTTGGCTTCATCAGATACAAAGCCAAAGTCAGTCACACCAGCATTTGCGACTACCACAAATAAAGGACCTAGTGTGGCCACCACTGATACCGACACAAATGCCATATCAGCAGCCACCACTGATACCCCAAATGCCACACCAGTGCTACTACTAAATGTCATAGGCCTGGTAAAACTGACCAACATGAGTAAGTTCCTCTACCTAAGAAACCTAGCCACAAGCAATATGCATGACACTAACTGAACATTACCTGACAGCTAGCATAGCAGATATGGAAATACAGATACCAAAGTCTGTTGTATTTCGTACACTCAGGAGGGAGAGAACTCATGGTAGAGTTGCTTTGTTCATCCTTGAAGATTAGTCACACCATTAATACTGTTGTCACATTCCAACTCTATCTGTAACATGC
>OZ024742.1:183352739-183355239 GCA_964016885.1 Eledone cirrhosa
CTAACTATATCTTCTTATAAAGCACATGCCTTTATATAAGAGGCACATGGCTCAGTGGTTAGAGCATTGGCCTTGCAATCGAAAGGTTGTGAGTTCAATTCTCAGAGCGGGTGATGTGTTGTTTCCTTGAGCAAGACGCTTTATTTCATATTGCTCCAGTTTACTCAGCTGTAGAAATAAGATGATAGGGACTGCAAAGTGGTCACTGTAAATGAGGTTGGTGTTAGGTAGGGCATCCAGTTGTAGAAATAAAGCTAAAATCAGTTCCCGTCCCACCCTTGCAAGCAGGGAAAAGGCGGACGTAAAATGAAATGATGATGATGATTATATATATATATATAAAATAACAGGAAGCTGGACTGGTGTAAATCCTTGAAAGGTTTATTATACTATGATCATTTCAATGACCGGGTTCAGTATGAATCCGGTGATATCATCAGGTATTCGAAATATAACAAAGGAATATAACATAAAATCCATGGGGCTGAAAATCAGAGACAAGAGGACAACTGACTATTTAGCAGCTTCTACCTCAGTCGGTGGTATACTGATTTTCAGCCCCATGGATTTTATCTGTTATATTCCTTTGTTATATTTCGAATACCTGATGATATCACCGGATTCATACTGAACCCGGTCATTGAAATGATCATAGTATAATAAACCAGTTATTTTATAATAATTAACTCCGTACTCGCACCACCAACTACACAAACGAAGACGGGTGAGTTGCATTACGTTGAGTACTCTCCATAATATTACATCGAGATTGACCATACGGAATGACCAGTTCTATCCAGTCGTGAACCAACTAACCTAAATATATACATATATATATATATATATATATATATATATAAGAGAGAGCGAGAGAGAGAGAGAGAGATGCTATACTGCATGAGACCCACCTACCCATGTGCACAGGATGAAACAAACATGTAGAGGACATTCCTCTGCACCAATCTTTCCCTTCTCCAATACTAATGTTTACCCCTCCATCACAAGGTAGGTATCCCACATTAGACCTTCACCGCTCAACTCCCCACGTTCCGCGCCGTCTAATACACCTCTCCTGTCCAACCCATGCATACAAGCTTGGAAAACTAGACGCGCTCAATGGTGCTGCTGCCGCGACAAAAGCAACTAGTATACCCTGTACAATGGTCGTGCTGGTGACACAAAAAAAGCACCCAGTCCATCCTGTTTATAGAGTGATGATTCTCTTACTATTAATAATTATTAAAAGAGAAAACATAACTGAGTCGTCATCTCGTCTATCGTATAGCTGCAATGGCAAGGTCACCTGAACAAAAGTGACAGGTCATAATCACTTGAATCTTTCGTTGGCTGGTTCGTGTTGTTACAGTTGGCCACTACATATATACAATAACAGTTTTGATATGTATGCTACTAGATGTATATAAGGGGAAGTAGTCATGTATTTGTTATGGCAAGTGACATTAGCTTGTCACACAGCTCCATAACAAAACTAGTAGTAGTAATACGAAGCCTTCATCCACGATATTAGACCTGCCTGACCCAGTTTCTCTCACAACGCTGTTCCACCGACACCTAGAAGTTCCTTGCTCCGACATATGATATAAAAATCATATATATATATATATATATATATATATATATATATATGTGTGTGTGTGTGTGTGTGTGTGTGTGTGTGTGTGTGTGTGTTCACCAGGCATGTATGTATGCTATGTCTTGTTAGTGAAATTAATTGGTTAGACGGAAATTGTTTGGAAGCCCGTCGGCCGTACTATACCTAGTAAGTCAACGGGCCTGCCTTGTCTCACTAAATCTGAGAATTAAATGAAGTTTTTTACGTGTCAGTGAAATGCTCTACCACTTACACGTTAATTTCATGATCAGGCAGTTCTGAGGATCGAATAACTAGAGCACTCATCGTCAAAAACCAACGGAGGTCCAATGCCATTCCACATATACAAGGCATAAATTCCGCAAGGAGGACTCATACAGGGAAAGTTTAAGAAGTAATAAAAGCACTAAACCAGTCTCGGCATTTCAGGAAACATTACTGCAAACGAGGTCTGATTTTAGAATATATACACATACCTAATGTACA
Organism: Eledone cirrhosa; assembly: GCA_964016885.1. Lineage (NCBI taxonomy): Eukaryota > Metazoa > Mollusca > Cephalopoda > Octopoda > Eledonidae > Eledone > Eledone cirrhosa. The sequence goes on from OZ024742.1 coordinate 183,354,838, forward strand.
CAGATTTGTTTATATCTGTGTGATTCCATAGGCATCTGTTTTAAAACAAATATGTATTGACGATTAAATCTGAGAACGTCGCTGGATGTTGCATAAAGCGCATATTTCTATTCTAAAAATACTTTAACATTGTTTAACTAGCAATAAAACTAACTTCATAGAATCCCGTAAAAAAGTATCTAGTATCCATATAAAATATTTGAGAATGAGTAAAAGAACAAGCAGGAAAACAATGGGGTTTAATGACAACAAATTAATCTCGTACAAATCACAATGCTGAAATGACACTCTTATTATTTATTCGTTTGATCAAATCTTAGTCATTTATTGTCTTGCTAAGTGCTCCCACCACGATTCCGTAACTATATATGTGTAGTAAGTATCATTATAGAACACTCCACT
>OZ024742.1:183367739-183380239 GCA_964016885.1 Eledone cirrhosa
TGAAGGTCTCGCCAGTGTTCATTTATCCGTTCCCCTACACTACGAGCTGTCTCACCTATGTACACTATATTTTTGTCTCTACATTGTCCTTCAGTACATCTTATGCTATACACTACATTTGTAGTTTTACAGTTAATATGGGGCTTATTTTACAGGCTATACATTTCTTATCTATACAGGGGGGGGGGGGTTGAAAAGGGTATGTCTTGCTAATAAGTGTTTTTACGGAGGTACCTGGTCTTTCTACTATCTTGATATTGAGTTTATGTTTATCTAGGGCCCTTCTAAATTTGTAAGCTACTTCACTTCTAGGGGTTGTATCGATGAACATTACACTCTGGTATTTATTGCTATCATACCATGAGTTTATTCTATTAGCCTTATTCCTAGTTCTTTCTATTCTATTCCAAAATTTGCTCCTATACAAAGGGCAAGTCCCATTTGTGTCATTATTTACCATTTTTTCCCATTTGGTTCTGGCTCTTCTATACACTCTGATTTTATCTCTCTGATTGTAACCAGAGAACTGCATACGGTGGATGAAGTGTTGTATGTGTCTCTCTAGTTCGGGAAACGTTTCTCATCACCCGTACCAAATCTGCAATCGGTATGTTGATTTTGGTATGGTCCGAAACAGCCGAGTTTCGGTGGATCAGATGTTTGGAAGTCATGGGTTTGGCATAATGGGAATGGAGGATTTGTTTTTTGTTATTAATGGTATCTAACCAGAGCTCTGTGTCTAGTACAGGTAATCGATGGTTGGGGTGTTTACTTGGGTAGTCTATAGTAACTCTAATGCTCTGGTGGATGGAGTTAGCTATTTGCTGGATGCTTTCCATTGTGTTTTTCTCTAGTTCCTGACTGTTCTCTAGTGGGGGTGTCTTAACTACGATGTTTATATCATCAACGTAGCGGGAGTACATTATCAGGGTTAAGGGGTCTTCTAATTGTTCTTTAAGTTTGAGTCTACTGTCCCACCATGCCATGAATAAGTTAGCTATGTCACCTGCAATGCTAACACCAATGGCTGCTCCTTCCTCTTGGGCATATGTTTTTCCATTAAATTTGAACATATGTTCCTTAAGGGTTAGTTTTATGCTGGCCCCTACCGCATGTGCAATCATTTTCTTCAGTTCATCGTTGTTTTCGGGTGTCCGTATGATTCTGGTCCACCCGTTACATCTATCTGTGTGGGTTTTCTTGGCCATTGAGGTAATGGTAGGTGGTCTGCCTCTTGCTGGTCTTGTAGGGCACAGGTTGCTAAGGTCATATGTGTCTAGGTAATTATTACTATGGGTAAGTTTAAGTAGGAGTCCCAGCTCACTGGTATCAATCCCACGGAACTCAACATTGCTCTCACTGATCATTTCTACGCATTTCTCCACAGCAAAATCCACGTCAATAGATGGACACAGGGACACAACATCCATACTACCTATTATGCAGTTTGTTAGGTCCCTAGATCGGTTACTCTCGCCGATTCTGTTGAGGAGGTCCTCCGTGCTGTCACATACATCTGGGGACATTTCAATGATGGGGCGTATGATCAGGGAGAGGAAGTAGGACAGTCTGTAGTTACGAGCAATGTATATATATATATATATATACATATGTTTATATATACATATATATAAACATATATATTTATATATAAGTATGTATGTATGTATACGTACATACATATATGTATACAGACGTACAGTAGTATGTATATATATATACATACATGCACACACATATATATGCACGTATCGATTTACCGAACATTTATTATAATGCTTGGTTTGTTCGTTTGTAAACAAACAAACAGTCCGAATTACGCCGTACAGTGTTTAGGCAACCACGTCACCTTTTTTTTTCCGTTTCATTCTATTCCATTTATCGTTTTCGGTGCGCCCAGCCGACTGAACTCACTCGATATGCAAATTAGGCTGCTCAGCCGTTAATATGCATAAGGAAATTATATACTTTCAGACATTCAATCATCTGACAGGAAGGTATACGTTGCTGACGATAGCTAATAAGCTTGAAACTAGTACAACGTTCCTTTGTCAGTGTTGAACAAAAAAGGTAACGTGGTTGCCTAAACACTCTACGGCGTAATTTCGTTTCATTTTTTCAATTTATCGTTTTTGGTGTGCCCGGCCGATTAACTCACTCGATATGCAAATTAGGCTTCTCAGCCGTTAATATGCATAGGGAAAATATATACTTTCAGACGTTCAATCATCTGGCAGGAAGGTATACGTTGCTGACGATAGCTAATAAGCTTGAAACTAGTACAACGTTCCTTTGTCCGTGTTGAACAAATGAGCAACGATGGTTGCTAGACACTACGGCTTAATTCGGGATGTTTGTTTACAAACACACCTAGCATTATAATAAATGTTCAGTGAAAAGTACCACAGACGCTCTTTTCATTGTACGACAACTACAGGAGAAGTACCTAGCTAAAAGTAAACCCCTATACTTAGCTTTTGTTGACTTGAAGAAAGCCTTCGACAGAGTCCCCCGTTCCATTATCTGGTGAGCTCTTAGAAAACTAGGTGTTGACGAATGGCTTGTGAGAGCTATACAAGCTATGTATAAAGAAAGAGTCAGCAAGGTTAGAATTAACAACGAATATAGTGATGAGTTTAGCCTAAAAGTTGGTGTCCATCAGGGCTCTGTTCTTAGCCCCCTACTATTTATTATTGCCCTTCAGGCTATAACAGAGGAGTTCAAGACCGGCTGCCCATGGGAACTCCTATACGCAGATGATCTAACGCTCATAGCTGAATCAATGACCGAACTAGAGAAGAAATTCCAAACATGGAAGCACGGCCTAGAATCAAAAGGCCTTAAAATTAACCTGGCTAAGACTAAAGTTCTAGTTTGTAGGAAAGAAAATAAGGCGGCGGTCCCTTCCGGGAAATGGCCATGCTCAGTGTGTAGGAAAGGCGTAGGTAGAAACTCCATTTTATGTCCCAAATGCAAAGTATGGGTGCATAAAAGATATAGTGGGATTACAGGTAAGCTAAGAACATAGATTTTACATGTGGCCGGTGCTCTGGTGCAATAAGTAGCAGCAAGTGCCCACAAAATACTAGCTCTTTCAATAAACATAGTTTAGAAAGCCACAACAATGCAGAGGGAAATCTCGAGGTAGGAAGTGAATGATAGATAGGAGAAATAGGAGAAAGTGAAAATTGAGAGAGACAAAGATGAAAACAAAACAAAGGTAGAAGGGTTACCGTAGTGGAGATTTAATCCCAATATTTCGGGCTCACGCCCATCAACGGGGGAAAGTTCCAAAAGGGGGGGGAACGACATCACAACTTTCTCCGGCTTAGCCGGTTCCCCCCCCTTTTGGAACTTTCCCCCGTTGATGGGCGTGAGCCCGAAATATTGGGATTAAATCTCCACTACGGTAACCCTTCTACCTTTGTTTTGTTTTCATCTTTGTCTCTCTCAATTTTCACTTTCTCCTATTTCTCCTATCTATCATTCACTTCCTACCTCGAGATTTCCCTCTGCATTGTTGTGGCTTTCTAAACTACGTATTTTATATATATATATATATGTTTATATATATATATATATATATATGTTTATATATATATATATATAGGTGTCCCGACAAAAAAACACACAGTCCACGCTGTAATGTGGCCGTGTAAATAACACGGTAAAAACCTCCCAGTTCCACACTGTAAATGTGGTTGGTGTTAGGAAGGGCATCCAGCCGTAGAAAACCCGCCAGACAGTCCTATGCAAGCAAGACAACCACTCTTGCCTCAAGTGGGAAAACTCCCGTCCAAACCCATGCAAGCGTGGAATACGGACGTTAAACGATGATGGTGATGATATATATATACACAATATATGTATAGATTATATATATATATATATATATATATATATATATATATATATATATATATACACAATATATGTATAGATTTATATATATATATATATATATATATGGGGAGGTTCATATTTGTGTAATAATATTGCCAGAATTAATAACAGAACACACTCACTGTTTGGTTGGTTTTAACAACAAATAGATGACGAGACAGAGGCACAGTTCACCATAGCTAGAAATAAGATTAGACAAATAGTAGGCCGGTATACTAAGAGACAGAGCAGACCAGAGGTCCAACAAGTTGGGAGGAAACCTGTAGAAGGCTTGGTTAGCCTCAAGCAGCGCACAAGGGATGGTGAGGTAGTATGTCTACCCACGGATAAGTCTGGTAGGATGTCAATAGACAGCATGCCGAACTACATCAAGGCTATGCAACCCCACATCACCAACACGAGCGAAATTGCACAGCAACTACATGATGGGAGAGAGAAAATCCTCAACGCTCACATGATGATGTGGACCGACATCCTAAAGCCAAGCAGATGCACTGCCAACAACATCCAGGCGTCTAACAATGGCATACCACCCTTGTATGGGCTCCGCAATGACCACAAGACAGTCGACAACCCGACAACAGCACCACCAACAAGACCTGTATGCGGAGCAAATATAGCTAGCAACTACAAGATCTACTTCCTCTCAATGGTTATACGCCTCATAATCAAGATGTCCCCAGATGTATGTGACAGTACAGAGGACCTCCTCAGCAGAATCAGTGAGTGCAACAAAAATAGGAACCTATCCAACAGCATAATAGGCAGCATGGATGTGGTATCACTGTACCCATCCATTAACATTGATTTTGCTGTGGAAAAATGTGTGGAAATGATCATTGAGAGTGATGTGGAGTTCTGCGACGTCAACACAGACGCACTGGGCCTCCTACTTAGACTTACCTACGACACTGACTAGACAGCCATGACCTTAGACGTTTCTTCCCCAGTAGACCCATAAGAGGTAGACTCCCCACCATAACCTCAATGGCAAAAAAGACTCCCATGGGAAGGTGGATTGGGTGGACCAAAGCTATATGGACCCCCCCCAAAACAATGATCAGGTAAGAAAAATGGTCGCACATGCAATAGGGGCTAGTATCAAAACTACCCCAAAGGGCCACATATTCAAGTTCAACGAGAAGATCTACACTCAGAATGAGGGAGCAACCATTGTCGTCAGCATAGCTGGTGACGTTGCCAACCTTTTTATGGTATGGTGGGAAAGGAGACTCAAAGATCTCCTTGATGAGAGCTCCATAGATCTCATCATGTACTCTCGTTACGTAGACGACATCAATATAGTAATAAGGACATCCCTAAAAGAGAGCATTAACAAGTTTGATTTAGAACGTAGCACAATGGAAAGCATCCAGCAGATAGCTAATTCCATACACCACAGTATAAGTGTAACTATCGACTACCCTTCCAAACACCCTAACAATAGACTACCTGTATTAGACACGGAACTCTGGATTAACACTATAGACGAGAGAGCCCAAATTCTCCACTCACACTATGCTAAACCCATGCCCTCCAAATACCTGATACTCAAAAACTCAGCAATGTCCTGTAGTGTTAAGTTTAATATTCTGATCGCAGACTTGGTACGAGTGATGAAGAACGTGTCCCGCATGTGCGACCCAACAGAAATGGAAAGACACATCCAACACTTCATCAACCGCATGCAGTTCTCTGGCTACAACCAAAGAGACAGAATCAGAGTATACGAAGGAGCCACGGAGAAGTATAAGACCCTCATAGAAATGGACATGAAAGGAATTTTCCCATTATACAGGAGCAAATCATGGAATAGCTTAGATAGGACTAGACATAAGATAGGGAAAGCCATCTCATGGTACGACAACCAGAGATACCAGAGTGTCATGTTTGTGGTCGCTACCCCTGGAGGGAAATTAGCTAACCAGTGTAGAAAAGCCCTGAGAAAGACCCACTTAAAGATTAAGGTGGTAGAAAAGCCAGGAACCACCATAAAATCCCTGATCAGCAAAACCTACCCTTTTAAGAAAACCCACTGTACTAATAGGAAATGTATCATATGTAAAGTAAACCCCCGGATAAACTGTAAAACTAGAAACATAGTCTATAGCATAAGATGTACAGAGGGTACTTGCAGAAACATGACAACAACATACATAGGCGAGACAGCTCGTAGCATAGGTAAAAGGATAGACCAACACTGGAGGGAACTAAAAGGACGAAAAAACGGGTCAATACTATACGAACATGCCAGACAACAACACGACGGTAACATAAACAACATAGAAATTAGAATATCTAAACATAGAAATGACCCAGCAGATAGGCAAATCAGAGAGGCCAGCGAAATAGAACTTAGAAGGCCAAGGCTAAACAGAAAAAATTAATGGAATAACAACACCCAAACAAACAACAGTGACCTAAGAGAAGTATAAATAAATAAATAAATACATACACAAGCACAATAACAACAAACACATATATACACACTAGTAAACTAAGGTAGAATACAATAACCAATACACAGTCACCCAAACACGAACATACATCAAACAAAACACTGTACACAGACGCAAACGCATACGCAGAGAAGACCAAAAAAATGAACAAATAAATAAATAAACAGACTAAATAAAGATGGCGTAGGCATAGAATGCAATGGGAGTTAACATAATATCACCACTGATGATGTTGCAGATGTGCAACGAAAGAAGTTTGATAGACTATATATATGTGTTTGTGTCAATATTGTATCTGTATTTTTGATCGTTGGTCAGTCAATGGTAACATTGAGGACCAAATAAATTAAATTAACCGATATAAAAGACACAGAAGCGAAAACCAACCAAACAGTGAGTGTGTTCTGTTATTAATTCTGACAATATTATTACACAAATATGACCCTCCCCAAGTATAACAATATTTGTTTCGACACACGATTTCATATCAAAAACCTCACAAAACTATATATATATATATATACACACACACACACAATATATGTATAGATTTATATAAGGCCCTAACTTATCGAGTGCTTTGCTAACTCATCATTCCATATAAGTTGGGCGAATTTACTTGCAAACCGCCAGAGATTCGATTTTACTAAATTTCCAATTATATATATATATATATATATATAATGTATAATAAACAATACAATATAATTACCTCATTACCAGAGGTTTCCTGAATAAGACGAATACGAAAAACGTCCTCATTCGTTCATCGGACAATTATATATATATATATAGGCAATGTGTCAAGGAAAACCGTGATATTGTCGGGGAGAAGTGTGTCCTTAATGATGATGGTGTACTTGCCATCACTGACGCTGATAAGAAGGTAGCTTGGAAGTGTCACTACGAAAGGCTACTAAATGAGGAGAATAAATGGGAGAAAGACAGTCTCCCCCACATCGATCCATCCAATAGTGGTACCAGCAGTGCTAGTTGAAGGTAGTATAATAAGTAAGGCAATCAAAGATATGAAAACGGGTAAGGCGGCTGGGCCTTCGGAAATAGTTGCTGAAATGCTGAAAGGTTCTGGAACGGTGGGACACACCATGGTCACCCGGACAGTAAACCAAGTCATACAGAATGGGGTTGTTTCGAAGGACTGGCGTAGCAGCATCATCATCATTAACTGCTACAAGGGTAAAGGAGATGCCCTAGATAGGAGTAACTATAGAGGCATTAAATTAATCGACCAGGTCATGAAGGTCACAAAAAAAGTAATAGCGCAACTAATCAGAGAGAGAATTGATCTAGATGAAATGCAGTTCGGGTTTGTGTCAGGTAAAAGCACCACAAACGCTCTTTTCATTGTACGACAACTACAGAAGTACCTAGCTAAAAATAAACCCCTATACTTAGCTTTTGTCGACTTGGAGAAAGCCTTCGACAGAGTCCCCCGTTCCATTATCTGGTGGGCTCTTAGAAAACTAGGTGTTGATGAATGGATTGCGAGAGCTTTACAAGCCACGTATAAAGAAACAGTCAGCAAGGTTAGAATTAACAACGAATATAGTGAAGAGTTTAGCGTAAAAGGTGGTGTTCATCAGGGCTCCGTCCTTAGCCCCCTACTATTTATTATTGCCCTTCAGGCTATAACAGAGGAGTTCAAGACCGGCTGCCCATGGGAACTCCTATATGCAGATGATCTAACGCTCATAGCTGAATCAATGGCTGAACTAGAGAAGAAATTCCAAACATGGAAGCATGGCCTAGAATCAAAAGGCCTTAAAGTTAACTTGTCTAAGACTAAAGTTCTAGTTTGTAGGAAGGAAAATGGGGCACTGGTCCCATCTGGGAAATGGCCATGCTCAGTGTGTAGGAAAGGAGTAGTTAGAAACTACATTTTATGTCCCAAATGCAAAGTATGGGTACATAAAAGATGTAGTGGGATCACAGGTAAGCTAACTATGAACATAGATTTTACATGTGGCCGGTGCTCTGGTGCAATAAGTAGCAACAAGTGCCCACAAAATACTAGCTCATTCCATTGCACAGATGGTTCTATAGAAATAGTAGACACCTTCCGTTACTTGGGTGACAAAATCAGCAGTAGTGGAGGGTGCTCTGAAAGTACAGTAGTTAGAGTCAGAACTGGATGGAAAAAGTTCAGAGAGCTTATACCAGTATTAGCCGCTAACGGGTTCTCTCTAAAAATGAAAGGCAGGCTGTATGATGCCTGCATACGAACAGCAATGTTACATGGCAGTGAGACCTGGGCATTGTGTGCAGAGGATATACGCAGACTGGAGAGGAACGAAGCTTGCATGCTCCGCTGGATGTGTAATAGTAATATACGTGGACGGCAAAGCATAAACGAACTAAGGGAAAAATTAGAAATAAGAGGGATCAGATGTTGTTTACTCGAGAGAAGACTACGTTGGTATGGTCACGTGATGCGCATGAAAGACGACAGCTGTATAAAAAAGTGCAGGGCGATAAAAATAGACGGTAGCCACGGAGTAGGCAGACCCAGAAAAACCTGGGACGACTTGATAAATTCCGACCTCACACACACCTCTCCAAGACAATGTCACTGGACTGAGATCTTTGGCGCTACACATTTATACAGAAGACCCGCCTTGCCTAAGTACAAAGCGAAATCTACAGTCAGTAGGCACCTCTAACAAAATACACTCCCGTCCCACTACCCCCACCCCATCCACACCGCTCAATGTAAAGTTATGTTGGTACCACAACATCCAGCCCGAAACAAATGAGGTCGTGTAGGTGTCACGACAAATAAACAGACAGTCCACGCTGTAATGTGGCCGTGTAGGTAACACGGTAAAAACCTCCCAGTCCACACTGTAAATGTGGTTGGTGTTAGGAAGGGCATCCAGCCGTAGAAAACCCGCCAGACAGTCCTATGCGAGCAAGACAACCACTCTTGCTTCAAGTGGGAAAACTCCCGTCCAAACCCATGTAAGCATGGAATATGGACGTTAAACGATGATAATGATGATGATGATGATGATGATGATGCATATATATATATGTGTGTGTGTGTGTGTGTGTGTACATATATAGGAAAATGTTCAAGACTCCGGCCGCAGAGCTCTACTACCCTAAGTATTGAGTACTCTGGTGCGATATGGTCCACCTGGTTCCTTACCACACTTCCTCCGTTATATATACTAGCATGTGTAGTGTGTATATTGATATTATACACAAATATATATGCGTGTAAATATGATACATCAAATAAAATCGTAATTGACAATATACACAGAAATTGAACAAAGCCTATGTTACACTGTCTTCTGGAATCAGTAATCCATGATATATTAAAAAAAGAAGACATTATATATAAACTGCATTAGGAGAAAATTAGCGACGGAAATATATGCGATTATAAGTGTTATAATACAACGGCCGTTAACCGGAAGTGTTAAAATTTGATAATTTTAAAGATCTTTAAATAAGCTATAAAATATATTTAATCAACAGCCACGAAATTTAGCACATAAATTATGTAATATTCATTCATTATTTATGCAAAGTGGAGGGATTGGCAGTATCGGTAGAATGTCGGACACCATGCTTTGCAGCACAGACTTACGCCCCTTTATAGTCTGAGTTCAAATCCCGCCGAGGTTCACTTTGCCTTTCATCCTTACGAGGTCGATAAAATAAAGTACCAGTAATGTACTGTGATAATTGCTGGCCTTGTGCCAAAAGTAGAAACAATTATTTTTTCAAAGTAATCCAACTTATTTTACAAACGGGGTAAAAAAATATATTCTGGACGCAATCCCGCACTCCTTTCTTTATCATAGTTAAGATATACACACACACATATATATATATATATATATATATACACACACACACACACACACATATACATATATATATTTTAACATATACGTATACATACATATATATAGATAGATATATGATGGCTGAAAACTGCTAAGAGTATTGCAATCGCTTGTCAGATTATAGAGTTTGGTGCACTTCTAGGCTACGGCCAGCCACACTAACCTGTAACATATCCTGAACAAGCAATGCCTGTGCTTTTAAGTTTTTTTTTAAGTGGGGGAAGGCTTTGCACTCGACCAATCCAATTCTCTGAGCATCGAAAACACTGCCCGAAAAGGAGAACTGGTAAACAACGTCGGATGCCTCCGAAGCTGCAGGTTTTTTTCAGAGTCTCTCTCCTAGAAATGTGTTATAACATAACTGGGTGCCTTTCATTCCTAGGTGAAAAAAAAACTATTTGGATGACCGTTGACTCTGCAGGGTGTCCAAATATCACCCTCCTCACCAAGGTAGCTCGGTGGGGTTGCTGGTTTAGTCGCCAATGACCCGACCATGAGACATGTTGTACTAGGTTACATGTTACCAGTATCACTCGAGAGCGACCTGACATAAATATATAGTTATATACATATTTACACATATACATATTCATATATATATATATATATATATATATATATATATATATATATATATATATATACATACATATGCTACCATTCTATTTTATATCAATGTGAACTGCTATTTCTAATAGCAATCTTTTCACCCCTTGATAATGTGTGTGTGAGACACATTGGCTGAGTGCTTCTGACAGGAACTAATAGATTGATTCTTTTTAGCTTCCCGTCCCCACGTAAAATTTGTAAATCAGTGGCTAGTTGAGAGATAGAGTCCTATTGGTTGCCAGTTAATCGCTTTACCGTGTCGGTTGTCACAAACAGTCATGACCGGCACGGGCCGGTGTTTGGATTATGTCGATCGATTGGTTATTGATTAGGCGATACCCGCTGATGAAGCAGCATAAGCCGATTGTGCATTGTTACATAATATATGCAGACAGATGGTGCAGTGCACCTTACTGCTGCATTAGTGCGGCAGAAACTCGAGTCCGGGAACCTTATAGGCACCCGTTTTACGTGTGTTGTGTTGAGGCAAATAACTATGTGTATACTCTGGTAATGTATCTTACATTGCCCATTTGGTGCGCTGAGATACAACCGGTACTGGCATTGATAAATATGGTGGGTCCGTCAACCCTTATTATTATATATATATATATATATATATATATTATATATATATATATATATATATATATCCATACACACACATACACATGTATATATTTACATATTTATATTTACATATATATATATATATATATAATATACATATACACATATATGTACTTTTACGAAGACAGCAAAGTGATTGCATAATAACCCTCTGATGTGTTGTCATCAGACAACTGTTATGGTGTAATATTTGTTTGTATTTGATATTCACGCTACAGTTTGGAAGACGATGATAGCAGTCCGGCTATATGCTCCCTCACATATATTATATAAGATGGATCAAGAGAAGGGTTCACTAAGTGAGTGGATTCTGATGCATTGGAAGCCACTACTAATGCAAACCTGACCGTTACAATTCAGGAACCAAGTACAGACTTCAGTGTGAGCTATACCATCATTCATCGTAAATTCAAATGACTTGGTAAAGTCTCAAAGGTTGGAAAATAGATTAGATTCCGCATGATCTCTCTGCAAACAATCACAAACAACATGTGCATCATTGCTTTCTCATGAGCTGCAAATGATTTTGTTGGTGATGAGAAATGGATACTTTACCATAATGTTAAGTGAAGACGTTATAGTGGCTTAGACGCGTTGAAGAGCCAGCCGAGCAGCCCAGAAGTGGCATACGTTCAAGGAAGATATGAGTATGTGGTGGAATATGCGGGTAATAATACATCGCGAGCTGCTAAGCGATAATCATACAATAACAGCCCAAGTCTATTGCCAACAGCTAAGACATTTGAAAGCAGCTTTACAACAAAAACGCCCATCATTAACAGAATAGGAGTCATCTTTTATCAGCTGTGATCTCTCAATTTCGAGAAGTAGCGGCTCTATCTGTAGCGATTCCTCATCTCCGAGCTACGCACTATTGAATAAAGTTACTCCAAAGACTCTTCAGAGGAACTCCATTTCGGCCGCTTGTATTTACAAGCGTATTCTTTCGGTCGGCTGGAAATTGCAAACGACATGGTATTAACTCGTCAGAAGACGATTTCCGACATACACTTCATAGGTT
>OZ024742.1:183385239-183395239 GCA_964016885.1 Eledone cirrhosa
GGCTGAGAACAGAGCCCTGATGGACGCCAACTTTTACGCTAAACTCTTCACTATATTCGTTGTTAATTCTAACCTTGCTGACTGTTTCTTTATACATGGCTTGTATAGCCCTCACAAGCCATTCGTCAACGCCTAGTTTTCTAAGAGCCCACCAGATAATGGAGCGGGGGACTCTGTCGAAGGCTTTCTCCAAGTCGACAAAAGCTAAGTAGAGGGGTTTACCTTTAGCTAGGTACTTCTCCTGTAGTTGTCGTACTATGAAAAGAGCGTCTGTGGTACTTTTGCCTGACACAAACCCGAACTGCATTTCATCTAGGTCAATTCTCTCTCTGATTAGTTGCGCTATTACTTTTTCTGTGACCTTCATGACCTGGTCGATTAATTTAATGCCTCTATAGTTACTCCTATCTAGGGCGTCTCCTTTACCCTTATAACAGTTAACGATGATGCTGCTATGCCAGTCCTTCGGAACAACCCCATTCTGTACGACTTGGTTAACTATGCGGGTGACCATGGTGTGTCCCACCGTGCCAGATGCCTTCAGCATCTCAGCAACTATTTCCGAAGGCCCAGCCGCCTTACCTGTCTTCATATCCTTGATTGCCTTACTTATTATACTCCCCTCGACTAACACTGCTGGTCCCTCTATTGGGTCGACATGGGGGAGACTGTCTTTCTCCCATTTATTCTCCTCATTTAGTAGCCTTTCATAGTGACACTTCCAAGCTGCCTTCTTATCAGTGTCGGTGATGGCAAGTATGCCATCATCGTTAATATCACGGTTTTCCTTGACGCATTGCCTAGCAATCCTGAACACCTCACGTTTTTGGTCATCGCGTTGTAGGACATGCTTGAACTTTCTTTCCTCAGCTTCCCTTCTTGCTAAGTACACTTCTCTCCATGAGAATATATATATATATATATGAGAATATATATATATATGAGAATATATATATATATATATATGAGAATATATATATATATATATATATATATATATATATATGAGAATATATATATATATATATATATGAGAATATATATATATATATATATATGAGAATATATATATATATATATATGAGAATATATATATATATATGAGAATATATATATATATATATATATATGAGAATATATATATATATGAGAATATATATATATATATATATATATATATATATCTTTTCTGAATTTGTTTAGCATGATTCTTTATCTGAAAACGTGTGTTGAAACCGATATTGTTATACTTTGGGAGGGTCATGTTGCCAATAAGAAATACACGCACAAGTTGCTTTCACTTCAATTTATTATAATAAATTTATAAATTTGCGGTTGGTTGGTTGGTTCCACAACCAGATAGTTGTTTATATATTGTCAAAGTTCTTTCGTCACACATTCTGTGACCTCTTCAGTGACTGGGGGTTCTTTTCTTTGTTTTTTGTGCCTCTCCTTTGTTCTGTCCTACGCCATCTTGTTTTTGTGTGCTTAGTTTGCGCATGTGTTACATCCGGGTGTCTGTGTGTGTTTATATTCGTTTATTTATTTGTTTATTTACATGTTACTGGTTGGTTGTTTGTTTTATGTGCGTGTGTGTTTTCATTTTGTCCTTAATTGTAAGTTGTGATGTTGCTGTTCCACTCATGTTTTCTATTTAATTTTGGTTGTAATTCATTTATGTTTATTGCTTCTGTGATTTGTCTAAACATTGCGTCTTTTCTGTGTGTAGATTCTATTTTTATTTCTATGTTCTCTAATTTACCCTTATGTTCTATTTTAGCATGTTGGTAGAGTACAGATGATTCTTTACTAACATGCTAAAATAGAACATAAGGGTAAATTAGAGAACATAGAAATAAAAATAGAATCTACACACAGAAAAGACGCAATGTTTACACAAATCACAGAGGCAATAAACATAAATGAATTACAACCAAAATTAAATATAAAACATGAGTGGATCAGCAACATCACAACTTACAATTAAGGACAAAATGAAAACACACACGCACATAGAACAAACAACCAACCAGTAACATGTAAATAAACAAATAAATAAACGAATATAAACACACACAGACACCCGGATGTAACATGTGCAAACTAAGCACACAACACACACACAAAAACAAGATGGCGTAGGATAGAACAAAGGAGAGGCACAAAAAACAAATTAAAGGACCCCCAGTCACTGAAGAGGTGACAGAATGTGTGACGAAAGAACTTTGACAATATATAAACAACCATCTGGTTGTGGAACCAACCAACCAACCGGAAATTTATAAATTTATTATAATAAATTGAAGTGAAAGCAACTGGTGCGTGTGTTTCTTATTGGCAACATGACCCCCCCCCCCCCCAAGTATAACAATATCGGTTTCAACACACGTTTTCAGATAAAGAATCTTGCTAAACAAATTCAGAAACGAAATATCGTAAGCCTTAGCCAGGCTAACAAGATACTGAAAACCACCATGTTCTGTTGTCTACGAAAAACAATAACATCTTGACAACTACACTTCATAAAAGAATGTGCCTCGTCCCGAGTTTACACCAACACCATCAACACCGATGTAAGAAGATTACATCTCACCAAAAAGCAAGCAGATAGGCTAAAACAAACACTAATTCTAAACATAAAAAAGAAGATTTATAGAGAATTAAGTCATCAAGAAAAACATAAGCGTAACCTAATACAAGAAATAACTAAGATCACCACACCAAGAAAAAAACTAATATTTATAAACCTTATACGTCCTGAAGAACAGTACATTGTTCAAGAATGTGACAAGCACTTTAACAAGAAACTAAAGTGGCTTAAAGAGATAAAACTAAATCAAGATACTTTAGAGAATATCAATAGATATCCCGACAAAATTGACGGTATAAACATGGCCGACATCTCATTAACAGATGAATTCAACAACAACAACACAAATATATACGGCAACACTACGGTCGACTCTGATGAATTATCTGTATTACAACTGCCGCCTAAGTATGCCACATTCAATAAGGTAAATATGATTAGATGCTTGTCAGAAATAGAAAAATCATTTACAAAATTACGTTGGAGCCTCAAAAACAAAAACAAAAGTAACAACATACGCACACACATCCCAACAACAACAGACACACAGACACAAACAACACACACATCAACAATAATAACATACTCAGAAATAACAACACACACAACAATAATAACATACACGGAGACAACAACAACACACATCAACAACAGCACACATCATAAACAACAACAACAACACACACACATTCAATGCCTCTCCCCACCACCACAATCTTAACAAACACACAGACACAGAAAACAGGTAATGACAGTAGCACAGAAATAAAGAAAGGTAATAGGATTGAAAGGAGAAGGGGGCCTATGGACAGAGAAAATAACCAAGACGAACACACACACACAAAATAGAGTAGATAATAACAATGAGCCAGAGGAAAGAGACAGGAGTAATAATGAGAGACATAGAAACAACCATGAGGCTGTTGGTGGGAATAGAAATAGAAACAACACAACTAACAATAACAATAGCACTAGTACACATAAAGCAGCAGCCTGGAACTCTACTTTTTATAATCCTTCCGATAAGTCGTTCGACCTGCGACGAGTCCACGCCACGACTTTAGCTTTTAACAAACGCATGCAATTGCCGTCGCAGGTCGATGAACAAACAGAAGCACAATTTAGTATAGCTAGATCTAAACTTAGAAATATTATAGAACAGTATAGCAAGAAGCATAATAGAATGGAGGCCCAGCAACTGGAAGAAAAATCTGCAAATGGCTTGCGTAAGCTCATGCAGCGCTCGCGTAATGGAGAGATAGCATGCTTTCCAACAGACAAGTCTGGCAGAATGTCGGTTGACAGTCTGCCAAACTACATCCAGGCAATGCAGCCCCACATCACTAACACAAGAGAAGTAACACCACAAGAGCATGAGGATAGAGAAAAAGCCCTCAATGCACGTATGGTGATGTGGACAAATATAATGCAGCCCAACAAAAAGACTGCCAACAACTTCCAGGCCTGGAACAATGACGTGCCAGCGTTGTATGGGCTTCGAAAAGACCATAAAACGAGCAGTGACCCTGTCACGGGACCACCAACACGGCCAGTCTGTGGAGCTAACATTGCTAGTAACTACAGACTGTCCTACTTCCTCTCCCTGATCATACGCCCCATCATTGAAATGTCCTCAGATGTATGTGACAGCACGGAGGACCTCCTCAGCAGAATCGGCGAAAGTAACCGATCTAGGGACCTAGCAAACTGCATTATAGGTAGTATGGATGTTGTGTCCCTGTATCCATCTATTGACGTGGATTTTGCTGTGGAGAAATGCGTAGAAATGATCGGTGAGAGCAATGTTGAATTCCGTGGAATTGATACCAGTGAGCTGGGACTCCTACTTAAACTTACCTATAGTAATAATTATCTAGACACATATGACCTTACCAACCTGTGCCCTACAAGACCAGCAAGAGGCAGACCACCTACCATTACCTCAATGGCCAAGAAAACCCACACAAGTAGATGGAACGGGTGGACCAGAGCCATACGGACCCCCGAAAACCACGATGAACTAAAGAAAATGATTGCACATGCGGTGGGGGCCAGCATAAAATTAACCCTTAAGGAACATATGTTCAAATTTAATGGAAAAACATATGCCCAAGAGGAAGGAGCAGCCATTGGTGTTAGCATTGCAGGCGACATAGCTAACTTATTCATGGTATGGTGGGACAGTAGACTTAAACTTAAAGAACAATTAGAAGACCCCTTAACCCTGATAATGTACTCCCACTACGTTGATGATATAAACATCGTAGTTAAAACACCCCCACTAGAGAACAGTTAGGAATTAGACAAAAACACAATGGAAAGCATCCAGCAAATAGCTAACTCCATCCACCAGAGTATTAGAGTTACTCAGCTGTTTCGGACCATACCAAAATCAACATACTGATTGCGGATTTGGTACGGGTGATGAGAAACGTGTCCCGCATGTGCAACCCCGAAGAACTAGAGAGACACATACAACACTTCATCCCCCGTATGCAGTTCTCTGGTTACAATCAGAGAGATAAAATCAGAGTGTATAGAGGAGCCAGAACTAAATGGGAAAAAATGGTAAATAATGACACGCCCCTTATATAGGAGCAAATTTTGGAATAGAATAGAAAGAACTAGGAATAAGGCTAATAGAATAAACTCATGGTATGATAACAATAAATACCAGAGTGTAATGTTCATCGATACAACCCCTAGAGGTGAATTAGCTTACAAATTTAGAAGGGCCCTAGATAAACATAAACTCAATATTAAGATAGTAGAAAGACCAGGTACCTCCATAAAAACACTTATTAGCAAGACATACCCTTTTCAAAGACATTCCCTGTATAGTTAATAGATATGTAAATAGAGAGAAATAGTGAGGAGGTGAAAAAAAGAGATGCAGCTGAGGCAACAGATGAATAATAATAATTCATCATACAAATTGAGAGATTTAGGAGGGAGGGTGTACTGTAATTATTTAGTTATAGTGTTAAGGACAGTTGGGGAGGGGACGGAGATAAAATAAGAAATGAAGAGAAAACAGAGAGAGAGAAAGATAGAGGTGGGGGGGGGGAGAATAGAGGTAGCCCAAATAATAATAATTATATATGGGGAGGTGAGAGAAATAGGAGAGAAATGAGAGAGAAACAAGAGAGAAACTCGAGAGGCAAAGTTAAAACAACCGATACATAGATTTCATCATATATAAAGAGGGAGGAGAAGAAAGAGCTATATCTAGAGAGAGGGATGATAGATTTACATCTTTACGTTATGTCCTATCAATTTGAATTATCAATTCATATGAATTGGGTAATATAATGTAAATATCAATATTCATGAATGAGACATAGATATATAATGTGTGAAAATAATTTTGCTCAACAATGACCATATGTTTAGTTTAAAAATTCTGAGGTCGATGTACCAAAACTGAGATAAAACTTCAAGAAATACGGAAATATACATACACATGCATATGCATATGCATTTTCCGGAAAAGGAAAGAAAGAGAAAAAGAGAAGGTCATCTCAAGTTCTAGTTGACACTATAGACATACCCATGATTTTACGTGATCAACTCTGTAATTTCTTGTTTCACAGAAAAGAATTTTTTTTCTTTGTGTTATAAAAGATTTTACTATATATATATATGTAACACTAAATCTCAACACATGTCTTCACTATCCATTTCACAAACTAAATGAAAACTTGAATTATGTCAATTTTAACTCTAATCACCCCAGATCTGTTAAAAATACTATAGTGAACTCTGTTCAAGAACGTATCTCAAGAATTTCATCTAATAAAAATATTTTCGATGAAAAAGCGCAGTATTACAATGAAGCGTTAGCTAGAGCAGGATATAGTGATAAAATTAAGTACATCGATAATAATAGGCAAACTAACCAAGATAATAACAATTTTAATTACGGTAACAACTTTAACAACTATAATAGAAAACATTACAATAATTCCAAAAGCCGGAAAAGAAATAGAACTAGAAATATAATATGGTTTGCCCCCCCCCCCCCCTTTCTCACTAAATATTAAAACCCACATTGCTAAACTATTTTTTAATGCTCTTGACAAACGCTTCCCTAGAACGCATAAATATCACTCAATTTTTAATAGACATACTATAAAATTAACCTACTCGTCCACCAAAAATTTAGCACAAAATATTAACAGAATAAATAATAGGAATCTAAAACCTAGCCAAAATACCGATAATGGCCAAAACAATATTCAATTAAACAACTGTAACTGTAGAAATAAATCTAAATGTCCGCTAAATAACAATTGCTTAGTTAAAAATATAATATACAATTGTAATGTTAAAACTAACTTAAATTCTTTTAACTACGTTGTTTCCACCTCGACAGAATTTAAACTTCGCTACAATAATCATAAGAATTCTTTCACAGATCCAAACAAAAAATCCTCAACTTCACTATCAGGCTTACTCTGGCAACTTAAACATGATAACGTTGGGTATTCGATGTTTTGGAATATTGTCTCAAGAGGGATTCCTTTTAATTCCTCATCTGAGACATGTGACCTCTGTGTGGAGGAGATATTCTTTATATTAAAATCCAAAAATTCCCTTAATTTAAGGAGCAATTTATTCAGTTGCTGCAGACATAGATTGAACTCAACGTTTAAATATAAATATAAATTTAAAATGTAGCATAATTAATTAGGATATTTAATTAATGTATGAAACCTCACGATAAATCTTTCGATTCCTTCAACTTTTTCTTTTAAACCTTCTTCATAAATATATACTAATGATGTAATTAAACTACCCTAAAATGTAGATGAATAAATCTATTGAATAAATTTTACGCTAGATAAACTTCTATACTAAATAAAAAAGCATCCGTAGAACAACAGGGTCTCCTAAATCCTTTAAATGGTTTCTGCTAAATGAGTTTTGTTGAATAATTTTTGATTTTTGTTTGCTTTTTTATTCTGAATCCTTCTAATGAACTTGGCAATATATTGTCAGATAAATTGGAAGGGTAGATTTCTGTGGTTGATATGGGGGGGCATACTGTGTTTTTTACGGCCCGAGATACTCTAGGGAGTGATGAAAATATTTTTAACGTTTTGATATCTCTGTGCTGATATATTGATATCTGTACATATACGTGTGCATACATATATATATATATATGTATGTGTGGGTATAGTTCTGGATATGTTACAGATATGAATAATATTCTATACATGAACGATAATCATGTATGTGAGGGCAAGAATATTAATATATTTTTTTATGTATATATATATATATATATATATATATATATATATATATAGTAAAATCTTTTATAACACAAAGAAAAAATTTTTTTTCTGTGAAACAAGAAATTACAGAGTTGATCACGTAAAATCATGGGTATGTCTATAGTGTCAACTAGAACTTGAGATGACCTTCTCTTTTTCTCTTTCTTTCCTTTTCCGGAAAATGCATATGCATGTGTATGTATATTTCCGTATTTTTTGAAAAGTTTTATCTCAGTTTTGGTACATCGACCTCAGAATTTTAAAACTAAACATATGGTCATTGTTGAGCAAAATTATTTTCACACATTATATATCTATGTCTCATTCATGAATATTGATATTTACATTATATTACCCAATTCATATGAATTGATAATTCAAATTGATAGGACATAACGTAAAGATGTAAATCTATCATCCCTCTCTCTAGATATAGCTCTTTCTTCTCCTCCCTCTTTATATATGATGAAATCTATGTATCGGTTGTTTTAACTTTGCCTCTCGAGTTTCTCTCTTGTTTCTCTCTCATTTCTCTCCTATTTCTCTCACCTCCCCATATATAATTATTATTATTTGGGCTACCTCTATTCTCCCCCCCCCCCACCTCTATCTTTCTCTCTCTCTGTTTTCCCTTCATTTCTTATTTTATCTCCGTCCCCTCCCCAACTGTCCTTAACACTATAACTAAATAATTACAGTACACCCTCCCTCCTAAATCTCTCAATTTGTATGATGAATTATTATTATTCATCTGTTGCCTCAGCTGCTTCTCTTTTTTCCACATCCTCACTATTTCTCTCTCCCCTATCTCTCTCTATTTATCTCTGTTTTTCTTTACATACATTTCTTCTTTTTCTCTGTCTTTCTTTTTAACTGTGCTTAACACTAAATTTTTGTAAACATCTCACTACCAAACCAGCTTTTTACATAACGGTTGGTCAATATTTATGGTACGTCAAAATTATTTATAAAATGTTTATATATTGTATTTTATCTGAAGAAGGCATGCCATATTTTTAATATGGTATCCCCGAAATATGTATAATGAAATAAATATGGTTTTATAAATATAGTTTCCATTTGTTTAATATCGTATATATATATATATATATATATATATACATATATGTGTATATATATATATATATATACATATATGTGTATATATATATATATACATATATGTATATATATATAGCGGCGATGAATTAGTTTTGCGAGGTTTTTTATATGAAATCGTGTGTCGAAACAGATATTGTTATATTTGGGGAGGGTCATATTTGCGTAATATTGCCAGAATTAATAACAGAACACACTCACTGTTTGGTTGGTTTTCGCTTCTCGCTGTCTTTTATATATATATATCTGCGATCTAACTTACTCGGTCCTCAATGTTGCCATTGACTGACCGGCGGTCAAAAATAATACAGATACAATATAGACACAAACACATATATATAGTTTACATAATTTACATAAATCTTTCGTTGCACATCTGCAACATCGTCAGTGGTGTTATATTCATTGTTCCTCCTGTTGTGTTGTATGTCTACGCCATTTTTTTTTTTTTGTTCAGTCTGTCTATATATTTATTTATTTATTTATTTGCTTGTTTGTTTATCTTATTTTATTTTGTCTTCTTTGCGCATGCGTTTGCGCGTGTGTATAGTGTGATGTGTGACTAGTGTGTATAGTGTTGTGTCTGCTGGGTGACTAGTGTGTGTTTATGTGCTTGTGTATGTATTTATTTATCTTATTTTATTTAATTTTATTTACTTATTTATAATACTCTTAGGTCAGTGTTGTTTGTTTGGGTGTTGTTGTTGTTCCACTCATTCTTTCTGTTTAGCTTTGGTCTTCTAATTTCTATTTCACTGGCCTCTCTGATTTGCCTATCTGCTGGGTCATTCCTATGTTTAGATATTATTCTAATTTCTATGTTGTCTATGTTACCGTCATGTTGTTGTCTAGCATGTTCGTATAGTACTGACCCCGTTTTTTCGTCCTTTTAGTTCCCCCCAGTGTTGGTCTATCCTTTCACCTATGCTACGAGCTGTCTCAACTATGTATGTTGTTGTCATGTTTCTGCAAGTACCCTCTCTACATCTTATGCTATAGACTACGTTTC
>OZ024742.1:183405423-183410423 GCA_964016885.1 Eledone cirrhosa
AATCCGAACCTGAAGATGTCGCCAGGATGTTACGGAACAAGGCCATTCAAATATATATAGCGTTTTTTTGCAAAAATAAAACTAAAGGGATACCACCAGTCCGACCTTCTGTTATTTTAAATCAGTATTTGACTCCGTTCCTGCGCCAGCCATAGGATTCAACATCAATGGTGGATGAGTTGCGTAACGTAGAGTGATTTTCCTACAATTACATCAAGATTATCTAAACAGAATGACCTGTACTATCCTTTTGTGATCCCACAAAATACACACACACACACACATATATATATATATATATATATACATATAAATAAAAATGTAACTAGGAAATAAGTTTAATTATTTGGAAGCTCAACAATGCGTGTGAGATTATTTGTGCCAAGGTATTAAGAATTAGAGGAAATAGGTCAAAAGAACTGAGAAAAAAGAGTGAGAACAGTAGAATTTTACCTTAGCAATTTTAAATTTTCGGATTTACCATCAAGAGAAGCCGTGAGGGACGGGCTCAGAGAGCAATCTGATAAGATATGATGTTATTAATAAAAAAATAAGCAGACCATTATTCAAGTTAGTACTCCATACTGTAAAGAAAGTAAACTGCGAATACCATACATAAATAAATGCAATTAAACACACACACACACACACACACACACACACACACACACACACACACACACACATATATATATATATATACAAAACACACACATATATTTACATATAAATAAACACACATACACACACACACATATATATATATATATATGGCTACACCCACATGCAAATTTCTATGTGAGTGTCTGCATGGCTTTCTGGTTTATTGACTCTCGCTTTCTCTTTCTGAGTTTCTACCTCTTAGTCTTTTTCACTCTCCCTTCAACTCTCGTTAGGTCTTCTATCTCTTTCTCTGTCTTTATGTCACTTTCTCTCTCACTAACTTTCTCTCTCTCTCTCTCTCTCTCTCTCTCTCTCTCTCTCTCTCTCTCTCTCTCTCTCTCTCTCTCTTTCTCCTCTTCTCCCCCCTCTCTCTCTGGGAAACTCTTGGTGTATCTATTTTGACAACAATAACCGAAATGTCAAATACATCATTACAAGTTCGTATCGTTGTCCAGTTACCAACGATATTTTGCTTTTTATTTGGAAGCAATTCGATAATATCACTCTCCTAGAATAGCGGCTATACCGGCTATGGCGTATTCGAGAGTTGATTAAATATCATTAAATATCATTATAATATAATACCAGTAATGCACTGGGTAATTGCTGGCCTTGTGCCTAAAGTAGAAACAATTATAATATAATTTAAAAATATCTGTACGTGTTGGAATATCATTGAAGGTGCTACGCTAGACCGTTTCAATTATGTTTATATCCCATGCTTACAACCTTCGTTGTAATAAATTAAATAAGCATCAAAATGAAATATATCGATGCGAGTTCATATCATTTACAAGAAAAAAATGTTGACCAAATATGGTAGTTGTGATTACTCTAGGTATGTGTGTACACCGTTATTGTTGCTTCTATCTGTTGACCAAATGTGGTATCTTTGATTACTCTAAATATTTTTGTACACTATTGTTGTTGGTATGGTATGGTCTCGTAGGGGCATTGTAGAGGCATACAGCTTTTCTTGGGAATTTTAAGCCTGGCGGAGCCCATCCTTCTCCAGGTTTGAAAACAACAGGTTTCTTCCAGAGAGGGATAGAAAGTCAGAGAGAAGAAGTGTGCAATTGATATAGAGGAAGAATCTATCCCAGTACTAGACTTGTACTCTTTTTTATCAACATTGACAGGATGAATACCGGACCGAATACCAGAAAGCACTCTATTCGACGTTCTAACGACTCCGCGAATTCGTCGCCATACACTATTGTTGTTACTTTTGATCAAATGTGGTACCTGTGATTGCTTGAAATATGTTTCTACACTATACAGCTTCTGCTGACCTACAGTAAATGATGATGAAGTATTGTATGTAACTACCAGCCTTATTTGTCGTCTGATATTTAGTTACGATTTTCAACGATCTTAGTTCAAATCCTGCCATGTTTGCCTTTGCCTTTCATCCTTACGGAGTCGATAAAATAAAGGATCAGTAATGAACTGGGGTCGATTTAATCGACTTTCACCTCCCACCAAAATTGTTGGCCTTGTGCCTGAATCAGAAACCATTATTTGTCTTTTGATATATAGTTACGTTCTGAGTTAAAATCCCGCCGAGGATAGCTTTGCGCTTCATCCTTACCGGGTTAAGAAAATCTGTGTTTTAATCTGTCTGTATGTTTTGTGGGGATGTGGATAAAGTTGAAAGGAGTGGGTGAGAAGACGGGTCCCTGTTCTATACCTTTCTGGAAATTGCAGGAGTTGTTCTTGTACATTACATAGGTCTTGACAAATAGTTTGTTATCCAGTATTTCGTGCCTTTTCTTAAGGAGATGTTATTTTACTTGAGTTTTCTTGGGCTTTAGCAATGTTAAAACTTTTACCCAAATATCCAAATATTTGCCTGATAGCATCCTTTTCGTGTCGTTCGCTGTCAAAACTTCCGGTGACCTCGGTTCCCCGGACTGCATTTTACCGCCCCCAAATCAGGAGGAGTGCATCTCGCTTGAGGAAGTATGTCCGTGAGGTGGAGTGGCTGATGCAATAGGTATCGCTGACTGTTCTTCGCCGAAATGCTTTTGCTATTTTGTTCGCGGGTCATAGCTGAGATATACCGCATAGACTGGAGTGTAAAGTGTTCCCCTCCTGTCCTTTCCTTTGTATTTTTTTAATTATTTGATTTTTTTTTCTTTCTTCCAATTTTACTCATATTCTGGAAATTTATCAGCGTTACTACGAATAGTTGTAGATGTTGGTGAGTGCAGGGATTCCTTTAGGCTGTGGGTGGTTTATCTGTATGTTTGTAATTTTCTTTGAACCTAAAGATTTTGAGGTTTCAGATTCCTTTATTGAGATTTCGTGAAGAGGTGCGACAAAATCGCACGCTAGGTGGAAGATGCGTATTCTTCGTTTTATATTCCCAGCTGTAAATGGTGCACACATGGTATTGTAGTGATGGGACATTGTTTGCTGTGGTTATTGTGACGACGAAGCCTCAACGCATTCGCTCAACCTACTAGAAATAACAACCAAATCATCGTCAAATACAACCCTAACGTATTATAACAATGGTTAAAAATGCATATGAAGAAATATTTATTTTATAGCATGAGAAGCCCTCTGATGATTAACGACTTCCCACAATGTTAGATGTCTTAACTAGTTAAGATATTTGATATTGGTCTTATGCTATGATAAAGCAGTTGGGGTAATTGGAGTGAGTAATATTAATTGGTGGATTGGCAGTATCGGTAGAGGGTCGGACGCCATGCTTTGACGCATAGAGTTATGGCCCTTGCCATTCTGAGTTCAAATCCCGCCGAGGTTAACTTTGCCTCTCATCCTTACGGGGTAAAAAAAATAAAGGTAGAAACAATTATTAATTCTTCTGAATTTATTTTCTAACATCTACCATTTATGAATATATATCATATGATCTATTCATTGAGCCATCCCTGTCACTGTTGGACACACACACACACACACACATATATGTATATGATAATTATCTCTCTCCCTCCCTCCCCCTCTCTCCCTCTCTCTCTCTCTCTCTATATATATATATATATATATATATATATGATTTCTCTCGAATGAAACAGTTCTAGTCCTGTAGAAGCCTTTTATATATTAAATATCTATACTCTACTTTGCATTGAGTACCTTACTTACTGTGGTTACCCCCGATTGAACCCGGGAGGTCAACATGAATGGACCTGTTATTTTTATCTAAACACATTTTTTCCAATTCCATCCGCCCGTCCCCTCAATCTATTTTATTTCTCATTCTTTCTTCTGATGAAGGGCTAGCGTCCGAAACGTTAAAACCCTCTTCCTGCTATATCAAGCGTTAACTTAATATATACCTTCCATATACTGTGCCGATTGTGTTGTTATTTCTGTTTACCTTTTACATACATATATATATATATATATATATATATATATATATATATATATATATATATATATATATATATATATATATATATATAATGAAATTTCGCTTCATTTTTTCCATTTATATATATATATATATAAATGGAAAAAATGAAGCAAAATTTCATTTCTCACTCTTAGTACGGCTGTTACTTAAATGTAAGTATGTATACGTACATACATATATGTATACAGACGTACAGTAGTATGTATATATATACATACATGCACACATATATATATGTACGTATCGTTTTTACCGAACATTTATTATAATGCTCGGTTTGTTTGGAAACAAACAAACACTCGAATTAAGCCGTACAGTGTTTAACAACCATCGTTGCCCATTTGTTCAAAACTGACAAAGGAACGATGTACTAGTTTCAAGCTTATTAGCTATCGTCAGCATCGTATACCTTCCTGCCAGATGATTGAACGTCTGAAAGTATATACTTTCCTTATGCATATTAAGGGCAGGAAGGTATAAAATCATCTGGCAGGAAGGTTTACGATGCTGACGATAGCTAATAAGCTTGAAACTAGTACATCGTTCCTTTGTCAGTGTTGAACAAATGGGCAACGATGGTTGTTAAACACTGTACGGCTTAATTCGGGCTGTTTGTTTGTTTACAAACAAACCGAGCATTATAATAAATGTTCGGTAAAAACGATACGTACATATATATATATGTGTGCATGTATGTATATATATATATACATACTACTGTACGTCTGTATACATATATATATGTACGTATACATACTTATATATATATATATATATATATATATATATATATATATATATATATATATATATATGTATGTAATGATATTAAAAAATGGAAACTATATTTATAAAACTATATTTATTCAATTATATATATTTCGAGGGTACCAAAATTTTGGTACGCTATCATCAGATAAAATACAAAATGTTTTATAAATAT
>OZ024742.1:183432923-183437923 GCA_964016885.1 Eledone cirrhosa
CTGTACCCAGTTCCCCATACCATCATGTCTTATATGTTATAACATCGTTCACTCATCCAAAAATTCACCACAAAAATAATTATCAATTAATCAACAAAATCTTGAAACCAAAAAGCAAGGATAAAACCGTAAACTGAAATCCGAAATCAAGACGAGAGCTCCTTGAAAAGTACAATATTGCTTTCTCATTTAGACACAAGGACAACTTATTTGGAGAAGAAGGCAAAGTCAAGTAAGTCAACTTCATACTTGACCGATACTTTATTCCATCGGCCATGGAAGAATACATTTAAAAAAAATAATATTGGTTTCTGATTTAGGCACAAGGCCAACAATATTTTGGGAGGGGAAAGTCGATTAAATCGATCCCAATGCATTGCTGGTACTTTATTTTATCAATCCAGTAAGGATGGAAGACAAAAAGCTAACCTCGGCAGGATTTTAACTCAGAACGTAAAGCGGCATAACCCTATGCCATAAAACATGTTGTCCGACGCTCTACCAATACTCCCAATCCACAGCCCTAGGGGTTTTAATAATATTAAAATTAATAATAAAAACTGCCTGAATGTATCCCTTGTTAACCCGCACAAAGTGGTATGGTTCCTTTTAATTTAATCTGAACATACTGCAGGTTTTGATGGTCTTATTATTCGCACCAGTCACGAAGTTGGGGATTTTCTCAGACCTGCGTATACCAAGTTGTTTTAAAAGCAGCCTTTCCTCGCCTCGTCGTAACTACATTGCTGAGTTGTGAGAGATTTCTCGAGGCTCACAGCTTCATTTTAACGGCCTCAGGTGGATTAAAAGGCTAAGTTGACCTCGGAATATGAAGCCATAATGTAAGGAGCCGTAACGAAACACTGCAAGTGAGAGTTAGGGTTAGGGTTTCCAATGCACTGACGATTCTGCCAATCCACCGCTTTAACTATAATTGTTTCTACATTTGACACAAGGCCAGCAATATTTGGGGGAGGGGAAGTCGATTACATGGCCCTCAGTACTTGACTAGTACTTTATTTTATCGACCCTAGAATGATGAAAGGCAAAGCAAACCTTGGCGGGATTTGAACTCATAACGTAAAGAACTGTATCGTTAGTTGTTTTTCTTCTGGTTCTTTACATTCTGAGATCAGATCCCGCCGAGGTCAGCCTTGCCTTTCATCCTTCTGGGGTCGATAAAATAAAGTACATGTAGAATACAAAGTCGTATTAATCGACTTACCCCCTCGACACCACCCCCACCACCACAATTCCTGCTATTGGGCCAAAAGTAGAAACCATTAAAGTGTGGTGGGTTGGTAGAATTGTTTGTATATGTTCCGGTTCTTTAACGTTTGAGTTCAAATCCCACTGAAGTAAAATTTGCTTTTCATAAATCCAGGGTCGATAAAATAAAAACACCAGTAATTGACTTCCCCTCACTCAAATTGCTGTCCTTGAGTTCAAATCCCACCGAGGTTAACTTTGCCTTTCATCCTTACGGGGTCGATAAAATAAAGTACCAGTAATACACTGGCTGATTGCTGACCTTGTGCCAAAAGTAGAAACACTTATCTTTATGTTATTATCTTTATGTTATTATCTTTATGTTATTATCTTTATGTTATTATCTTTATGTTATTATCTTTATGTTATTATCTTTATATTATTATCTTTATATTATTATCTTTATATTATCAATTATGACCTTGTGCCAATTTTAGAAATCACTACAGATTAAATAAATAACTAAATAAATAGATGAATAAATATAAAATTGAATAATGAGCAACAGATTATTATTATTATTATTATTAAATAAAATAAAAGGAATATACAAATACAATTATCAACAAATGTTGTCATCATCACCGATAATATTATTTATAACGTTCATTGAAATGTTATTTACAAGAAAAGTAAAAAAAATAAGAGAGAAATGAAAAAGAAAGAAAGACATATATATATATGTACATATAAAAGCTTTCAACGAGGTGTATACGACAATTGCCGACCTTAGTCGAAGATTGTCGAAGTGGTTTCGACGTAGAGTTACGAGGAATGTAATAAGTGGAAGGAGGAGAAGAGAGAAGAGAATGAGAAAATCTGTGAAGGAAAAAGAATTGCTGAAAGAACGACTAAAAAGGAAGTGATGGGGGGTAGGAAGAGGGATAGGGAAGGGTAGATAAAGGGGTGTGAAAGGGAAAAAAAAGGGGGGGGGGTGAGGAAAAAATAACAAAATATACAGAACGAACAACAAAAATTAAAAAGACCAAAATAATCAAACACTGACATATGTGTGTGCGAGTATACACGCGCGCGCACACACATACACACACATATATATATATTCATTATAATTCCTATATATATTATGTATATATTTATATATATATATATATTTTCTATACCTTTCATTTATATATATATATATATATACATTTATTCATTATAATTCATATATATATATTAGGTATATATATATGGATATATATATATATATATCTATAAAAAAAACATAAGAAAGAATACATATATACATATATATATATATATAAAAAACATAAGAAAAAATACATATATACATATATACATTTATACATATATATATACATATATATATATATATATATATATATATATATACATATATATATACATATATATATATACATATATATATATATTTATAGTAATAGTTATTTTAATAAATATATATATTTATATATTTATATATATATATATATATATGTATATATATATATATATATATATATATGTGTGTGTGTGTGTGTGTGTGTGTGTGTGTGTGTGTGTGTGTGTGTGTGTGTGTGTGTGTGTGTGTGTGTGCATATATAAATCAACCAGAAATTTCTGTAGCTGAAGGAGGAAGAGTTTAAAAATAAAACAATATATAAATGACAAAATAACGAAAAAAAGCCAAAAGATAAAAAAACAGTAAAAAAAATCATCCAATGAAAGAAAGTAAAAATAAAAGTTCCCCTCCTTCTTCCCTCTCTCTTTCTCTCTCACTCCCACCTCCACCCCAGTATGTGTGAGAACAGAAGTGCTTTCCTCTATAAATAGACAGAGGTCATTGAGCATGGGCGGAGCGGTGTTGTGGTGGTAGTAGTGCTGGTGGTGGTGTTGATGACGGTGGTACTGGATGTGGTGGTGCGGGTGCAGTGTGGTGGCGGTGTTATTAAAGTTGTTGTTTGTGGTGGTGGTGTTGCTGGTGAAATTACTGGATGTGGTGGTGATGGTGGTAGTTGAGTTAGAGGGGGTGTTGGAGATGGTTGTGGTGAGGTACTGGTGTTTATGATAGTGGAGGTGGTATTGATGGCGGCGATTGTGATAGTGCTGGTGGAGGTTGAGGTAATGGTGGTGATTATAGTGGTGGTCGTGGTGGTGATGATGGTGTTATTGAGGTCTGTGACAGATATTTGGCGAGATAAAATGTGACTTGAGGGAGAAAAGGTGGGAGTTAAGGCAATATGAGAGAAAAGAGAGGCGGTGGGAGGCGAGAAATACAGAAAAGTAGAGAGTGTGAGAGAAAGAAAAAGGAAAAAGAGTGCCAGTATAAATGATGAAGAGTAAAAGTAATGAAAATCGACAGAGAGAAACGAGCAATGTAGAAAACGACAAAAAGAAAGAAGAAAATAGAGAGAATGGTGCTCATACTATAGAGAGAGGTGTAGAGAAGGCCATATATTAAATGGAGGGAATATAGAGGACATATATGTTTTATAGAGAGGGAGGTAAGAAGTGTAGAGAGAGGTATAAAAACAAAGGTAATAATCATAACAAGGAACATAAAAGCAAAAAATACAAAATGGATACAAAGTATGAGAGAGGGAAGAGTAATAAAGTAAAAGAGAGAGGGTAGACAAGTAAGGCCGAGGAAGTAAGAGAGAGAGAGACGGTAGAAAGTAACAAGGGAGGTTATGCGTGTACGAGTGAGAGAGTGAGTGAGTGTGTGTGTGTGCGTGCGTAAGCGTTGCTAAAGTGTGAGATAGAGAGAGAGAGAGTAAGGGTGTAGAAGACCATAAGTGTGTATGTAAGTATCTATACGAATATATTAATGTGTGTGAAAGAGATGGTAAGAGTCTAAGAGACCAAGCGAGTGTGAATACGTATATGTATATGTCTTTGTCTGTGTATGTGAATGTGTGTATGTGTGCGTGTGTGGCTGGTTGGTAACGTGTGAGATAAAGAGAGAATTGGAAAAGAGTAAGAACCCAAAAGAGTGTGTGTACATGTGAATATATATATGCTTGTAAAAGTGTGTGTGCGTTTATATGTGTATGCATGTATGTATGTGTGATGTGTGTGCGTGCGTATAAATGTGTATTTATGCATGTATGTTGTGTGTGTATGTGTATCTCCATGTATGTGTCTGTATGTATATGTATGTGTGTGTGGTTGATAAATGTATGTGTGGTTGGTAACGTGTGAAAGGGAAAAAGGAGGAAGATACATAACAGGATCATAAAACAAAACCAAACAAAACGTCACAAAACGAAACAAAACAAAGAAAAGAAGGGAAAAAATTCACTGAATACAATGAGGGTGGGAGGGGCTGGGTACTAGAAAGGGTGGGAGGCAAAATTGAAGCAGTGATGGGTGAAGGTGTAAGAGGAGGGAGGAGATAAAGAAATAGTAAGCGGGGAATGTGAAGGGAGGGGTAATATAAAAGAAGTAAGCGGAGAATGTGAAGGTTGAAAGAGAAGGGTGGAGGAGGCATAGCAATAGTGAGGGGAGGGAGGGGAATGTAAGGGGTGAAGGAAGAGGAGCGGAAGGTATAAAGACATTGAGGGGGAATGTGAATGGCGAAGGAAGAGGAGGGGGATGAGATTTGAGAGTTATGTAGAGTATTAGTAAATGTAATGAGTAAGTGGATGGGGTGTAGAGGAGAGATGCTCTTAAATTGAGAGAGAAAGAGGGTGAGAGAGGGGAAAGACAGAGGTAGAGGTAAGGGGAGGGAATGAGGATGAGAATTGTGACACATGCATAGATAA
>OZ024742.1:183447923-183450423 GCA_964016885.1 Eledone cirrhosa
TTCCAAGCCTTCCATGCCAGTCTTTTGTCTCTAATGGCCCTATCTACCGTGCTGTTCCACCACCAGGTCACTCTCTGTCTGGTTGAAGCTCTGCCCCAACCACAAGTTTCTTCAGTAGTCTGCAGTAAGTTGCCACGCAAGAAATTCCAGTTATCATCTATGTCATACAACTCTAAATCGTCTTCTTTTTCGTCATACACGTCTTGAAGGGCTTTGCTAAATTTATATATATATATATATATTCTAGCATAGTACCCGTCCAAATTGACGGTGTTTACAGCTAAACAATATTTAATTTAACAATTCTTTAATTACAACATTTTATGTAATGCTACTTGAATCCTTTATTTTTCTTCTCTATCTTAATGTTATCATTTCGGAAATCGATGTGTTTCATTTTACATTCATGTAAATAAATTACAATGATTTTCTTCCACATTTACTCTAATTATTATGAACTATATATGTACTATATCATGATGACTTTCTTCTATCTATCTATCTATCTATCTATCTATCTATCTATCTATCTATCTATCTATCTATCTATCTATCTATCTATCTATTCGATTGTTGAAATTGTTTTTATATTTTTACACGACTGTATGTAAAATCCCCGGCATGTCTTTGTATTGTCCCCTTTCTTGTTGCGCCCTTGTGGCTAATAAAGAAATCTATCTATCTATCTATCTATCTATCTATCTATCTATCTATCTATCTATCTATCTATCTATCTATCTATCTATTCAAAAACGAAGGAGAGGCGGTTTTCCTTTGTGTGATAGCTATGGCGAAAGAGGTTGTATGGTGGACAAGGTTGAAAGGGCTGAGGTCAGACACCTTTCTCTCCGGCCAACAACTGATTCTTTTTTTCAAATACCACTTTGGAAGAAGAATCAGGATGGAGAGAGAGGTGCTGTACCCCAGCAAGTTTTATGAAAGGTGGGTGAAAGTGGCGAGAATGGCCCGAGTGAATGGGCCTTCTCTCTATATCAGCCTGTAGGTTGAGGAAAAGGAGGAGGAGAGGAAGGGAGTACAAACTCTTCGTACTCCTGGAGATGAGGGTTGCACATTTTTTTTCGGGGGTATGTGTTACCCATATAAACTGTCTCCCTCTATTGGGGAAAATCGACTAACTTTTTAAATTCCATTTGTGATAACATTTTACACGTTTTTATTGTATGTAAACTTCCCCCTTTGTATTTGTCCCCTTCTTTTGTGCCCCTGTGGCTAATAAAGAAATATATCTATCTATCTATATAAACGTGTAGGTTAAGGAAGGCAAAAGAGAGAAAACGGGAACACCGCCCTACAAAACGTGCTCCTGGTGTTGAGGGTTGTTCTATCTACGTGGTGTAAAACAACCACGCAGTAACGTGCCTCCTATTGGGGATTTCGATTGTTATTTCATTTTAATATATAGTTTATTTTAATTTAGTAATGTTACAGTTTACACAATTTTCATGTAAAACCCCCGCCGTCACGTACTGTAATGTCCCATTTCTTGTGCATCCTTTTGGCAAATAAAGAAACATATCTGTATAGATAAACATGTAGGTAGGTAGAGATAGATATATAAATATAGATAGACAGGCAGACAGATAGAAGATATGTTGACCAAAGGACAGATAGACAGTAAGGTAAGTGTGTTGGTAGGAAGATAGATAAATAGTGGTTGTAATGGCTGCTGTTCACTTATTTTCTGTCCCTAAGGGTATTTTACCCAATTTCTAACGGAACTGTTTCCACTAACAAGAGAGTGGTCGAAAGGTTGGTCACTGGCGCCTTAAAACCAGTTGTTTCAGGCTGACGGGGCTCGTTAACCTACGTTGTTAGTCCGTCTTTGTGAAGGAAAATGATTTAAAACCTCAGCTGCCTTGCGGCTATACCCACAAATGGGAAAGGCTTCGGGAATCAATCTTAAGGAAAATTTCGTAGTCAGAGTCCCTAAGGCAGTTCAAGGCTGTAATTAGCAATGTCCTGGTAACTCCTGCGACAGCACTAGAAATATGCATATCGGCACTTACCTTTCCATTGGATTATATTAGTGACATGGTGAGGGAGCACCTACTTCATGAGCAACAGTCTGTCCCCCATATCTAGCTACCCAGACAGACGGATGCCTAAAAGTCATCCCAATGTAGATTATTATAGTAATATTCAATCATTATCAAAGATATTTGAGAAAATCGAAAAGAGCACACCTGAAGACAGAAACATAGACAGGGGCGTCTGCGATTAATCGAAACTTGCATCTCTCGGACGCTGGGTGAGTGTATTAAACATTAATTCAACCTCATGTTTACACTTCTAGCTACAGGCTTAAAACCTAAAAAGAAGGCAGTCGGTGGTCAGGGAGTCGTCAGCGTTATTGTTAACACAGTGTCTCGGCATCCGAGAGATAGATGCAGAGTCCGATTTATCGTTGGTGCCGATGTCCACTTTTATTCCGCCGCCGATTTTTATCAACTAATATTTATAGTGATCAACTAATATTATA
>OZ024742.1:183457923-183492923 GCA_964016885.1 Eledone cirrhosa
CACGCACACACACACACACACACACACACACACACACACACACACACACACACACACACACACACACACACACACACACACACACACACACACACACACACGCGCGCGCGCGCGCGCGTATATATAAACCTTATGCATTTCTACAGTATTTTCACCAAACTTAAGACATAGGTTACTTATGTACTCCGGATGGTCATGGGCACTTTCAT
Organism: Eledone cirrhosa; assembly: GCA_964016885.1. Taxonomy (NCBI): domain Eukaryota; kingdom Metazoa; phylum Mollusca; class Cephalopoda; order Octopoda; family Eledonidae; genus Eledone; species Eledone cirrhosa. The sequence goes on from OZ024742.1 coordinate 183,458,133, forward strand.
TTTTCCAGATATTGATTATAGGGCCTCCCGGCAGATAACCCCCTTTAATCACTTCCTTGGAGTCGATTGAAGCACTGCAGTGCAATGCAACAAAACGTCATAACTTCTGGAGTTCGCAACTGATTTTCACAAAACTTGACACATGGGCTACGTTTGTCCTACAGATGAAGGTGAACTCTCAGAATTGGCACATATTGAGCAGGGGACCCCTGGGGGCAGGTACCTCCTTTTGGAAAAAGCCATAGTTTTCGAAGCAGCACTGAAGTATTGACATAAATGGTATACACAACTGCTATTTAATACCCGAGCAACCCCGGGTACCTCTGCTAGTATATATATATATATATATATAGAGAGAGAGAGAGAGAAGGAGATGTAGATGTTTTGTTCATTCGTCTCACGTACACACACGCACACGCACACACACACACACACACACACACACACACACACACACACACACACACACACACACATATATATATATATATATATATATATATATATATATATATATATATATATATATATATATGCTTTTCATCATTTATCCTACGTATTTCGTTTTTTCTTTTTCGTGTAGTATTTTGCTATTTATTACTACTCCTTCTTTGATGTTTTCTAACTGTTTATTTACGGCACAACACACATTCTTTCCTCTTTTTTTTGACAAAAGTCTATTTATATTTCCCTCTTTCTGGCGTTATCATTTGCACAACTTGTCTGCAACATATCCTGTCCTGTCACGATTTCAGGCGTAAGACTTTTTATTGTTTTTTTTTTTGTTTGTTTACGTACTCGTTTTTGTCATATTCGTAAGACACTAGCTTTCCCCTGTATCTATGTTGTTGTATTGTCCCATATTCTTCTTTTGGGGCTCGATATTATGCAATGCAAACCATATGTGCGAAATTGCATTACCCAGACAGTGGCTGATTAGGAAGTCAGATGTTTTGTTCATTCGTCACATACATTTCAATTGTTTTCCTTTGCTACATACATACATACATGGTGGCTGCCAACTCGTTTTCGAGTACGGCCACTACTTTATATCCATGTAGGAGAACCCCTACCGATGCGCTGAACGAGTGTGACTTTTTAGTCCAGCCAGCGACTTGAAAACTCTGGTACAAACACTACACTTGTGACAATTATTGACACATAGTGCTGGGCCCATGGTACCATGTGACGACAAGTGCAGAGAGATCTCCAGATATAAAGCAATGCCTGTGCCGTGAAGCTTTTATAGTGAGCAAAGGCACTGCACAAAGCCAGCCCCACTCTCTTAACCAAGATGATATTTACCAAAAAGAAGAACAAGTCAACATCATTGGATACTATCAGAGTTGCAGGTGTTATATCAGAGTTTTCCTTCTCCTAGAATTCTGCCTTGATAAAGGCTAAGGGGTCATCTCTCCCGGTGATTTTGGATGGCCATTGACTCTTAAGAGCTCCTTTGCCCTTTGACAGGTTTTGTTTTTAGTCCTGCAGGATGTCCCAAGTCACCCCCCTCACCAAGAAACCTTGGTGGGGTTGCCAGTTTAGACGCCAACGACCCGACCATGAGACAGGTTGTACTGGGATACATGTTACATACATACATACATACATACATACATACATACATACATACATACATACACACATACATATACACATATATATACATATACTTTCTCTCTCTCTCTCACGCCTCCACACACATATATATATATTACATATAAATCAAAATGGGTGCAAGTAAATATATATACACACATACATATAAATACATACATGCACATACAGACATCCTCACATTCACACACACACAATGAAAAAATAAGACAAGGTCTAGTAGTTAATTCATCCATTGTTTTTCGATCGTTTCAGCGGCATTAAACATGTTTAGACCAATCAATAACAGTAATGCAACTCCGCACCATTAGCCTTGAAAGTCATATCTTTTCTACCATCTATTTTCAGAAACAATGGTTTTGGATTTTTCATATACATATGTGTGTGTATATGTAAGTACTCATCCTCTACATATATACACACACACGCATGTATATACATACATATATATATATATATATATATATATATATATATATATATATATATATGTGTGTGTGTGTGTGTGTGTGTGTGTGTGTGTGTGTGTGTGTGTGTGTGTGTGCGTGTGCGTGTGTGTGGGTGTGCGTGTATATATATATATATATATATTATTTAATATAGAAATGGCTTCTACAGGACTAGAACTGTTTCATTCAGGAGAAATCACCAGGAAATCATCTACACACACACACACACACACACACACACACACACACACACACACACACACACACACATATATATATATATATATATATCATATATATATAATTTTTAATTTAGCTGCCTGCTTGACGTTTTTCTTCGTGTGCTTTTCTAACATATATGCTCTGCTGATAACCCCTTCTCTCTCTGATTTTCTCTTCACTCTCCTTCAAAGTTTTTCTCCTCTTTCTCTTTTTTCTATTCCTACTACCCTCATTTACTCTCTCATCTAGTTTTGAGTACCGGAAGTAGTTGTGTCTTGAATATATAAGACATTCTGAATGAATGAAAAACCTCTGACATAATTGTAGCTAGCCGTCGTAAAACTACGAGGTACTGCAGAGAAATGTGAATAGTAAGGCTACTACTACATAATGTAATGGAACCCTCCGTCGGTTTCGACGATGAGTGTTCCAGTCGATCGATCAACGGAACAGATGATTGGAGAAATCATCACGCCGGTGGCTGAGCATGCCACAGAAACTTGCACCCGTAACACAATTTTCAGTATGATTCATCATGACATACTGTGTAAATTGAATTATTAATACAGTCCATTCAATCAACTTCCAAACAGTTTCCGTTTACCCAATTTCTGTAGGGTTTGCCGTAGGCTATGCTAAACCACACTTGCCTATGGCACCATGCAGTAGGATCGAACCAGGGACTTAATAATTGCGAAGTGTACTCTTTAACCATTCGGCCATGTAACATTGTCTTACATGAGTTCTCTATGTATTGAGTGCACATTGTTCGGAACACTTCTTTGTTTCTTATTCATTGAATAAATGGATAAGATATTCAACCGTAATCAATTCAATATGTCAGGCCACTTAGCTAAGAAAATTGATTGATTTCGTAAATATTCATATTATATACATATATACATACACGCGTACACACGCGTACACACACACACACACACACACACACACACACACACACACACACATCTATACTATAACAAAGGGAGGAGTGCGGGACTGCGTCCCGAATATATATTTTTTTATCCCGTTACTAAAATAAGTTAGATTACTTTGAATAAATAATGAATGAATATTACATAATTTATCTACTAAATTTCGTAGCTGTTGATTAAACATAAATATTATTATATATAATGATTGCTTATTTTAAGATTCACTTCTTTTAAAATTTTCAAATGTCTACACTTCCGGTTAGTGTCCGTTATATCATAACACTTATTACATTGCTTATATAAACATCCGTATATTTGCATCGTTATATAAGGTTTCATTACATTTCACCGTAATGTAGTTTATATATATCCTCTTTTTAAAATGTATCATGGATTACGTTACTGATTACAGAAGATAGTGTAACACAGTCTCTCTTCAATTTCTGTGCATATTGCCAATTACGATTTTATTTGACATATATCTACATGCATATATATTTGCATATAATATCAATATACACACTACACATGCTAGCAGAAAACCACCCGGAGGGTGGTATTTCTGCTAGTTCCTATAACCAACGAAAACATAAACACATCAAATAAAGCCTAAAGTAAGAAAATATCAATTTCACAAAACTAATTGGATTAAGTTTACTAATTATTTAGGAACAGAACTATCACCCCACAGCAAATACTACAATGCCCAATCAGCTAAAGAGCTAAAATCAAGTCTGTAAATATTTATTGACAAAATACATGATACAATCACTGAGAATGTACCTTTTACGTGTTTCAATCCAAATAAAAATAACAGTAATAAGGATAAAAACTACAATAAGGCATGGTGGGGTGAAGAACTAAAACAATTAAGAACGAAAATGGCCCAGTCATTAAAAAAATGGAAATACAATTTTACAGATTCTAATTATGAAAAATATAAAGGTCTAAAGAAAAAGTTTAAAAGGCAAAGGAAACAAGCCAAATATGATTTCTGGTCTACCAAAGCTAACCTGGGGTCCATGGGCAATATATGGAGCATATACAACTCAATGATCAAACCCAAACCTCCCAAAAACGAATCAAGAGCTATTGATGGTGAGGTAATCTCAGACACTTCCAAACTCTCTTCCCTATCTGCAGAATTGTTTTTTGGCAACGCTTCATTTACAGAATCTACTACCCATTATAAAGCTTCTGATACTCTCACTCCAATCGTAGATTTCCCTCATATTATTGAACAAGAACTACTAGCAGTTAAGGATGAGTTGAAAATGGAAACGGCCACAGGCCCTGATGGTATATCCAATTTAATCATTAATGAAAGAATCGACCAGCTTGATCTCACTAGACATAAAGGGAGCTTATGACAATGTGGTTCATGAACTCTAGTTAAAAAACCACACCAATTTGAAATACTCAAATATATTTCTAACTGGGCTGAAAGCATTCTCACTCATCATAGTACTAATCTGATTCTTGGAAACAAGAGAGGCAAAAGTATTTACTTTTTAAAGGGTCTCCCATGGGGTTCACTAGTACATATAATGTTAACAATTTCAACGACAAAACTATCAGGAAGCAGCCGATACTTCGAGTGTCTCTTCTGAGACTAACGAAGACCAGATTTAATATAAAACATAAATTTATTTACGAAATCTATAGGCAACCAACTTAGAATATACATTCAAGTGAAAATAGAAATCTTTTAATGTAAGTACGAAAAGCATTTTGAGTTATACAACTACGTGAAATGTCATATAATCTAATATCCAGTAATGCACTGGGTAATTGCTGGCCTTGTGCCTAAAGTAGAAACAATTATTACATAGCTGAGTTCAAATCCCGCCGAGGTTAACTTTGCCTTTCATCCTTACGGGATCGATAAAATAAAGTACCAGTAATGCACTGGGTAATTGCTGGCCTTGTGCCAAAAGTAGAAACAATTATTACATAGCTATCAACGTATTGCGTAAACAACAAATTTAGTTAAATAGTCGAACTATGCTAATTTGATTTGAATTGGAATATTGCTGCATACACCAAAATGGAACTGTCAAGTATTATTTCTAAAAATTGTTTGATTTGGATTTTTATAATGTACATTTCTGTCTCGGATATAAATATTTCTTTACATTTTCGCATACATCTTAACGATATTCTCAATGGACGCGCTTACAATATTTGAATGTAACAGAACCACCGTACTTATTTAATTTGAAAAGTGGAGTAAAGTAAAAGGAGAATAAAGTGAATTTGAAGCGTCAATCCCTTGTGTTTTGTTTTCAATACCAGACTTACAGTTTTCCAGGATGTATAGACTCATTTTTTGAAAAAGATGAAGGCGATTTATATCCTCATGAAACTGACATGTAAATGATTGGGCATTTCATACATACATACATGTACCTAAATAAGAAAATATAATTGTTTCTACTTTTGGCACAAGGCCAGCAATAACCCAGTGCATTACTGGTACTTTATTTTATCGACCCCGTAAGGATGAAAGGTAAAGTTAACCTCGGCGGGATTTGAACTCAGATCGTAAAGGGACGTAACTACGCTGGGAAGCATGTCTGACTCTCTACCAAATGCCACCAGGACACCCGCATGGTTAAAGGATTTCGTCACATCTTATCAGCCTTCATTCCCCCCGTTCCCCAACACCCCCGCCTCATTCATTCCAAAAGAGCTAACTAGCATCCCCATACCTATCTCCTCCCACCCTCATCGTCGGATTCTGTCGAAATTAGTTCTACTTACCCTGTCAGCCACCCTACCATTTCCGTAACAGATAGCTTGCCTCTAACGTCACCTTCTCCCCAACCGAGTCCCACTGTTTAGGGTAACGCTGATCACCCGGTTCCCCCTTCTATCTCTATCGTTAACCGTAGGGTCCTTCACGTTAACAACTCCAAATAGAGCTCTGGCACCCAGCTTCACATCAAGAGACTGTTGACTTGATCACAGAGTCTTTCCCCTCCATCGAGTTCCTCCCCCATCGGCGTGGTGCTTCCTTGGGGCTCCAGTTACTGACCAAGCCTTCGAGTCCATTTTTCAATCTAAGTTGGCTAACCGGAAGCAACTTTTAAAAAACCTCAAAGTCAGTGAGCCTCACCAAGGTTTTTTCGATCTGTCAATCCCTAAGTTGCTGTATTTTCTTAGAGTTAGTACTTCTTACAAATTTTCGTCATCTCTTCAACGCTTCGACGATCTTATATTCAGTGAGCTCGAGGGTTTGGTCAATGTCCGACTCTGTCCAGAGACCCGCGACCAAGCGGCCTTACCCAAACGGTTTGGAGGTCTCGGTTTGCGTTAGTGTACTTCATTGTCCCTTCCTTGCTTTCTTTCCTCCATCTACGCCTGCTCCTCTTTGGTAGGTGATATCCACTCCTTCACAACCTTGACTAGATCCACCAGGGAGTTCGATGAAGCTTTACTATAGTGGAGAGAGCTGTGTTTGTCAGTCCCAGTTACTGTTGAGGATAGACGAAAGTAGAGAGTATGGGACAATCTGCGCTCGAGGGAAACTTTCAACTCTCTCGTTGATCTTTCCGATCAATTTTTTAGGCGCCGCTTACTTTCTGCTAGCGCAAAGTTCACGGGGGACTGGATTGATGCCCTGTCTGTGGCCAACATTGGTGGCCTTCTCAGTCAGGACGGACTCCGTATCTTCATTGCACTTGGTGTGGGAGCTGAGGTCTGAGGGGGTCTGAGATGCCGCTGTGGTAGATCCCTCGACTCCACAGCTTTACATGGTTTGTCCAGCTGCCTGAATGCTCGTCGTTTTGCCCGTCACACCGATCATCAAACGGGCCCTGGCACGGGTTAATATCCCCACAGTTCCGGAGCCGGCTGGTTTATTCAGAAGTGATGGGAAGAGACCAGACGGTCTTACCCTTTGTCCCTGGGTGAGAGGTAGGTGTCTCATCTTGGATGCCACAATCAGTGACTCTTTTTCTCCCTCCCACATCATAGACGCTGTGGTGAATGTGGGGGGGTCACTGCTTCTGCTGCCGAACGGAATAAAATTCAGAAATACCAGGACTTATCAAACAATTATTTTTTCCAACCTTTGGCGTTCGACACGTTCAGCGGAGTTGGGTCGCTGACAGAGAAGTTCTTGTCTTCATTGGCAGCTCGCCTTACTGAGGTGTCAGGGGATGTCCGTGAGGGTGCCTGGTTATTTCAGCGCCTTAGCCTCGCCATCACCCGTGGTAATGTTGCGAGCGTGTTGGCTTGCCTGAAATTGTACAATTAATCCCTGCGGTGTGAAGTGTTGCCGATTGTCGCACTTGGTGGTGAATTGTCCCCCCCCCCCTCTTCTTTCTTTCTTTTATCATTTTTGTTCATGACTTTATATTTGTTTTGTTTTTAATGTAAATAAAATTGTTTAATTCTATAAAGAAAAAATATATATATATACATACATATGATGATGATGGCTGCCCCCTCGTTATCGAGTATGGCCATTGCACGATATAACATTATTAATAATTATTAATTAACTCTATCGTGCAATGCTTGTTCGTGGACATTTTTTTTAAAGTGACGAAAGACTGTGCACTGAGCCAATCCTACTCTCTGAGCGACAGTAGCTATAACCTGAAAAGAAGAAAAGATCAACATCATCGGTAACTACTGAGTCGTAGGTTTTATGTTGGAGTTATCCCAGTTTCCTGAGATACATACATACACATATATAGATACACAAACACACACACACACACGTATATATCTTCGGATTTTAGTCTTCACATTTTTTATCATTACTATATATATATATATATATATATATATATATATATATATATATATATATATATATATAGGAAAATGTTCAAGACCCCGACGGCAGAGCTGAAGCCGTTTCGACAGCTATTTCTGGACTACCTGGTTCCTTTCCACACTTCCTTCGTTATATATATATATATATATATATATATATATATATATATATATATATATATATATATATATATATATATATATATATATATATATATAAACATACATACATAAATACATATTCTATAAGATGGCATCTATGTCATTAATATATGCAACAAACAAAAGGGGACCAAGAACAGATCCCTGTGGTACACCAGATGAGATCTCATACGGTGAGGAATGCTGTCCTAGAACTGTGACTACCTCCCTTCGACTGAGAATGAAGGACTTCAACCATTTAAAAAGATCATCTTTCACACCCATTGCAGAGAGTTTTGCCATAAGTCTTTTGTTGTGGCACAGAATTAAAAGCTTTAGCAAAGTCAAGATTAATAACATCCACCCATGAGCCGCCATCTGTGATCCAGGTGATGTCTTTGAGAAACTCGATAAGTTGATCACAGCAGCTGGAGTTAATGATAAATCCAAATTGCGAAGGCCGGATAAGACTGAGGATTCCAGAAGTTTCAGAGTGTTTCTCTGACACAAGATTCCATCAGTTCGGCAATGCAGCTAGTAAGACTGGCTGGACGATAGTTGACAGGCTACGCGCGGTCACCCTTTTTGAACAAATATATATAGGCAGAAACTCTGGTGGGGAGATATCTCAATATTATACTAGCTTGGAACATAACTTAAAGGCTGTTACAAAATTATAGCAGAAGGCTTTTCTTTTGACGCTAAACTCCGCTAGTTGCAGACTGCGCATCATGTGATATCTCTATCCACAAAGTTCGATCACCAGCAGCAGAGTTCAAAGAGCAAAGATCAAGTCCAATCCATAAGTTGACATTGTCAAGCCATCGTTTTGGCTGTCGGCCTCTGCTTCTGTTACCAGACAACCTTCCTTCCAGGCATAACCTACTCACACCACGAGAAGGCTTTTAGATAATTCTAAATACTTTAAAATATGCAGCTTTCTATTGTAGAACCAAGGGCGGTTTGAAGCGGTTTAGTATCAGAGTTAAACTATCGCTTTCTTATGGTTATTTGTTATAAACTAAATGGTTACAGTGACACAAGAGATAATAGTAATAAAAAAAAATGACCCAACGAGCATGTATATACTTCAATCAATGCTTAAATAAGGTCTGCTATGTATTGCCTATACATTGAGTTTCTGTGTGTGTGTGTGTGTGAATATATAAACATTTAAGATAGGTTTTCGAATACATTAGCTTTAAACAAGTAGATGTATTGATTGAACTACTAACCTAGTCAGGCGGGTTTTATTTATTTGTTTATTTATTCATTTATTTATTTATTTTATTTTATTATATTTATTGTATTGGAGGAGGAGGAGGAGGGCAGAAAGGTTATTATTTTTTTTTTCATAAACACAATACAGTGTTTCGATTGGTAAACACAACCGTGAGTATTTTCAAGTTTCTCCATTGTATGTTACATGGCAATCTAGTACAAGTGGGAGAGGCTGTGGTTGTCGGCGTGGAGGGGGGAACATGTGTGTGTTGAGATTGAAAACTGAGGCAGACAAATTGACAAATTACAAATATAGTAGATATTATTGTTGTTGTTGGACCTCCGACGAGTGTTCATGTTGATCGACGGAACAGGCTCGTGCATGTAGCTGAACATTCTATAGACACGTGTACCCTTAATGTACTTCTCAGGGAGATTCATGGTGACAAAGTGTGTGACATGGCTACCCCTTTGAATTACAAGTACAACTCATTGTTTTCTTTTCATTCGCGAGGGTTACGTTCCTAGAGCACCCAGAAAGAGTAAAAAACCGCGAATATTGGATGTGGTCCATAAAAATGTCTATAAATGTCAAAATATAACGTAAAATATAATAAAAAAAAGAGGTAGCGTCTTATGCGAAGGGGCGTCCAATAGGCTGGCAAATACGGTATACTGTCATTAATAATTTAGCGTTAACTTTGCCTTTCATCCTTACGGGGGTCGATAAAATAAAGTACCAGTAATGTACTGGTTAATTGCTGGCCTTGTGCCTAAAGTAGAAACAATTAATAATTTAGCGTTAAAATATATATTGCCACGAAAAAAACCCATAAAAAGTATCGCAAAAGATATTTACAATTCTGCGAATATGTGGTGGAAAATTCCACGAATAACTGGGACTAAGAATGCCGGGGTACACTGTGAATCAAAATCACGATTGGGGACCAAACAACTGAACCACTAAGCCACGCGCTTTCACAAAGTCCAGATAAATCTAAATAAAATTAAACTATTTCATTATAATAAGAATATCTTCTAATATTACAAATTGGCAGTATCGGTAGATAGTCGGACGCCATGCTTTGAAGCATAGAGTTACGTCCCTTTATGATCTGAGTTCAAATCCACGAATAACTGGGACTAAGAATGCCGGGGTACACTGTGAATCAAAATCACGATTGGGGACCAAACAACCGAACCACTAAGCCACGCGCTTTCACAAAGTCCAGATAAATCTAAATAAAATTAAACTATTTCATTATAATAAGAATATCTTCTAATATTACAAATTGGCAGTATCGGTAGATAGTCGGACGCCATGTTTTGAAGCATAGAATTACGTCCCTTTATGATCTGAGTTCAAATCCCGCCGAGGTTAACTTTGCCTTTCATCCTTACGGGGTCGATAAAATAAAGTACCAGTAATATACTGGATAATTGCTGGCCTTGTGCCAAAAGTAGAAACAATATTACAAGAAACAAAGCGGTTGACATACGAATCATTTGGAACATTTGAAGAGTGAAATGTGTATGTCCCACGCAAGTTGTTCACTATAAAATAATAATTGAGGAAATCGTATATAGTAGCACTGGAGACGGAAAAAAAGTAGATAGAGCTGTCTGCGAGAAAACGAACACCGCATCTATTGCAGGCGCCTCTGTCACCTTTTGTCCTTCCCGAGGGAGGGGGTACTTTACCTGATTTTCTCAACTACTATTTATAGTGATCGACTATTATCATGGTTAATTTGCGTTTGGACGCACACATTTCAAACTAATATTTACAATGTTATATAATTCTATTTTGTTTTCTCATTAATAAAGTTATAAGTGGCGAGTGGGGTGGGCTGGGCTGGGCTGATGGACAAGAATTTCACTAATATTTAGTGATGGAGGAGGGGGAGGGTGATACTTGTCAGTTTGAGAAGCACTGATGGAGCGTGAAAGGTCAAACTGTCAGTGACACTGAGGAAGAAACAGAAAAAAATAGTGGGAGGTGGGCGGGTTTGGAGAATGGAAGAATAACGAGAAATAGACGCAACAGCAGCAACAACAACAACAATAGCAACAGCATCAGCAGCAACAACAACAACAGCAACAATGATAAACAAATAAAGGAGTAAAATGATTATCAGTACTAGCAGAAAAACCACCCACGGATGGTTTTCTGCTAGCATGTGTAGTGTGTATATTAATATTATACACAAATATATATGCATGTAAATATGATACATCAAATAAAATCGTAATTGACAATATACACAGAAATTGAACAAAGCCTATGTTACACTGTCTTCTGTAATCAGTAATCCATGATATATAAAAAAAAAGACGACATTATATATAAACTGCATTAGGAGAAAATTAGCGACGGAAATATATGCGATTATAAGTGTTATAATACAACGGCCACTAACCGGAAGTGTTAACATTTGATAATTTTAAAGAATTGAATTTTAAAGATCTTTATAAGCTATAAAATATATTTAATCAACAGCCACGAAATTTGGTACATAAATTATGTAACATTCATTATTTATTCAAAGTAATCCAACTTATTTTACAAACGGGGTAAAAAATATATATTCTGGACGCAATCCCGCAGACCTTCCTTTATTATAGTTAAGATTTGTTCGGTTACTCTTGTCATAGACTGAATGTGTGTGTGGTGCGGTAGATAGTTATATACATATACACCAGGTTCGAACACAAAGGAACCAAACTCCCACTGTCACTGCCTCCGTCTCTCCCGTTCTCCCCATTTCTCACTATTATGAACAAATGGAGGCACTCGCACTAGCCACCTCGGGGCCCCAGTGGACAGAATAGAGAAGGCGTTTCCCCGGAGGATGGTGAGGGAGACGCACAGGAACAGACATTCTAGCTCGCGAGGCACACCCCTGCGGTTAGCCAACGTTGTGCCGATGATGGTGAATAGGGAGGTGGTCCTAGGAACATACTAAAGTAATAAAATTATATGTCAGAAGGCATTGATGTGGCCATGTGGTTAAGAAGACCGTGTCGTTCCTAGTTTCGACCCCGCTACGTGGCAGCTAAAGCAAGCGTTTTCCATCATAGCCTCACTTCAAACCACACTGTGAGTGAAATTTGGTAGGTAGAAATTATATGGAAACCCATCAGAGAGACCTTACTGGTTCTTTGGTGGTAGCCTTAGAACCACCACCTGCCCTCTGCTATTGTCGTATTAATCCATGGAACCTAGGTTTTCTAACACTTCAAAATTTCACATCACTACAGCAGAAAAAAAAAAAAAAGAATCGGGTCCCCTAGTTCCTTAGGGTTCCCTAGGCTGCTGTCTAATTAGCCTTATGAATGATCCGGCCTGAAAGTAGTATACGATTTGCTGTTTCTTCCTCCTCCTTTCACTTCATCAGTCTCGAAGGACAGTCAAGGCCCATGTCCGCTGCACCTCCTCCACATTCTCTCACAAAACACACTTCTGAAAACTAGTAATATACCTTTGACAATGTTTCCTGTCTTTAGGATAGATTTTCTTAACTATTATTTATAGTGAACACGTTGCCGATCTCTCGAACTCTTACGAAGCGCTGAAGGGATACAGTTAATAGAAAGAGTGATGTGCTCATTGCACACAGATGTTATAAAATAGTTTATAAAATAAGGTGAAACCCCTTAAAGTCTGTAAGAGTCTTCGTCGTCTTTTTGCATCTCCGCACATGAGCTCACCACTCTTTATATTATCTTGAGTAATCAACTATTATTATCATGGTTATTTCTGAGTTCAAATCCCGCCGAGGTTAACTTTGCCTTTAATCCTTACAGGGTCGATAAAATAAAGTACCAGTAATACACTGAGTAATTGCTGGCCTTGTGCCAAAAGTAGAAACAATTATCATGGTTATTTGCAAAGGGTGGTGAATTGACAGAGTTGTTAGAGTATCGGACATAATACTTTATATTCTGAGTTAAAATTCCACTGAGGTTAACTTTGCCTTTAATCCTTATGGGGTCGATAAAATAAAGTATCAGCTAAATATTGAAGTCGATTTAATCGACTTTCTCTTTCTCCAAATTGCCGGCCTTGTGCCTAAATTAGAAATTACAATTAAGGTCATTTGCGTTGGGATGACTACATCCCAAATATAATATACAAATATATGACTTTCTATTCTCCATATGTGCTTTCAACACTACGCTGTATTATTTCTACTCAGAAGAGCATCCCCCTGGAGCTCATGCCTTTGGAGCTCATCTCTCTGGAGCTCATCCCCTGTCTAAGCTATTGTTGTTCTAACTTTGTTCCAGCTCAGTCAATTCATCTGTCGTAATTTAAGAGGATTTGGTTGATATTTCTAGCAGTTCGAGAAACTATCTAATGGCTTCTAGGTTGTTCCAAGCTCTAACATTACAGAATGACGTGGGAGGACATTTGGTTGCTATTCCTAGCAGGTTGAGCAACCACGTAAAAGCTTCCTTAGTGAAGGGCTGTTGTACCAGGATTTAACTTAACAGAATGAGGTGGATTTGGTTGCTATTTCTGGCTGGTGAAGCAACCATTTAATGACATCCTTGGTGAGGGACCGTTATTCCAGAATGGGAAGGGGGAGATTTGGTTGCTATTTCTAACAGGTCGAACAAGCATATAAAAGTCTCCCTGCTGGCTGGCAGAGTGTTCCAGGCCCTAACCTTACAGAAGGTCAAACTGTACATCAACCACATTGACCTTGCCAATCTGGGAGGGTCTGCAAAGGTCAAAGACACCGCCCCCACCTCCTGAAAATGAAAAGTTGACATGCGACTGACAGCATGCTATCATTACTCTCTCTCTCACTCTCTCTCTTTCACGTACACATAAGCATACACATAGTTTAGTACATTTGTGTGAATGGATATATGTGTATGCTTATTATATATATATATTTATATATATATATATATATATATATATATATATATATATATATATATATATATATATATATATATATATGTAAAAGTTCTATTTAAATTGTTGGGATACAACAAGCAAATATTTTTATAACTGATATAAAGCACTCAACAAATATTTGGAGTAAAAATACGATATTAACAAATAGAAACTATATTTATAAAACCATATTTATTTCATTATACATATTTCAAGGACACCAAGTTAAATTATGGTGTGCTTTCATCATATAAAATATAATATAGATCAGTTTTATAAATAAATATTGACATACCCTTAAAAAATGCAACCATTACTGTTGGAAGCTCCCGGATAGTTTTAAGGGTATGTCAATATTTATTTATAAAACTGATCTATATTATATTTTATATGATGAAAGCACACCATAATTTAACTTGGTGTCCTTGAAATATGTATAATGAAATAAATATGATTTTATAAATATAGTTTCCATCTGTTAATATCGTATATATATATATATATATATATATATATATATATATATATATATATATATATATATATACGCACACATATATACACATATGTACACACGCGCGCGCACACACAGACACAGAAATATATATATATATATCAAAATGTCACTAATATATTTATATACACATATATAGCAGACCTGTCAACTCCCCCCCCCCCCCACCGCCGTCAGACGGGGGAGATCTCCCACCCTTTTTGGAGCGGGCGAGAGATATTTTCTCTTGTAAAAATGGGTATAGCTTTCATTATGTAAAACTCTCCTTTTTGCCTCATTTCTCCTCGTTTTAGAGCACTTTTCATGGTACTCTGTTTGCGTTTTTAGAGGTTGGCAGGTCTGGTATAGTGGTGGTTTACCAGTTTCAGCATTCAATGGTAACATGTGGTTCCGGCTAGAGATGTGGGATTCTACGTTTGCATGTTCACTAGTTTCGGTATCCACAGCAAGCAGAGTGTTACTAGTGATAAGAAGAGGGATCCAAGTATCAATATAACATCAATAGAATTTCATTCACACGTAATATATACAATTAGGAATGGTTTTCCGAAGGAGAATGGAAGAGAATCATGGTTAAATAAAGTACTCCATTCCATACATTACTATAGAATGTTCATATTCATTTAATATAGAAATGAATTCTACAGGATTTCAAACGAATGAAAGAGTTCTAGTGCTGTAGAAACGATTTCCCTATGAAATATTTATATACAAAATGGTAAAGACCCCCTTCGGTCACGAATGACCGTGGGTTTGGGTTTAGCAACCAGAAAATTCCCCTCTGATGTACGAGATTGTGCAAGTTGTGTTTTTGTGGAAAGCCAGCAGTCACCCAGATATTCCAGTCTCCCCTTTCCACGCCACCGATGTTGTCCAAGAGAAAGGCGAAGGCTGAAAGCCTATACAGCTTGGTATCAATGACACCACAACTTATTATTTTTTTTCCAGCTGAGTGAACTGGAGTCACGTGAAATAAAGTGACTGGCTCAAAGACTCAACACACCTCCCGCTCCGGAACTCAAACTCACAACCACATGATTGTGAGAGGTTCATGAAATATACGTCACCGCTCGCAACAGCTTTTTCAATCGTTAAGAGTCTCTACCCTATTTTATAGGCTATTTTAAGCAACTCACTATACTTACAGTTACTTTCTGCAGCTGAGCATACTACATTTTGTATAAACCTTATATTCTCTCAGCGCTACGTAAGTTCGAAAGTTAGAGCTTCGCACACGATGTTCACACACTCACACACACACACACACACACACACACACACACACGTGTGTGTGTGTGTGTGTGTGTGTGTGTGTGTATGTGTGTGTGTGTGTGTGTGTGTGTGCGTGTGCGTGTGTGTGTGTTGAAAGAGAGAGAGAGAGAGAAGGGGAGAGTGTGTGCGTGAGTGTGTGTACGGTGAGATAGAGAGAGATAAATAGACACCGTGTTTGTCATCGTGAATATTTTGACTTTTAGTTAAGATTGTTTGTGTTTGCGAGAGTGCTGATTATATCAGATCGTTTAGAATTGTTTTTGTCGTCTCTCGCTGTGTTAGGGGGACGGTGTGAACTGCTTCATCATGAAGTAAAATAATATAAATTATTTAATTAATGAATATTATTCTAAGTAGATAATGTGACAGAGGTCATTGTAAAAAAAAGCAAAGAGAAAGAAAAGTTGTATACATAAAGGCAGGTAGAGAAAGACAAAGAACAAAAAAGATATCAAATAAAATTTCGTATTTATAATAAATCACAGATAAGCACTTTCCTTTATAGTATAATTTGTATATTTTTGTGTGCGTTACAATGAAGTCTGTTTCTAAAGAGAGTGATGAAAATAAAATCCCACATGCAAACGATATTTTCTTATACCCTTTATATGTCTAGCTAGTCACCACATGAATGGAAAACATTGTTAGAATGTCAAAGAGTACAAAACTTTAGAGTTTTAACCTGAATTGGAAATATTGTGAGAAAATGATAGTACAATCTATCTGAGTGTGCCCAGGCGCTCACGGCTCTCTGGCAGGCGGACTCGGCTGTCAGTGGAGAATCCACCTCGTCATTCTATAGAGGGCTGGTGGTTAGCAGGTGCGACGACGCCCTCGGAGAAGCCCTAGGCATGGAGGAAGACGAACTGGCCAACCTGTTCGGTAGGACATTCAGCCCGGGACCCATGGATAACTTCCAGAGGTCCCTGGCCTGGCAATGCTACAGAACGGCTCTGCCCGTTCGAGAAAGGCTCTACAGACACGGGCGCCCGGGTGGGGACCCCTCGAAAAATATCTGTCCCAGATGCGTGTGCGACGAGGAAACCGTTGCACACGCATTGGTACACTGCTCGGGCATTGCCAATCTGTGGGGCTATGTCGAACAACTGCTGTCAAGGGTGGGACCGATCCGGTTGACCGCCGAGTCTATTGTAACGATCAAGCCGCCTCCCCTCTTCAAAAACGAAGGAGAGGCGGTGTTTCTGTGCGTAATAGCCATGGCGAAAGAGGTTGTATGGTGGACGCGTCTGAAAGGACTGAGGTCAGACACCTTTCTCTCTGGCCAACAACTGGTCCGTTTCTTCCGATATCATTTCGGTAGAAGGATCAGGATGGAGAGAGAGGTGCTGCACCCCAGCCGTTTTTATGAAAGATGGGTGAAAGTGGCGAGAATGGCCCGTGTGAATGGGCCTTCACTCTACATCAGACTATAGGTGAGGAAGATGAGAGACCAAGGGAGCACCCCTTCTCTGTGCTCCTGAGGAGAAGGGTTGCACACTTTTGTTCGGGGGTGTGTGCGACCCCCCAAGGCGCCTCCTCTCTATTGAGGATTTTGTTAAAAATTTTATTTTTTGTTATATCTTATTTTATTTTTATATTTTGTTATTGCCTCCTCCTTATTGAGGACGCCTTTTTGTGTAAACTCCCCCCTTTGTACTTGTCCCACTTTTGATGCCCTAGTGGCAAATAAAAGAAACATATCTATCTATCTATCTATCTATCTATCTATCTATCTATCTATCTATCTATCTATCTATTTATCTATCTATCTATCTATCTATCTATCTATCTATCTATCTATCTATGTCGGCACCTTACTGGAGGAGTACGAAAAGTTCACAGGGGCTAAGCTGAACCGGGACAAGTCGATCGGTTTGCAACTCGGCACGTGGAGGGGCAGACCGATGCCCTCCGATGGCGTCGTCGGACGCTGGACGGAGGGCCCGGTGAAGTTGCTCGGGGTCTGGTTCGGACCGGACCTCCAGGTGGAGAAAAACTGGGCGGAGGTTACGAACAGAGTGTTTGCACTGACCCAGAAGTGGGCCAGTTGCAAACTATCCCTGAAAGGTCGGGCGGAGGCGGCGAACACTTATATAGCGTCCGTCATCTACTACCGCCTGACCGTAGTGCCCTGCCCAAAGGAAACCCTCACCAAGATGGAGCGCGCGCTCTTCCAATTCCTTTGGAAGAGGCGGGCTCCTATGGTGAGGAGATCCATCTGCTGTCAACACCCTTCGAAAGGAGGGCTGGGGATGCCGTGGCTAATGATGCGTAAACACGCATTAAGGCTACGGCACCTCTACGTATTCCTCACCGGACAACCGGTGTGGGCCTCGTTTGTGAGACGAACCTTTCCCAGACTCGTCTCACTCACCGAGCTGCAATCCTGGGTCAAGCAAAGACCGAGAAAACTGGGCGCCTGGCACACTGAGTGTGCCCAGGCGCTCACCGCCCTCTGGCAGGCGGATCCGGTTATCAGTGGAGACTCCACCGCAACATTCTATAGAGGGCTGGTACGCAGCAGGTGCGACGACGCCCTCGGAGAAGCCCTAGACATGGAGGAGGACGAACTGGCCAGCCTGTTCGGTAGGACATTCAGCCCGGGACCTATGGACAACTTCCAGAAGTCCCTGGCCTGGCAGTGCTACCGAGGGGCTTTACCCGTTCGAGAAAGGCTCTACAGACACGGGTGCCCGGGTAGGGACCCCGCCAAAAAGATCTGTCCCAGATGCGTGTGCGACGAGGAAACCGTTGCACACGCATTGGTACACTGCTCGGGCGTAGCCGATCTGTGGGGCTATGTCGAACAACTGCTGTCAAGGGTGGGACCGATCCGGTTGACCACCGAGTCTATTGTAATGATCAAGCCGCCTCCCCCCTTCAAAGATGAAGCAGAGGCGGTGTTTCTGTGCGTAATAGCCATGGCGAAAGAGGTTGTATGGTGGACGCGTCTGAAAGGACTGAGGTCAGGCACCTTTCTCTCTGGCCAACAACTGGTCCGTTTCTTCCGATATCATTTCGGAAGAAGGATCAGGATAGAGAGAGAGGTGCTGCACCCCAGTCGTTTTTATGAAAGGTGGGTGAAAGTGGCGAGAATGGCCCGTGTGAATGGGCCTTCTCTTTACATAAGCCTGTAGGTGGAAAAGAGGAAGGAACGAGGGAGCACCCCCTCTCTGTGCTCCTGAGGAAAAGGGTTGCACACTTTTTTCGGGGGTGTGTGCGACCCCCCAAGGCGCCTCCTCTCTATTGAGGATTTTGTTAAAAATTTTATTTTTTGTTATATCTTATTTTATTTTTATATTTTGTTATTGCCTCCTCCTTATTGAGGACGCCTTTTTGTGTAAACTCCCCCCTTTGTACTTGTCCCACTTTTGATGCCCTAGTGGCAAATAAAAGAAACATATCTATCTATCTATCTATCTATCTATCTATCTATCTATCTAAGGTTCTAGCTGCGGATAGGAATAGGAAGGAAAGGGAGCTAATAGATAGAGTAGAAGAGGCAATTAGAAGCGGCGACGTGGCCAGAGTGCTAGCGTCGAGAACGGCTTTGAGCCAGTTTTTCGACGCGAAGCACGATGGCTGCGTTGTCCGAAGTAAAATACGTGCTCTAGGGAACGAGGGGACCAAAGCTGTTAGCTGGGCCCGCGTGACAGAGGCCAACAGTGGAACTAAATCCACCATCCGGTCTTTGCGAGACCTGGATGGACGGGCGATTCTTGAGCCTAAGCAGATGTGTGAGGCCTTTCAAAGGCACTTTGCCCGACTGTTCGGGAGGGGCGGGGAGCCGGTTGGGAACGTGGACTTCGGTCCATACCTCGACGGCCTGCCGCGCCTCTCGGACAGGGAGGCGAAGTCCTGCGAGGAGCCGATTTCGGCCGCTGAGATAGAGGACGTGCTGAGCCAATGCGGCAAACGCAAATCCCCGGGTCTCGATGGTCTTCCTTACGAATTATATCTAGCTATGCCGGACTTGTTCCCCGATCTCCTCGAGGCGGTCTACTGCAACTGGCAACAGAACGGGAGAATTCCCTGTACTGTGACCAAGGGCGTAATCACGCTAGTGAGGAAGGACGAGAACAAGGGGGACGAAATAAGTAACTTCAGGCCCATAACACTGCTAAATACAGAGTTACAGATTTTGGCCAAGGTGCTAGCAAAGAGGTTGGCGCTTGTCGTGGGCAACCTGGTGGGAGATGCGCAGACATGCGCTATCCCGTCCAGGTCCATCCATGACAACCTCCACCTCATGCGATACATCATAGAGAGGGTTGGGAACGAACCCGGCTTTGGTGGGGCTCTGATCAACTTGGATCAATCTAAGGCGTTCGATAGGGTCGACCATGGTTACCTGGATGCGGTGCTAGCGGCGGCAGGCTTCGGACCCGTTTTCAGGGGATGGATCACTGCTATGCACAGCAGCCGCATCTGCTCTAGGGTCAAGGTGAACGGCTACCTCTCGGAGCCGTTCAAAATCGCGCGGTCCATCCGACAAGGGTGCCCTCTCTCCTCCCTTCTGTATGTGTTGACTCTCGAGCCACTACTGCGGAAGTTGGAGTTGTTGCAGGGCATCCCTTTGGAACCGGGATTGCGGAAAGCGGTGTCGGCCTACGCCGATGACGTGACAGTAACGGTGTCGACGGCCTCCGAAATCGAGGCGGTCGGCACCTTACTGGAGGAGTACGAAAAGTTCACAGGGGCTAAGCTGAACCGGGACAAGTCGATCGGTTTGCAACTCGGCACGTGGAGGGGCAGACCGATGCCCTCCGATAGCGTTGTCGGACGCTGGACGGAGGGCCCGGTGAAGTTGCTCGGGGTCTGGTTCGGACCGGACCTCCAGGTGGAGAAAAACTGGGCGGAGGTTACGAACAGGGTGTTTGCACTGACCCAGAAGTGGGCCAGTTGCAAACTATCCCTGAAAGGTCGGGCGGAGGTGGCGAACACCTACATAGCGTCCGTCATCTACTACCGCCTGACCGTAGTGCCCTGCCCAAGGGAAACCCTCACCAAGATGGAGCGCGCGCTCTTCCAATTCCTTTGGAAGAGGCGGGCTCCTATGGTGAGGAGATCCATCTGCTGTCAACACCCTTCGAAAGGAGGGCTGGGGATGCCGTGGCTAATGATGCGTAAACACGCATTAAGGCTACGGCACCTCTACGTATTCCTCACCGGACAACCGGTGTGGGCCTCGTTTGTGAGACGAACCTTTCCCAGACTCGTCTCACTCACCGAGCTGCAATCCTGGGTCAAGCAAAGACCGAGAAAACTGGGCGCCTGGCACACTGAGTGTGCCCAGGCGCTCACCGCCCTCTGGCAGGCGGATCCGGTTATCAGTGGAGACTCCACCGCAACATTCTATAGAGGGCTGGTACGCAGCAGGTGCGACGACGCCCTCGGAGAAGCCCTAGACATGGAGGAGGACGAACTGGCCAGCCTGTTCGGTAGGACATTCAGCCCGGGACCTATGGACAACTTCCAGAAGTCCCTGGCCTGGCAGTGCTACCGAGGGGCTTTACCCGTTCGAGAAAGGCTCTACAGACACGGGCGCCCGGGTAGGGACCCCGCCAAAAAGATCTGTCCCAGATGCGTGTGCGACGAGGAAACCGTTGCACACGCATTAGTACACTGCTCGGGCGTAGCCGATCTGTGGGGCTATGTCGAACAACTGCTGTCAAGGGTGGGACCGATCCGGTTGACCACCGAGTCTATTGTAATGATCAAGCCGCCTCCCCCCTTCAAAGATGAAGCAGAGGCGGTGTTTCTGTGCGTAATAGCCATGGCGAAAGAGGTTGCATGGTGGACGCGTCTGAAAGGACTGAGGTCGGGCACCTTTCTCTCTGGCCAACAACTGGTCCGTTTCTTCCGATATCATTTCGGAAGAAGGATCAGGATGGAGAGAGAGGTGCTGCACCCCAGCCGTTTCTATGAAAGATGGGTGAAAGTGGCGAGAATGGCCCGTGTGAATGGGCCTTCACTCTACATCAGACTATAGGTGAGGAAGATGAAAGACCAAGGGAGCACCCCTTCTCTGTGCTCCTGAGGAGAAGGGTTGCACACTTTTGTTCGGGGGTGTGTGCGACCCCCCAAGGCGCCTCCTCTCTATTGAGGATTTTGTTAAAAATTTTATTTTTTGTTATATCTTATTTTATTTTTATATTTTGTTATTGCCTTCTCCTTATTGAGGACGCCTTTTTGTGTAAACTCCCCCCTTTGTACTTGTCCCACTTTTGATGCCCTAGTGGCAAATAAAAGAAATATATCTATCTATCTATCTATCTATCTATCTATCTATCTATCTATCTATCTATCTACTACTAAAAGTTGTGATTGCTTGCTTGCTTGTCTGTAATGTAATACAGCCAAAAGAGCACACAATGGGAAAATTCTTCGAAAGGTAGTTGACCCTGAAATGGGAATACAAATGGAATAAAACAAGTTTCGCGTAAATCGGAGCACTGGGGTTTTCTGGGCACCTTCATAAATAGCCAAAACGGTGCATAATGGTAAAAATACTCCTGAAATGGGAATACAAACGGAATAAAACACGTTTTTCGGGTACCTTGAACTATTGATGACCCAACGGATCATGGGCAGTCTAGTATTTAAAAAAAAAATCAACTACAATAATAGCAAGAACATAATATTTCATTTTCAATTTGAACCTTGAGGCCCCTCCAAACATGCCTTACCAACAGACAACTGCGGCAGTTCAGGTAAAATACATCCCCTACAACACCTGCAGAAAATAACTTTTTCTCCCAAACAGAATAGTGCTTACCCAGTACTACGATTTTTGTAAGAGCATTATCGCAAAGAAAGCCTTCGTGGATCGCACAACTCCCAAGCTCTCTAGTTTCCCTAAGTGGAGACAATTATTATTACTAGTCTTATTATTATTGTTATTATTATTACTAGTCTTATTATTATTGTTATTATTATTATGGTTTATTTTTGTAAATCTCAAACACTTAAACGATTTGGATATTTTCGTTAGAAAGCAGTCAACATCAAGTTGACAAACGTCCCTCACTTCATCCTCTCCCGTGCCTTATATAGACAAGATGTTCTTAAAATCCTTGGTTCAATTCCGATTCTATTTACAGTCCCAATGCTCCTATCACCACTGCGATCACTAAAACCTTCTTCCCCCACCACAACTTCCCAGCCTCTTCCTTCAGTGGCTCATACTTCGCCATCTTTTCATGCTTTTTATCCTTCACTCTACTATCTCCTGGATAGAGATATCGATAATTCGGGTCTCTTTTTTTCTTCTTGTTCACAACTAAGATGTCTGGCCCTTTGCCTCAATCATTCTATCGCATTGAATGAAGTCTCATAAAAGCTTAAATTCGTCATTCCCTAACACATCTTATGGTCTCAGCTAAGTTGCTATGTATGACAAATCCACATTTCTCAGTTATCATCCAATGGATATATCTGGCAACATTATCATGGCATCTTTTGTATCTCGCTGTGCTAGCTTAACACATTCGCTTACAATATGACTGACCATTTCGCCTGCTCTACACATTCGCTTACAATATGACTGACCATTTCGCCTGCTTAACACATTCGCTTACAATATGACTGACCATTTCGCCTGCTTAACACATTCGCTTGCAATATGACTGACCATTTCGCCTGCTTAACACATTCGCTTACAATATGACTGACGATTTCGCCTGCTTAACACATTCGCTTACAATATGACTGACCATTTCGCCTGCTTAACACATTCGCTTACAATATGACTGACCATTTCGCCTGCTTAACACATTCGCTTGCAATATGACTGACCATTTCGCCTGCTTAACACATTCGCTTACAATATGACTGACCATTTCGCCTGCTTAACACATTCGCTTGCAATATGACTGACCATTTCGCCTGCTTAACACATTCGCTTGCAATATGACTGACCATTTCGCCTGCTTAACACATTCGCTTGCAATATGACTGACCATTTCGCCTGCTTAACACATTCGCTTGCAATATAGCCTACGGTTTCATCATTATCATCATCATCATCATCATCATCATCATCATCATCATCATTATTATTATTTTTATATTTTCCTTTGATTTCGCTTTATGTGCAATGACTACCGAGTATCAACCAGAAACTTAGGACAAGCATCGTTGATTTTGATAGTTTTCAACAGCTTTTTTTTTTTGTTCCGTCCTCATTTTCACTGAGCAAGTCACATCACAAAAGTTGATAGGTAAATAAGTTTAGGAGTAGGGGGAGATAAAAAGAAGTATTAATGTGTATAAAAAATAGGAATTAATTTTGTTTCAAGGATATTTGAATAGTATTAAATATTAATTAAATTTGCTCTAAAAATTAAACAGGCGAGATTGTTTGACATATGTTACAAAGTAAAAAATTAATGAAGTATGTGGGCGGTACTTGCTAGAACTATCTTTTGGATTTCATAGATGCTAATTTTATCAGGTATGTTTTTTTAGAAACCTTTGAACACCTTTCTTTATGGCATCTAGAGCTCCTATCACTACCCAACTAGTTTGTGTTTTAAGGTGCCACATTCTGTTTATCTCAATTTCTAGATCTCTATATTTAGCAAGTTTCTCATACTCTTTTGCTGACACATTTTTATCAGTCGGCACAGTCATGTTAATGAGTAAGTCGATCTTGATTTTTAAATCTTGAATAATACTATCAGTGTGGTTTTCCTTAAATATGATCTGTGTAGGTGGTAAAGTCCCAAAGGATTGTTGCTCCTTCAGTTTTAGTTACTGGTTGTGGTTTGTGTTCATACCAGTTTCTTCGTGTTCTGCATTGTATTTTTTTTACATATTATCCAGTGGATATATTGCCCCACCATATAATGTCTAATCTTATACTCAGTTGGGGATAGTGTGGGCATCCTGATGTTATATGGTCAATTGTTTCAAGCTGTATGTCACATATCCTGTATTTAGAGCCTGCTCCATTTCTGAGAATATTTGCTTGATAATTCCTAGTAAAGAGGCTCTGATCCAGGGCAGCAAAAATAAAATCTTCTGTTTCAACTTTTAATCCTGAACTTCGTAGCCACTGATAGATTTGTGCTTGATCTACATCAACATCTGGGGTGCGAAGTGGGAATTGGCCGAGCAGAGAGTTTTCTTGCAATGTTTTTATACCTTCAAGCTTTGATTTGCTTCTGTGGATTGTTGCTGCCTTAGTCGGAATTAGGTCAGCTTCCTCATTTAGGTGTATGTCTTCTGTTTTTAGTTCTTTCCTGTACTTTCCTGCCTCTTTGAGTACTGAATGGAGTTTCTTTTAGTTTTCGTGTTCTCTTACTAACACCATTATCCATTCATTGGTATCGCTAGGTACGTTTGTAAGCCTGTTGTAGCTATTTTCTATGACAGTTCTAGTTGGATTAAACATCCCCCCAACTCCTGTCTTGGCAAATATATACGATCTACGTCTGCCTTGGGTTGATGCATTTTGTTGGCTGTAAGGAGTTTTCGAGTTTTCGAGTCCATTCTTTGAAGATCGGGCAAGTTCTAATTGATGATTCTATTACTGTATTGTACCACCGGTTGAGCTAAGGTGTTTATAGTCTCGAAAAGATTTTTAGAATTTAGTTCAGTTTTCAGGATCAGCTTTACTCTTCTGTAATATTCTTTCCGTATTTTCTCCATTTGATTGTGTTTAATTTCATCACCTTCGTTTATGCCAAGATATTTATAGATACCTTCTGGGTCTAACTCATGTATGGTTGTATCTATATCTAGTTTAACAGATTATGTTTTTGTTAGCTTTCCTCTTTTAAATGTTGCTTTGGCACATTTGTCAAGGCCAAATTCCATGCCAATATTATTGCTAAATTGCTTCAGAGTTGTTCGCTTGGTCGTTTTTAGCATACAATTTTAGGTCATCCATATAAAACCAATGGTTAACGATCTAATTGTTTCTGTTTATCTTATACCCGTATCCTGTGTTGTTGAGCTTATTTGATATTGGAAAAAGAGCAAAGCAAAAGAGGGAGAGAGGGAGTCACCTTTGAATATTCCGTAATTAATTTTAATTTCATCTGACATTATGACTCCGTTGTTATGTTTGAAGAAGAGGGCTGTACTCCATTTTGTCATGCTCGTAAAAAGTTAGTCTACACGCAGAGAAAAGTTATTCGACTAATTGACTTAAAGTCACTCAAGGACACACCTCAGCCTCTTTTCAACATGCACGATGTCTCCTCTGGGGATGTTACTATGATCTCTGCTCACCAGTGCTTGCACTCTCGACTCATACCAGGCCAAGCAGACCAAGTACACGGGTACTGCATTTGAGCTCAGGAAGTTATATTTAAGATATTAAAAACTAATTCCACTACAACTTTTACGTGTTTAACTTCAATTTGTGTATTTAACATATATATGTATATTGTAAATGATGTATGACAAATGGCAATATCACTTATCTACAATTGCGACTTACTTACGAATATATTCAGTAATTGCTATGTAGATGTAACATAGTTGAATGGATTGTATGTTATTGTCGTTTGCCTGATCAAGATCAGATGTCAGTGATCAATTTCCAGGGACAACCTTGTGTAGATTAGCAACTTACTTAAATTTGCTGCTGAGGTAAGGACACACTTGCAGATTTTATGTTATTTTATTTTTATTTTATATCGCACTAAAAAGGTTGGTAGTTAAACAGGTTTCCATTAGTTCACTTTATTTTCTAGACCTCATACACAATAAGGCTACTCATCTGAGTGGCATAAAGTTATTTTAACTTTACTAGCCTTCCGACACAGATGGTATGGATGCTATTACTGTTCGGTTTAAATTGTTGCACATTGATACCCGCAGGAAAGATATGTAAGAAAATAACAGAGGCCGACATATTCTCCCTCCTTTCGCTATCTTTTCTGATGGGATAGAACTGACATCTTGCCACAAACACTCAGACAAACCCGCCTCATCGTTTCCTACTCTTATCCTACTCTTAATAAATAGAAACTATATTTATAAAACCATATTTATTTTATTATATATATTTCAAGGGTACCAACAATTTTGGTACGCTCTCATCAGATAAAATACAAAATCTGTTTTATAAATGGTGACATACCGAAGAAACCAGACCTTATCGGTTCAGGTGAGCACTCGATGTTTAGGTTCACATCTGTAGCGAGGTGTAGAGCTAAACAGAGTGTAAATATAATAATACAAGGACGATTTGTTAAGCCTTCATTACGTGTATTGATTAATGACGCGCGTTTTGCATTACAACAGCAGAGGTCCGACGAGTTTTTGATTCCAGAGTCGGGCCAGATCGATATAGATCGAACCTTGAGCTAATCAATAGCGAAACGCGCGTCACCAATCAATAAACGTATGATAGCGTACCAAAATTTTGGTACCCTTGAAATATATATAATAGAATAAATATGGTTTTATAAATATAGTTTCCATTTATTTAATATCATTGTATATTATACTCCAGAAAACTTGTCGAGTGCTCTGAATCAGTTATAAACATTTATATTTGTTGAATTACCAACAAATTGAATATCCCTTCTGCTTATATATATATATTATATATATATATATATATATATATATATATATATATATATATATATATATATATATATATATATATATATATATATATTACGAGCTGAGGATCCGCTAAGGTGAAACAATTGTTCTCAGTATGGCGAACTAACTGTTGTGTAACCACTTATATATATATATATATATATAAAAACAGGGAGAAAGAGACGATTATGAGGAAGAAAAAAATATTTTTTTCATTTTTTTTGTGTGTCTCTTTTTTCTGGGTTAGAAAATGATTAAAACGAAATGTTTTACTTTGTGTGAAGTGTTAAGGTATTAGTTGATTTATTTTTTATTTAACAATGGCATTTATTTATCTATTTATATATTTAATTATTGTCTATTACCGGTTTCTGCATTTATATGCATTATCAAATGATAGTGAAAGTGTCGGACATGTTAAACAGAAGGTGCAGAAAAAATAATGTTATATACAAACAAGGTTTAAGAAGTGAAAAGAAAAAAAGAAAAAGGAAAAAAAACGTGCATAATGTGGAACGTAAAAAGTCAATGTGGAAGAAAAGTTAATGTTATTTACAAGCACAGTCATTGAAGTTAAGCAGTTCAAAATGTGTTAATGTCGCAAGAATGTTTAGTTGAACCATGGTTCCGTGAAGGAGGCAAATGGTGGATTGTGGTTTGATATGATTTTCCTTTTTAGAGAGTTAATATGCAGGGAGAAGCAATTCTTGCTGGGTGATATTTAATTTATTTAAGAAAAAGGATTAGGTAGGGTGTGAGGGAAGTAACTCTTGTAAATGTTTGATGGTTTGTTGCAGTTTTAGAAAGATCCGAATTTTAGGGCATTGAGTACTGGTTGAAATTTATTAATGAAATGTGTTTCCTTATTGGTACGTTGGATGAAAGTAGCGTTGTCTATGAATTTGTAAATGGGGAAAATTTTAAAGTTTGGAAGTTGGTTAAGAGCACAGTTGGCGATATGTTCACTAAATGCAATCTTTCTGTATTCCTGTATTTTAATTTGCGATTTATGGATGGTCATACGTTGACGGAGGCTGTTTTTTGCCTGTCCTATATAGTGCTCTTGACAACCTGAGCAAGTCAAAACATAGATAAGGTTTTCAGATGCACATGTAAAGTTGTGTTTAACTGTGAAACGTTGTCCTTGTTTAAAATGGAATGTTGAACCTTCTATTAGATTTATGCATATGCCACAGTTGGGCCTTCCGCATTTTGTTACTGTAGGGTTTATTGTGAGGGTTTGATGGATTTTGGCTTGTGTGAGGATGATTTTTATAGATTTGGGTTGTCTTTTGCTCTTTATGATGTTGTGTGTTTGGAGGATATTGTTCATTCTTGGGTCTCTTTTTAGTAAAGGAATGTTCTGGAGGATGGTGTCGAATGTCTCATTGTTGAGGGGGTTGTGTGTGGAGATGTATGGTAGAGTTTTTTGTTGCGGTTCACTCCTGGGTTTGGGGTGTCTGAGTTCCTGGATGTCTAGTTTTAGGGCACGTTGGAATCCATTGGTGATTAGGGATGGTGGGTAGTTTCTGCTGATAAGTGTGTTTTTTAATTCTTCTAGTCGTGTGTAGCATGTGTATTTATCTGAAACTATTGTGCAGATCCTTCTGGCTAGGTTATAAGGAATTGCCATTTTGGTGTGTCTAGGGTGGCACGAGTTGAATGGAAGGTATTGTTTGGAGTCTGTGGGTTTGTAGTATATGTCTGTTTCTATTTTGTTGCTTGTTTTCTTGATGAGGATGTCGAGGAAAGGGAGTTCTTCATGGCTGTAAGCCATTGTGAATTGTAAGTTAGTGTTGAGTCCATTCAGAAGGGTTTTAAACTCAATCAGTCTATCTATACTTTCATGCCAGAGGATGAAGCAGTCGTCCAGATATCTCTTCCAGTTATTTTCTATGTGTTGGTAGAAGTGGTTGCCGTATTTATCTAGAACTTTGCGGTAGAGAATGGTTTCCAAATATCCCATGACAAGGTTGTCGTATGAGGGCGGCGCCACTTTCGTGCCCATGGCAGTCCCAGATTTCTGGTTTATATACGCAATGAAACTTTACATAATATACATATGCATTTTTATAACATACACAATTACATAATATCATAAATGTTTATATTAATATACATATGTGCATTTAAGTATATATAAAGGTTCAGACAAACTAAGATATGTGGGTGTATGTGTTCGAATATATATGTGTATACGTATGTACATATATAAATATATGCATATATATATATGTATAGTTATGTACATATATAAACCAGATAGAAAAATGCGTACAGCAAAAAAAAGTAATATTGTTGGAATATAAACCTTTAAAAATACAGGACAAGAAACTAAGATAAAACTTTAAAGAATTGGACAAGAAATAAAAAATGTTACAATAATATTAGTGGCAACATTTTTATTGGTAAAAAATCGAGTTCCACATTCAGAGGTCGTCGTCAGACCGGGGGGGGGGGGATCATTTGATCCTGGTTTGAACACCAATTGGGCCATAACCATACCCCTATTTCATCATTCGGCGACACGCCTCATGTGTCATGCATAATGTGAATGGACCCATGGGCCCATGAGCACAGATCTTGAGCAGCAGCGGACGGTCTTGTCGTCCCGCTCATCCTTGATCTTGACCAACCCGTCCATCTTCTCCTTGCATCTTGTCCTTGAGTTCAAGTCCGGCAGTCCAGATGAATGCGTGCCACAGCTTTCTGGTACAGGAAGGGGGAGCAGGAGGACTGGAGGGATGACGGGACAGAGGGAGGGAGGACCGGTGGTCGAGGGAGGTGCCGTAGTCGGTGGTCAGAGTCGACATCTTGTCCCGGTCGTCTTCTCCATCTTCATAAATATGTACATACATATACACATATGCATATATATATATATGTATATTTATGTACATATGCATATATATGTGTGTTTATATAAATATCATATTTATATATATTTTTATTAGTGTATAATACATACATATATATATTAATACATACACACACACACACACACATATATATATATATATATATACATTGTTTATACACACGCATATATATATTATATATATATACACATGTATGTATATATATATATTGTACACACACATATATATACATACATTCATATATGTTTGTGTATGTGCATGTGAATATGTACGTGTGTTACTGAAACGTTATTAGTTTTGCCATTTTATTTGATATCTGTTGTAAAAAAAAATATTCAAAGCCAAACAGCAAGTGAAGTCTTCAGCAAAGTTCCTCTCGAATGTCCATATTATGACGTATATACATATATATACAATGATATTAAATAAATGGAAACTATATTTATAAAACCATATATATTGATACCCTTGAAATATATATATTTCAAGGGTACCAATACTTTGGTACGCTATCAGCAGATAAAATACAAAGTTTGTTTTATAAATTTTGACATAACCAAGAAAAATACCTTAACGGTTCAAGTTTTCCTTGGAATATGTGTGTGTGTGTGTGTGTGTGTGTAGATGTTTATTGAAAGAGAAGGTATAGTCCGTCCCTTCGGGGCTATATCCACACTCGCTCCTCTCTCTTTATATATATCTATATATACGCCCACACGAATATATATATATATATATATATATATATATATATATATATATATATATATATATATATATATATATATATACAAATGAATATATGATAGGGATAAACACTGATACAAGTATACATGTGTTTGCATTGCAAATGACCAAGTTAGCTAGATTTGTATTACACGGCTCAGAAATATTCCTTTCTTTGAGCTATTTAATTGTAAAAGACTATTTGAGTTTATAACTCTATATATAGTATTCTCGGCTCCATACGTGAGCTAATTTTTAGTCCCATAAAACCGGCTGCTATTTTTAGAGGCACGAGTATGAGACAAGCTAAGCGCTGTAACACATGTGCGTTCAACAACACATTTCTCTCAGTCTTCTTAAGTATTTTGAAGTGAAACTTACCAATTTCTGGATACCTCCAGAAGAGCACAGGAATAGGAACTTTCACTTAATTGTTGCGAAACAAATTAAAAATATAAAATTTAAAATTTGTCCAGGTATCACGGCTATTGCCAATATAGGTTTGTTTTTATTGATTTATTATTTTAAATCGAGACAGGCAAACCGTATTATTTTAATTAGTATTTTTCAATCTAGCTAACTTGGTCATTTGCAACGAGAACACATGCATACTTGTATCAGTGTTTATCCCTAACATATATTCATTTGTATTACACGGCTCGGAAATATTCCTTTCTTTGAGCTAATTAATTATAAAAGACTATTTGAGTTTATAACTCTATATAATATATATATATATATATATATATATATATATATATATATATATATATATATATATATATACGATATTAATAAATGGAAACTATATTTATAAAACCATATTTATTTCATTATACATATTTCAGGGATACCAAATTAAATTATGGTATGCCTTCATCAGACAAAATACAATATATAACAGTTTTACAAATAAGCTTTGACGTACCCTTTTAAAATGCAACCATTATTTTTGGAAGCCATCTTATATATATATATATATATATATCTGGCCCTTAAAGCGATGAAATGCCTGGGACGGTTGGAGGGTCACTGATGAAGGACTTACTTTTTCATATGTATCCCATTTGCAACGCGCAGCTTCATTATTATCATATATATATATATATATATATATATGTGTGTGTGTGTGTGTGTGTGTGTGTGTGTGTGTGTGTGTGTGTGCGTGCATGTGCGTGCATGTGCGTGCATGTGTATTTGTGTGCGTATGTGTGCGTGCGTGCGTGTGTGTGTGTATATGTGTGCGTGTGTTCGTGCGTGTGTGTGTGTGTGTGTGTGTGTGTGAGTGTTAGCGAGTGCATGGACAAACATCAGTTCATACGAAGTGTATTGAGATTATGATATGGAAAAATATAAAACAAAACTAAACAAAACAAATAATACAAGCATACCCACCACCCCCACGAACAAAATAAAGTCAGAACGTAAAGCAAAACGCAAAGAGTTTTGTGCCCTTGACAAAAAAATAAAAAAAAAGTAAAGCAAGAAAAAATAAACAAACCAGAAAAAAAGAGATAAAAAAAGATATATATAAAATAAAATAAGAGGCGGAAATGAAGCCAGTACATTAAGGTGATAAAGATAAAGATCGTGTAACTGGTATTTAAAGACGAAGACGGTGATGGCGGTGGTGGTGGTGACGTGTGAGCCGATGGTGGAGGAGAAGAGGAAGTTAAGGTTTTGAACAGGCAGCGACATCAGCTTGTTTAGTCTTAATCGGTTTTGAGGCAATTTTTATGAGAGAGAGAGAGAGAATTATTTATTTATTTGTTAGATTGGTGACAATGTCGGTCAGGCTTTTATTGTTGTTGTTGTATCGTTTGTTTGTTTGCTGATAAGGTGACAGTGGTAATGACAGTGGCAGTGGTGGGATCTTCTGACGTAGGAGGGAAGGAAACACTATATACTACTACTACTACTACTACTACTACTACTACTACTACCATTACTGCTGCTCCTGCTGCTGCTACTACTACTACTACTACTACCACCACCACCACCACCACCACCACCACCACTACTACTACTACTACTACTACTACTACTACCACCACCACCACCACCACCACCACCACCACCACCACCACCACCACCACCACCACCACCACCACTACTACAGCTACTACTACTACTACTACTACTACTACTACTACTACTACTACTACTTAATGATAAAGTCACAAGGCCAGCAATTTAGAAGTGGAGGAAGTTGATTTACATGGACCACAGTATTCAACTGGTACTATATTTTATCATCCCCGGAAAGGTGTAATGCAAAAAAAGTTGATCTTGACTGGATTTGAACTCAGAACCTTTTTCGTTCGACACTCTAGCGAGTCTCAAGGCCAGCAATTTTGTCCGATGCAACATAAGAATGCTGGTGGCATGGATATTATTACTAAAAAGCGTCACAACTGTTTGAAATATTGTGGGCGGTTGCTGTAATTAATTAAACTCTCACTATATATATATCTTCGTACTTACTGACTTGGGTGATTGATTGCGTACTTACATAGTTATTTAGCTATTCAAATATTAGTAGAAGAGGCGTGTATAGAAGAAACATATAACATGATTATGCATAATTAAACATACGTAGTCTCGCTCTGAGTATTTTTATCTGTTATTTATATTACAGTTACCTCACTAACTGTGAAAATAACGAATACATGCATTTCATGAACCGTCATCAACGACGCTTACTCACGCAGTGGAACACTCAGCCACTTGCATGTTAATATCACGGGTTGATCCGCCAAAGTGCTGGTCTTGTGTCTAAATTAGAAATTATAAAATGGCGATGAATTTTGAGCAGCGGGTACTATGGCTTCCAGCGTTTATTTACGTTCCTTTACGTTGAGTTCAAATCCAGCTGCGGTCAACTTTGCCTTTCATGTTTTCGGGGTTGATAAAATAAAGTAGCTGTAAAGTACTGGTTTTGATCTAACGGATTTTCCCCTACAAATAAATTGCTGGCCTTGTGTCTAAATTGGAAACGAAGTGTATACGAAAAATTTATATCTGCATATATACAGATATAAATTCATCCAAGACTGTGTAAATGTGTATATGTCTATATACACATGGAGCATCTAGACATATAAACATGTTCAATTTCCGTATTTCCGTGTAAATTAAAATTAAATAAAATTATATATATTATATATGCCCCAGCATGGCCCCAGCCGGGTGGCTGGAACAGGTAAAAGAGTAAAGAGTTTAATCGATTTTTGAATCGTATCGGCTTCTTCTCATCAGAAGATATCTATTTATTATTTTATGGCTATATCACATCTTTCCATTATTCATTAAATCGAGTAAAGAAGGTGTTGTAGAATTTGGGGTCAGTGTGACATTTTTGGTTGCAGAATCGGTAGAAATTTTCTGAGGGATTGCAACAAGAACGTTTGTGCCGTAATTTCCTTTGACTATATAAATAGTCTGAGAGAATACTATCGTTAAAACTACGTAACGTGTCACAGCATCGCCGTCTTATCTATATATCTAAAACAGAGAATGTCTGTCTGTCTGTCAGCTCACTAAAACT
>OZ024742.1:183497923-183527923 GCA_964016885.1 Eledone cirrhosa
TTCTTCTTCTTCTTCTTCTTAAGAGGGTCTTGGGGGGGGGGGGGGGGGGGGTCCACAAACAATCCTTCCAGCGAGTCCTTTCAAAAACAACTGTCTCCAACTGATCCGACTGGATCCCCAAGCGAGACCAGCCAAACTCATGGATGTTATCCAACCATCTTGCTTGAGGTCTACTCCTGGGTCTCCTGTCGGTTGAGTTTGCCCGTAAAATCTGTCCAGCTATTCTTTCCTCAGACATTCTCACCACATGCCCATAATATCGGAGCTTTCCAGCTCTATAAATAAAATACCAGTCAATTACTGGGTCGAATTTCTCCCTCTGATTCTTTCTCACTCTCTCACATCAATTATTCTCTTTTTATCTTCCTATATCAACCTTCCTCACTTTCTCTCATTTTCAACCCTCCCATTCTTCATCTAACAACCCTCACTTTCCCCTTTGGACGAACATCGGCGGTGTTCAGACCGGGAGAGAGATGTGTTTCGTCGGGTATAAAATGGCCAAGACACGCTGCCGTATGTCGTCACTACGACTAACGGAAGATAAATGACACAAGGAAGGAGGGAAATAACGAAGTTATGAACAGTTATAAATCTATATCTGAAAACAAGAGAAAAAATGTATATCTACTATTATTAGCAGAATCATGGTGTCCGGCGCTCTACCGATTCTGCCAATAATTGTTTCTACGTTAGGCACAAGGCCAGCTATTTACCCAGTGCATTACTGGTACTTTATTTTATCGACCCCGTAAGGATGAAAGGCAAAGTTAACCTCAAATCCCGCCAAGGTTAACTTTGCCTTTCATCCTTACGGGGTCGATAAAATAAAGTACCAGTAATGCACTGTGTAATTGCTGGCCTTGTGCCTAACGTAGAAACAATTATTGGCAGAATCAGTAGAGCGCCGGACACCATGCTTCGCCGCATAGAGTGACGGTCCCTTACGTTCTGAGCTCAAATCCTGCCGAGGTTATCTTTGTCTTTCATCCTTACAGGGTCGTTAAATAAAACACCAGTAATGCACTGGGGTCGATTTAATCGACTTTCCCCTCCTCCCAAATTGTTGGCCTTGAGCCTAAATCAGAAACCATTTGGCAGTATCGGTAGAGCGTCGGACGCCATGCTTTGCAGCGTAGAGTTACGGCCCTTTATGATGAGTTCAAATCCCGCCTTTCATTCTTACGGGGTCGATGAAATAAAGTACCAGTAATACATTGGGGTTTATTGCTGGCCTTGTGCCTATATAAGAAACCATTATTATTATTATATAAAATTTGAAACATAACCTAGAAGATGACTGAAATAAAAATAAATAAATAAAAATACAAATAAAAAAAAGAAAGGAAACCAGAAGGAAAGAAAGGAAGAAGGAACGAATAGAGTTAGTCTTATTGTTGTGAGAGGTTTTGTTGAGTGGAGATCATGCGATCACAATTGAAACGAAATAATACAAGAGAACAATAGGAAGGAAGGGGAAAGGGGAGAAAGGAAAGAAAAAAATGGCAAAAAAACATACAAATAATATTCATAAAAAAACCCCTTCATTAGGGGTCAGAGGCGTGTCAGGCTGAGAGAATGGTTTTTGAATATCAATGAGTTATTTAAAAACACGCTAAAAAACGAGGAAACTGAAGATTAAAAATATAGGAAATCTGCTTCTCAAACTCTCCCTCCCCTCTCTCTCTCCTTCTCTCACTCTCCCCTCTCTCTTTTATATATATATATATATATATATATTATATATGCATATGATATATATATATATATATATACATATATACACTTTATATATATATATATATATATATATACTGTATATATATATATATGCATATGATATATATATATATAAAGTGTATATATATATATATATACACACACACACACACACACACACACACACATATATATATATATATATATATGCATATATATATATATATATGTGAGTGTGTGTGTGTGTGTGTGTGTGTGTGCGAGTATATATATCACAGTTAACGTTTGTCTGTGCAGAGGCTTTTATGTTCAATTTGTCAGTAAAAGATACGATAACAGAGTTTAAAAAAAAAAAAGAAATACGCTGAAGCTCCTAAATGTTCATTAAATACATATCCGTTCAACGTTTCTAATAATAGATCATATACACACACATACACACACACACACACAGACCATATATATATGTGTGTGTGAGGGTGTGTATATGCGTTCAGTAAAAAAAAAAAAACATTTTCAAACATCTGTAACACCTTATGATTGTTGCTACTATTGGTACAAGGCCAGCAATTATCTCAGTAGATTACTGGTACTTTATTTTATCGACCCCGTAAGGATGAAAGGCAAAGTTAATGTCGGCGGGATTTGAACTCACACCATAAAGGGGCGCAACTCGATGTTGCAAAGCATGGCGTCCGACCTTCTACTGATACTGCCAATCCCCCACCCTTATTAGTAATAATGGTTTCTTATATAGGCACAAGGCCAGCAATTTTGGGGAGGGAAAATCGATTAAATCGACCCCTGTGCGTGACTGGTACTTTATGTTAGCGATTAAAGGCAAAATTAACCTCGGCAGGATTTGAACACAGATCATAAAGGGCCGATACTGCCAATCCGCTACCCTCACCTTATTAGTAATAATAATAAAAAGAAGAAATTGTTTCAATTCATTACATTTGTTTACAAATTGTTTAGTAAGTAATTTAAAAAATGGTACATGGCGTGGAATATCGCAGCGGAATTAAATTTCTCCTGTTGAGTTTAAAATCGTAAAAAAAAAAGAAAACATCGAGGCGCTTCAATGCTCATCACTTGCAACAATTTACCGCTGGATTGAATATTTTAAAGATAGAAGAACTTTTCTTTTAGACGGTAAAATGTTGGGCAGATCTATTGAAATTGGAGAAGAGACCACAGAAAAATGCAATAAAATCAATT
Source organism: Eledone cirrhosa (assembly GCA_964016885.1). NCBI lineage: Eukaryota > Metazoa > Mollusca > Cephalopoda > Octopoda > Eledonidae > Eledone > Eledone cirrhosa. Next base: position 183,500,864 of record OZ024742.1, read on the forward strand.
GCGATCTGAGAGCTTTTTTTTCTCAAGTTGACATCTGTGTCGAACAAATTCATAACATTTTGGGGCATGGTGACATTCAAAAGCTGTATTTGAGATTCGTGCCAAAATCTTTGGCATGCGAAATGTGTGACAAGCGACACCAGACTTATGAATATAACCTCAACATTCTAAATGAGTATGGTCCAATATTTATTGAAAATATTGTCACCATTTATTACCACTTAGTCTATACCTTCCTGAATCAAATCGAGACTCCAAAGAATGGAAATTTCCATGCAAATTGAGAAGTGGAACAAGATATCAGCATACATGGATACTCACAATTTTCTGGAATAATCATGGTGTTGTGTCAATTGATTTTACTGAAAAAGGTGTCTCAATAAATTTAGATTATTAAAGAATGCAGAAAAACGAGGTGAAAGAAGAGAAAAATTGCAATTTAGTTTCTGCAAGACAACGCAACAATTACAACGCAACAATTCACAAAAGTGTTCAAACAATACAGAAAATTCGTGATGTTGGTTTAGAGTTGATTGAACGTCCTCCGTACAACTCTGATTTGAGTTCCGAGCCCATTCATGTAAATTTATATTACAGTCGCTTAGACCTCTTGATCTATGGACAATAACTGAGAAAATAATAATAGATAAATTGCATAACTTTCCTTACGACATCCAGAATGCACACATCAACATTCGTCTTGGCTTAGGTCAGGCATGGGCAACCGTTTTTCAAGCAGTGGGCCGCATAGGATGTGGCTTTACATAAGGCAGGCTGCACTACTAACAATTTCAAAGCAGTTCCGAAATTTGGCTTGCCATTCAGAAAACTGATTTAGCTGTTATTTCGGGTACCCCACTATCAGCACCAATACGACTAATACCATTTTAGTCACTATTTAAGATCGACCAGCACAATTAGTATCAACACCACTATTTGTCTTTGTTTAACCACTATTTAATCTATCGCACCATTAGCACTAATATCACTATTAGTCTTTGGTTTAACCACTATTTAAGCTTCACCAGTGCCTTTAGAACCAACACTACTATTACCAGTTTAGACGCAACTTTAAGTCCCTACCATCATTAATATCAACACCACTACTAATATTGGTTAAAACCACTATTTAAGGTCCACCACCCTCAGTGCCACATCAACCATTACTTTTGGTTTAGCCGATATATTGATCTTGTGTAAATAAGCCTGATTAAAGGTGAAGTGGATTCGTTTCAGTGAACTTTCAGGTATATTATGTTATCCATTTCAGTTGAATGGCGAAGCTAGTAAATATATTTAGTATTGAAATACTGGAGAGATTTCCCGCTTTCTTTTGACTATACATACGTTCATACAAAATGACATATATATCAATATATATATATATACATACAAAAAAGATGTCCCCAAAAATGTATACATACTTCAATAGCAGTGTATACATTTTTTGGGGGAGATCCTGTATATATATATATATATATATATATATATATATATATCTTCCTAGCTAAGCATATTGATAATATATTGTTATATATATATATATATATATATATATATATATATATATATATATATATATATCTTCCGAGCTAAGCATATTGATAATATATATATATATGCCAAAACGTGCACACACGCACAGATACACATACACAAAAGCACGTGTATATGTATATTTATATATCTACACACACACACACACACACACACACACACACACACACACACACACACACACACACACACACACACACACACACACACACACACACACACACACACACACTAACACACACACACACACACACACACACACACACACACTCACTCACTTATGTATATATAAATAAATATATATATATATATATATATATATATGTAAAACAATATATCAATCAATATGCTTAGCAAGGAAGATATCCATCTGGACACAGCTGTATTTGAACATTTTAACGAGATGTTGACTGTTTAAACAGCAGTCACCACACACAAGTTAGCGCTTGGTTTGTAAATTGATATCAGTAGGATTGCTTCCAATTTCTGCTGTTAAATTTGGATATATTAATATATTTAGTATATTCAAAATAGGACTAATTTCAGCTGTTTATTTAGGAATTATATTCTAAATTCTATAAAGCACAATATATTTTATATTTAATATATTCTAAACAAGACTAATTCCAGCTGTTTATTCTGAAAATATATTCTAAACACTGTATGTACAATGTATTTCATATATTCCATATGTTTTAAACAGGACTAATCTCTGTTATTTTTTCTGGAAATATATTCTGAATACTATATAGTACGAGGTACTGTATAGAAATATATTTTGATAACTAATTTAGAGAAAAGGCCTGCAAATTTGGGAGAAGAGCAAAGTTGTTTAAATCAACCATAATGGTTAGATATGATAGATACCGTGTAGTACCATATATACAACAGCACAAGGTACTCTATAGTACCCTGTATTCTGAACAGTATTAGGTATTTTATAATACTACATATTCGAAATAGAACTAGGTACTCTAGAATACCATATATTCTGAATAGAATTAGGTAATATCTAGTACTATATATTTTGAAAAAAACTTCGTAATTTATAAAATAAAGTACCTTGTATTCCGAACAGGACTACGAGCATTATAGTACCATGTGTTCCAAGAGAACTAAGTGTTTTATAGTACCATACATCCCTAACAGAACTAGGTACATTAGAGGACCATATATTCTAGACAGAACAAGGTACATTACAGTACCATATATTTTAAACAGAACTAGGTACATTACAGTGCCATATATTCTACACAGAACTAGGTACATTACAGTGCCATATATTCTACACAGAACTAGGTACATTACAGTACCATATATTCCAGAGAGAAGTAGGTACATTAGAGTACCATATATTCTAAACAGAACTAGGTACATTAGAGTACCATATATTCTAAACAGAACTAGGTACATTAGAGTACCATATATTCTAGAGAGAACTAGGTACATTACAGTACCATATATTCTAAACAGAACTAGGTACATTACAGTACCATATATTCTAAACAGAACTAGGTACATTACAGTAGCATATATTGTAAACAGAACAAGGTACATTACAGTACCATATATTCTAAACAGAACTAGGTACATTACAGTACCATATATTGTAAACAGAACTAGGTACATTACAGTACCATATATTCTAAACAGAACTAGGTACATTACAGTACTATATATTCAAGACAGAACAAGGTACATTACAGTACCATATATTCTAAACAGAACAAGGTACATTACAGTACCATATATTCTAAACAGAACTAGGTACATTACAGTACCATATATTCTAGACAGAACTAGGTACATTACAGTACCATATATTCTAGACAGAACTAGGTACATTACAGTACCATATATTCTAGACAGAACTAGGTACATTAGAGTACCATATATTCTAGACAGACCTAGGTACATTACAGTACCATATATTATAGACAGAACTAGGTACATTACAGTACCATATATTCTAGACAGAACAAGGTACATTACAGTACTATATATTCTAGACAGAACTAGCTACATTACAATACCATATATTCTAGACAGAACAAGGTACATTACAGTACCATATATTCTAAACAGAACAAGGTACATTACAGTACCATATATTCTAAACAGAACTAGGTACATTACAGTACCATATATTCTAAACAGAAAAAGGTATATTACAGTACCATATATTCTAAACAGAACTAGGTACATTACAGTACCATATATTCTAGACAGAACAAGGTACATTACAGTACCATATATTCCAGAGAGAAGTAGGTACATTAGAGTACCATATATTCTAAACAGAACTAGGTACATTAGAGTACCATATATTCTAAACAGAACTAGGTACATTAGAGTACCATATATTCTAGAGAGAACTAGGTACATTACAGTACCATATATTCTAAACAGAACTAGGTACATTACAGTGCCATATATTCTACACAGAACTAGGTACATGACAGTGCCATATATTCTACACAGAACTAGGTACATTACAGTACCATATATTCCAGAGAGAAGTAGGTACATTAGAGTACCATATATTCTAAACAGAACTAGGTACATTAGAGTACCATATATTCTAAACAGAACTAGGTACATTAGAGTACCATATATTCTAGAGAGAACTAGGTACATTACAGTACCATATATTCTAAACAGAACTAGGTACATTACAGTACCATATATTCTAAACAGAACTAGGTACATTACAGTACCATATATTGTAAACAGAACAAGGTACATTACAGTACCATATATTCTAAACAGAACTAGGTACATTACAGTACCATATATTGTAAACAGAACTAGGTACATTACAGTACCATATATTCTAAACAGAACTAGGTACATTACAGTACTATATATTCTAGACAGAACAAGGTACATTACAGTACCATATATTCTAAACAGAACAAGGTACATTACAGTACCATATATTCTAAACAGAACTAGGTACATTACAGTACCATATATTCTAGACAGAACTAGGTACATTACAGTACCATATATTCTAGACAGAACTAGGTACATTACAGTACCATATATTCTAGACAGAACTAGGTACATTAGAGTACCATATATTCTAGACAGACCTAGGTACATTACAGTACCATATATTATAGACAGAACTAGGTACATTACAGTACCATATATTCTAGACAGAACAAGGTACATTACAGTACCATATATTCTAGACAGAACTAGCTACATTACAATACCATATATTCTAGACAGAACAAGGTACATTACAGTACCATATATTCTAAACAGAACAAGGTACATTACAGTACCATATATTCTAAACAGAACTAGGTACATTACAGTACCATATATTCTAAACAGAAAAAGGTATATTACAGTACCATATATTCTAAACAGAACTAGGTACATTACAGTACCATATATTCTAGACAGAACAAGGTACATTACAGTACCATATATTCTAGACAGAACTAGGTACATTACAGAACCATATATTCTAGACAGAACTAGGTATATTACAGTACCATATATTCTAGACAGAACTAGGTACATTACAGTACCATAAATTATAGACAGAAGTAGGTACATTACAGTACCATATATTCTAGACAGAACTAGGTATATTACAGTACCATATATTCTAAACAGAACTAGGCACATTACAGTACCATATATTCTAAACAGAACTAGGTACATTACAGTACCATATATTCTAAACAGAACTAGGTACATTACAGTACCATATATTCTAAACAGAACTAGGTACATTAGAGTACCATATATTCTAGACAGAACTAGGTACATTACAGTACCATATATTATAGACAGAACTAGGTACAATAGAGTACCATATAGTCTAAACAGAAATAGGTACATTACAGTACCTTATATTGTAAACAGAACTAGGTACATTACAGTACCATATATTGTAAACAGAACTAGGTACATTACAGTACCATATATTCTAAACAGAACTAGGTATATTACAGTACGATATATTCTAAACAGAACTAGGTACATTACAGTACCATATATTCCAGAGAGAAGTAGCTACATTAGAGCACCATATATTCTAAACAGAATTAGGTACATTAGAGTACCATATATTCTAAACAGAACTAGGTACATTAGAGTACCATATATTCTAGACAGAACAAGGTACATTACAGTACCATATATTCTAGACAGAACAAGGTACATTACAGTACCATATATTCTAAACAGGAGAAGGTACATTACACTACCATATATTCTAAACAGAACTAGGTACATTACAGTACCATATATTCTAGACAGAACTAGGTACATTACAGTACCATATATTCTAGACAGAACTAGGTACATTACAGTACCATATATTATAGACAGAACTAGGTACATTACTGTAGCATATATTCTAGACAGAACAAGGTACATTACAGTACCATATATTCTAGACAGAACAAGGTACATTACAGTACCATATATTCTAAACAGAACTAGGTACATTACAGTACCATATATTCTAAACAGAACTAGGTACATTACAGTACCATATATTCTAGACAGAACTAGGTACATTACAGTACCATATATTCTAGACAGAACTCGGTACATTACAGTACCATATATTCTAAACAGAACTAGGTACATTACAGTACCATATATTCTAGACAGAACTAGGTACATTAGAGTACCTTATATTCTAGACAGAACTAGGTACATTAGAGTACCATATATTCTAGACAGAACTAGGTACATTACAGTACCATATATTATAGACAGAACTAGGTACATTACTGTACCATATATTCTAGACAGAACAAGGTACATTACAGTACCATATATTCTAGACAGAACAAGGTACATTACAGTACCATATATTTTAGACAGAACTAGGTACATTACAGTACCATATATTCTAGACATAACTAGGTACATTACAGTACCATATATTCTAGACAGAACTACGTACATTACAGTACCATATATTCTAAACAGAACTAGGTACATTACATTACCATATATTGTAAACAGAACTAGGTACATTACAGTACCATATATTGTAAACAGAACTAGGTATATTACAGTACCATATATTCTAAACAGAACTAGGTACATTACAGTACCATATATTCTAGACAGAACAAGGTACATTACAGTACCATATATTCGAAACAGAACTAGGTACATTACAGTACTATATATTCTAGAGAGGAACAAGGTACATTACAGTACCATATATTCTAAACAGAACAAGGTACATTACAGTACCATATATTCTAAACAGAACTAGGTACATTACAGTACCATATATTCTAAACAGAAAAAGGTATATTACAGTACCATATATTCTAAACAGAACTAGGTACATTACAGTACCATATATTCTAGACAGAACGAGGTACATTACAGTACCATATATTCTAGACAGAACTAGGTACATTACAGAACCATATATTCTAGACAGAACTAGGTATATTACAGTACCATATATTCTAGACAGAACTACGTACATTACAGTACCATAAATTATAGACAGAAGTAGGTACATTACAGTACCATATATTCTAGACAGAACTAGGTATATTACAGTACCATATATTCTAAACAGAACTAGGCACATTACAGTACCATATATTCTAAACAGAACTAGGTACATTACAGTACCATATATTCTAAACAGAACTAGGTACATTACAGTACCATATATTCTAAACAGAACTAGGTGCATTAGAGTACCATATATTCTAGACAGAACTAGGTACATTACAGTACCATATATTATAGACAGAACTAGGTACAATAGAGTACCATATAGTCTAAACAGAAATAGGTACATTACAGTACCATATATTCTAAACAGAACTAGGTACATTACAGTACCATATATTGTAAACAGAACTAGGTACATTACAGTACCATATATTGTAAACAGAACTAGGTACATTACAGTACCATATATTCTAAACAGAACTAGGTATATTACAGAACGATATATTCTAAACAGAACTAGGTACATTACAGTACCATATATTCCAGAGAGAAGTAGCTACATTAGAGTACCATATATTCTAAACAGAACTAGGTACATTAGAGTACCATATATTCTAAACAGAACTAGGTACATTAGAGTACCATATATTCTAGAGAGAACTAGGTACATTACATTACCATATATTCTAAACAGAACTAGGTACATTACAGTACCATATATTCTAAACAGAACTAGGTACATTACAGTACCATATATTCTAGACAGAACTAGGTACATTACAGTACCATATATTCTAGACAGAACTCGGTACATTACAGTACCATATATTCTAAACAGAACTAGGTACATTACAGTACCATATATTCTAGACAGAACTAGGTACATTAGAGTACCATATATTCTAGACAGAACTAGGTACATTACAGTACCATATATTCTAAACAGAACTAGGTACATTACAGTACCATATATTCTAGACAGAACTAGGTACATTAGAGTACCTTATATTCTAGACAGAACTAGGTACATTAGAGTACCATATATTCTAGACAGAACTAGGTACATTACAGTACCATATATTATAGACAGAACTAGGTACATTACAGTACCATATATTCTAGACAGAACAAGGTACATTACAGTACCATATATTCTAGACAGAACTAGCTACATTACAGTACCATATATTTTAGACAGAACTAGGTACATTACAGTACCATATATTCTAGACATAACTAGGTACATTACAGTACCATATATTCTAGACAGAACTACGTACATTACAGTACCATATATTCTAGACAGAACAAGGTACATTACAGTACCATATATTCGAAACAGAACTAGGTACATTACAGTACTATATATTCTAGACAGAACAAGGTACATTACAGTACCATATATTCTAAACAGAAATAGGTACATTACAGTACCATATATTGTAAACAGAACTAGGTGCATTACAGTACCATATATTCTAAACAGAACTAGGTATATTAGAGTACCATATATTCTAAACAGAACAAGGTACATTACAGTACCATATATTCTAAACAGAACTAGGTGCATTACAGTACCATATATTCTAAACAGAACTAGGTATATTAGAGTACCATATATTCTAGACAGAACAAGGTACATTACAGTACCATATATTCTAAACAGAACTAGGTACATTACAGTACCATATATTCTAAACAGAACTAGGTATATTACTGTACGATATATTCTAAACAGAACTAGGTACATTACAGTACCATATATTCCAGAGAGAAGTAGGTACATAAGAGTACCATATATTCTAAACAGAACTAGGTACATTAGAGTACCATATATTCTAGAGAGAACTAGGTACATTACATTACCATATATTCTAAACAGAACTAGGTACATTACAGTACCATATATTGTAAACAGAACAAGGTACATTACAGTACCATATATTCTAAACAGAACTAGGTACATTACAGTACCATATATTCTAAACAGAACTAGGTACATTACAGTACCATATATTCTAAACAGGACTAGGTACATTACAGTACCATATATTCTAAACAGAACTAGGTACATTACAGTACCATATATTCTAAACAGAACTAGGTACATTACAGTACCATATATTCTAGACAGAACAAGGTACATTACAGTACCATATATTCTAAACCGGAGAAGGTACATTACAGTACCATATATTCTAAACAGAACTAGGTACATTACAGTACCATATATTCTAGACAGAACTAGGTACATTACAGTACCATATATTCTAGACAGAACTAGGTACATTACAGTACCATATATTCTAAACAGAACTAGGTACATTAGAGTACCATATATTCTAGACAGAACTAGGTACATTACAGTACCATATATTATAGACAGAACTAGGTACATTACAGTACCATATATTCTAGACAGAACAAGGTACATTACAGTACCATATATTCTAGACAGAACTAGGTACATTACAGTACCATATATTTTAGACAGAACTAGGTACATTACAGTACCATATATTCTAGACATAACTAGGTATATTACAGTACCATATATTCTAAACAGAACTAGGTACATTACAGTACCATATATTCTAGACAGAACAAGGTACATTACAGTACCATATATTCGAAACAGAACTAGGTACATTACAGTACTATATATTCTAGACAGAACAAGGTACATTACAGTACCATATATTCTAAACAGAAATAGGTACATTACAGTACCATATATTGTAAACAGAACTAGGTGCATTACAGTACCATATATTCTAAACAGAACTAGGTATATTAGAGTACCATATATTCTAGACAGAACAAGGTACATTACAGTACCATATATTCTAAACAGAACTAGGTACATTACAGTACCATATATTCTAAACAGAACTAGGTACATTACAGTACCATATATTCTAGACAGAACTAGGTACATTAGAGTACCATATATTCTAAACAGAACTACGTACATTACAGTACCATATATTCTAAACAGAACTAGGTACATTACAGTACCATATATTCTAGACAGAACTAGGTACATTACAGTACCATATATTCTAGTCAGAACGAGGTACATTACAGTACCATATATTCTAAACAGAACTAGGTACATTACAGTACCATATATTCTAGACAGAACTAGGTACATTACAGTACCATATATTCTAAACAGAATAAGGTATATTACAGTACCATATATTCTAAACAGAACTAGGTACATTACAGTACTATATATTCTAGACAGAACAAGGGACATTACAGTACCATATATTCTAGACAGAACTAGGTATATTACAGTACCATATATTCTAGACAGAACTAGGTACATTACAGTACCATAAATTATAGACAGAACTAGGTACATTACAGTACCATATATTCTAGACAGAACTAGGTATATTACAGTACCATATATTCTAAACAGAACTAGGTACATTAGAGTACCATATATTCTAGACAGAACTAGGTACATTACAGTACCATATATTATAGACAGAACTAGGTACATTAGAGTACCATATAGTCTAAACAGAAATAGGTACATTACAGTACCATATATTCTAAACAGAACTAGGTACATTACAGTACCATATATTGTAAACAGAACTAGGTACATTACAGTACCATATATTGTAAACAGAACTAGGTACATTACAGTACCATATATTCTAAACAGAACTAGGTATATTACTGTACGATATATTCTAAACAGAACTAGGTACATTACAGTACCACATATTCCAGAGAGAAGTAGGTACATAAGAGTACCATATATTCTAAACAGAACTAGGTACATTAGAGTACCATATATTCTAAACAGAACTAGGTACATTAGAGTACCATATATTCTAGAGAGAACTAGGTACATTACATTACCATATATTCTAAACAGAACTAGGTACATTACAGTACCATATATTGTAAACAGAACAAGGTACATTACAGTACCATATATTCTAAACAGAACTAGGTACATTACAGTAACATATATTCTAAACAGAACTAGGTACATTACAGTACCATATATTCTAAACAGAACTAGGTACATTACAGTACCATATATTCTAGACAGAACAAGGTACATTACAGTACCATATATTCTAAACAGAACAAGGTACATTACAGTACCATATATTCTAAACAGAACTAGGTACATTACAGTACCATATATTCTAGACAGAGCTACGTACATTACAATACCATATATTGTAAACAGAACTAGGTACATTACAGTACCATATATTCTAAACAGAACTAGGTACATTACAGTACCATATATTCTAAACAGAACTAGGTACATTACAGTACCATATATTCTAAACAGAACTAGGTACATTACAGTACCATATATTCTAGACAGAACTAGGTACATTAGAGTACCATATATTCTAAACAGAACTACGTACATTACAATACCATATATTGTAAACAGAACTAGGTACATTACAGTACCATATATTCTAAACAGAACTAGGTACATTACAGTACCATATATTCTAAACAGAACTAGGTACATTACAGTACCATATATTGTAAACAGAACTAGGTACATTACAGTACCATATATTCTAAACAGAACTAGGTACATTACAGTACCATATATTCTAAACAGAACTAGGTACATTACAGTACCATATATTCTAGTCAGAACGAGGTACATTACAGTACCATATATTCTAAACAGAACTAGGTATATTAGAGTACCATATATTCTTGACAGAACAAGGTACATTACAGTACCATATATTCTAAACAGAACTAGGTACATTAGAGTACCATACATTCTAGAGAGAACTAGGTACATTACAGTACCATATATTCTAAACAGAACTAGGTACATTACAGTACCATATATTCCAGACAGAACTAGGTACATTAGAGTACCATATATTCTAGACAGAACTAGGTACATTACAGTACCATATATTCTAAACAGAACTAGGTACATCACAGTACCATATATTCTGAACAGAACTAGGTACATTACAGTACCATATATTCTAAACAGAACTAGGTACATTACAGTACCATATATTCTAAACAGAAAAAGGTATATTACAGTACCATATATTCTAAACAGAACTAGGTACATTACAGTACCATATATTCTAGACAGAACAAGGTACATTACAGTACCATATATTCCAGAGAGAAGTAGGTACATTAGAGTACCATATATTCTAAACAGAACTAGGTACATTAGAGTACCATATATTCTAAACAGAACTAGGTACATTAGAGTACCATATATTCTAGAGAGAACTAGGTACATTACAGTACCATATATTCTAAACAGAACTAGGTACATTACAGTGCCATATATTCTACACAGAACTAGGTACATGACAGTGCCATATATTCTACACAGAACTAGGTACATTACAGTACCATATATTCCAGAGAGAAGTAGGTACATTAGAGTACCATATATTCTAAACAGAACTAGGTACATTAGAGTACCATATATTCTAAACAGAACTAGGTACATTAGAGTACCATATATTCTAGAGAGAACTAGGTACATTACAGTACCATATATTCTAAACAGAACTAGGTACATTACAGTACCATATATTCTAAACAGAACTAGGTACATTACAGTACCATATATTGTAAACAGAACAAGGTACATTACAGTACCATATATTCTAAACAGAACTAGGTACATTACAGTACCATATATTGTAAACAGAACTAGGTACATTACAGTACCATATATTCTAAACAGAACTAGGTACATTACAGTACTATATATTCTAGACAGAACAAGGTACATTACAGTACCATATATTCTAAACAGAACAAGGTACATTACAGTACCATATATTCTAAACAGAACTAGGTACATTACAGTACCATATATTCTAGACAGAACTAGGTACATTACAGTACCATATATTCTAGACAGAACTAGGTACATTACAGTACCATATATTCTAGACAGAACTAGGTACATTAGAGTACCATATATTCTAGACAGACCTAGGTACATTACAGTACCATATATTATAGACAGAACTAGGTACATTACAGTACCATATATTCTAGACAGAACAAGGTACATTACAGTACCATATATTCTAGACAGAACTAGCTACATTACAATACCATATATTCTAGACAGAACAAGGTACATTACAGTACCATATATTCTAAACAGAACAAGGTACATTACAGTACCATATATTCTAAACAGAACTAGGTACATTACAGTACCATATATTCTAAACAGAAAAAGGTATATTACAGTACCATATATTCTAAACAGAACTAGGTACATTACAGTACCATATATTCTAGACAGAACAAGGTACATTACAGTACCATATATTCTAGACAGAACTAGGTACATTACAGAACCATATATTCTAGACAGAACTAGGTATATTACAGTACCATATATTCTAGACAGAACTAGGTACATTACAGTACCATAAATTATAGACAGAAGTAGGTACATTACAGTACCATATATTCTAGACAGAACTAGGTATATTACAGTACCATATATTCTAAACAGAACTAGGCACATTACAGTACCATATATTCTAAACAGAACTAGGTACATTACAGTACCATATATTCTAAACAGAACTAGGTACATTACAGTACCATATATTCTAAACAGAACTAGGTACATTAGAGTACCATATATTCTAGACAGAACTAGGTACATTACAGTACCATATATTATAGACAGAACTAGGTACAATAGAGTACCATATAGTCTAAACAGAAATAGGTACATTACAGTACCTTATATTGTAAACAGAACTAGGTACATTACAGTACCATATATTGTAAACAGAACTAGGTACATTACAGTACCATATATTCTAAACAGAACTAGGTATATTACAGTACGATATATTCTAAACAGAACTAGGTACATTACAGTACCATATATTCCAGAGAGAAGTAGCTACATTAGAGCACCATATATTCTAAACAGAATTAGGTACATTAGAGTACCATATATTCTAAACAGAACTAGGTACATTAGAGTACCATATATTCTAGAGAGAACTAGGTACATTACATTACCATATATTCTAAACAGAACTAGGTACATTACAGTACCATATATTGTAAACAGAACAAGGTACATTACAGTACCATATATTCTAAACAGGACTAGGTACATTACAGTACCATATATTCTAAACAGAACTAGGTACATTACAGTACCATATATTCTAAACAGAACTAGGTACATTACAGTACCATATATTCTAGACAGAACAAGGTACATTACAGTACCATATATTCTAAACAGGAGAAGGTACATTACACTACCATATATTCTAAACAGAACTAGGTACATTACAGTACCATATATTCTAGACAGAACTAGGTACATTACAGTACCATATATTCTAGACAGAACTAGGTACATTACAGTACCATATATTATAGACAGAACTAGGTACATTACTGTAGCATATATTCTAGACAGAACAAGGTACATTACAGTACCATATATTCTAGACAGAACAAGGTACATTACAGTACCATATATTCTAAACAGAACTAGGTACATTACAGTACCATATATTCTAAACAGAACTAGGTACATTACAGTACCATATATTCTAGACAGAACTAGGTACATTACAGTACCATATATTCTAGACAGAACTCGGTACATTACAGTACCATATATTCTAAACAGAACTAGGTACATTACAGTACCATATATTCTAGACAGAACTAGGTACATTAGAGTACCTTATATTCTAGACAGAACTAGGTACATTAGAGTACCATATATTCTAGACAGAACTAGGTACATTACAGTACCATATATTATAGACAGAACTAGGTACATTACTGTACCATATATTCTAGACAGAACAAGGTACATTACAGTACCATATATTCTAGACAGAACAAGGTACATTACAGTACCATATATTTTAGACAGAACTAGGTACATTACAGTACCATATATTCTAGACATAACTAGGTACATTACAGTACCATATATTCTAGACAGAACTACGTACATTACAGTACCATATATTCTAAACAGAACTAGGTATATTACAGTACCATATATTCTAAACAGAACTAGGTACATTACAGTACCATATATTCTAGACAGAACAAGGTACATTACAGTACCATATATTCGAAACAGAACTAGGTACATTACAGTACTATATATTCTAGAGAGGAACAAGGTACATTACAGTACCATATATTCTAAACAGAACAAGGTACATTACAGTACCATATATTCTAAACAGAACTAGGTACATTACAGTACCATATATTCTAAACAGAAAAAGGTATATTACAGTACCATATATTCTAAACAGAACTAGGTACATTACAGTACCATATATTCTAGACAGAACGAGGTACATTACAGTACCATATATTCTAGACAGAACTAGGTACATTACAGAACCATATATTCTAGACAGAACTAGGTATATTACAGTACCATATATTCTAGACAGAACTACGTACATTACAGTACCATAAATTATAGACAGAAGTAGGTACATTACAGTACCATATATTCTAGACAGAACTAGGTATATTACAGTACCATATATTCTAAACAGAACTAGGCACATTACAGTACCATATATTCTAAACAGAACTAGGTACATTACAGTACCATATATTCTAAACAGAACTAGGTACATTACAGTACCATATATTCTAAACAGAACTAGGTGCATTAGAGTACCATATATTCTAGACAGAACTAGGTACATTACAGTACCATATATTATAGACAGAACTAGGTACAATAGAGTACCATATAGTCTAAACAGAAATAGGTACATTACAGTACCATATATTCTAAACAGAACTAGGTACATTACAGTACCATATATTGTAAACAGAACTAGGTACATTACAGTACCATATATTGTAAACAGAACTAGGTACATTACAGTACCATATATTCTAAACAGAACTAGGTATATTACAGAACGATATATTCTAAACAGAACTAGGTACATTACAGTACCATATATTCCAGAGAGAAGTAGCTACATTAGAGTACCATATATTCTAAACAGAACTAGGTACATTAGAGTACCATATATTCTAAACAGAACTAGGTACATTAGAGTACCATATATTCTAGAGAGAACTAGGTACATTACATTACCATATATTCTAAACAGAACTAGGTACATTACAGTACCATATATTCTAAACAGAACTAGGTACATTACAGTACCATATATTCTAAACAGAACTAGGTACATTACAGTACCATATATTCTAGTCAGAACGAGGTACATTACAGTACCATATATTCTAAACAGAACTAGGTATATTAGAGTACCATATATTCTTGACAGAACAAGGTACATTACAGTACCATATATTCTAAACAGAACTAGGTACATTAGAGTACCATACATTCTAGAGAGAACTAGGTACATTACAGTACCATATATTCTAAACAGAACTAGGTACATTACAGTACCATATATTCCAGACAGAACTAGGTACATTAGAGTACCATATATTCTAGACAGAACTAGGTACATTACAGTACCATATATTCTAAACAGAACTAGGTACATCACAGTACCATATATTCTGAACAGAACTAGGTACATTACAGTACCATATATTCTAAACAGAACTAGGTACATTACAGTACCATATATTCTAAACAGAAAAAGGTATATTACAGTACCATATATTCTAAACAGAACTAGGTACATTACAGTACCATATATTCTAGACAGAACAAGGTACATTACAGTACCATATATTCCAGAGAGAAGTAGGTACATTAGAGTACCATATATTCTAAACAGAACTAGGTACATTAGAGTACCATATATTCTAAACAGAACTAGGTACATTAGAGTACCATATATTCTAGAGAGAACTAGGTACATTACAGTACCATATATTCTAAACAGAACTAGGTACATTACAGTGCCATATATTCTACACAGAACTAGGTACATGACAGTGCCATATATTCTACACAGAACTAGGTACATTACAGTACCATATATTCCAGAGAGAAGTAGGTACATTAGAGTACCATATATTCTAAACAGAACTAGGTACATTAGAGTACCATATATTCTAAACAGAACTAGGTACATTAGAGTACCATATATTCTAGAGAGAACTAGGTACATTACAGTACCATATATTCTAAACAGAACTAGGTACATTACAGTACCATATATTCTAAACAGAACTAGGTACATTACAGTACCATATATTGTAAACAGAACAAGGTACATTACAGTACCATATATTCTAAACAGAACTAGGTACATTACAGTACCATATATTGTAAACAGAACTAGGTACATTACAGTACCATATATTCTAAACAGAACTAGGTACATTACAGTACTATATATTCTAGACAGAACAAGGTACATTACAGTACCATATATTCTAAACAGAACAAGGTACATTACAGTACCATATATTCTAAACAGAACTAGGTACATTACAGTACCATATATTCTAGACAGAACTAGGTACATTACAGTACCATATATTCTAGACAGAACTAGGTACATTACAGTACCATATATTCTAGACAGAACTAGGTACATTAGAGTACCATATATTCTAGACAGACCTAGGTACATTACAGTACCATATATTATAGACAGAACTAGGTACATTACAGTACCATATATTCTAGACAGAACAAGGTACATTACAGTACCATATATTCTAGACAGAACTAGCTACATTACAATACCATATATTCTAGACAGAACAAGGTACATTACAGTACCATATATTCTAAACAGAACAAGGTACATTACAGTACCATATATTCTAAACAGAACTAGGTACATTACAGTACCATATATTCTAAACAGAAAAAGGTATATTACAGTACCATATATTCTAAACAGAACTAGGTACATTACAGTACCATATATTCTAGACAGAACAAGGTACATTACAGTACCATATATTCTAGACAGAACTAGGTACATTACAGAACCATATATT
This sequence comes from Eledone cirrhosa, assembly GCA_964016885.1. Classification (NCBI taxonomy): domain Eukaryota; kingdom Metazoa; phylum Mollusca; class Cephalopoda; order Octopoda; family Eledonidae; genus Eledone; species Eledone cirrhosa. The sequence goes on from OZ024742.1 coordinate 183,518,864, forward strand.
CTAGACAGAACTAGGTATATTACAGTACCATATATTCTAGACAGAACTAGGTACATTACAGTACCATAAATTATAGACAGAAGTAGGTACATTACAGTACCATATATTCTAGACAGAACTAGGTATATTACAGTACCATATATTCTAAACAGAACTAGGCACATTACAGTACCATATATTCTAAACAGAACTAGGTACATTACAGTACCATATATTCTAAACAGAACTAGGTACATTACAGTACCATATATTCTAAACAGAACTAGGTACATTAGAGTACCATATATTCTAGACAGAACTAGGTACATTACAGTACCATATATTATAGACAGAACTAGGTACAATAGAGTACCATATAGTCTAAACAGAAATAGGTACATTACAGTACCTTATATTGTAAACAGAACTAGGTACATTACAGTACCATATATTGTAAACAGAACTAGGTACATTACAGTACCATATATTCTAAACAGAACTAGGTATATTACAGTACGATATATTCTAAACAGAACTAGGTACATTACAGTACCATATATTCCAGAGAGAAGTAGCTACATTAGAGCACCATATATTCTAAACAGAATTAGGTACATTAGAGTACCATATATTCTAAACAGAACTAGGTACATTAGAGTACCATATATTCTAGAGAGAACTAGGTACATTACATTACCATATATTCTAAACAGAACTAGGTACATTACAGTACCATATATTGTAAACAGAACAAGGTACATTACAGTACCATATATTCTAAACAGGACTAGGTACATTACAGTACCATATATTCTAAACAGAACTAGGTACATTACAGTACCATATATTCTAAACAGAACTAGGTACATTACAGTACCATATATTCTAGACAGAACAAGGTACATTACAGTACCATATATTCTAAACAGGAGAAGGTACATTACACTACCATATATTCTAAACAGAACTAGGTACATTACAGTACCATATATTCTAGACAGAACTAGGTACATTACAGTACCATATATTCTAGACAGAACTAGGTACATTACAGTACCATATATTATAGACAGAACTAGGTACATTACTGTAGCATATATTCTAGACAGAACAAGGTACATTACAGTACCATATATTCTAGACAGAACAAGGTACATTACAGTACCATATATTCTAAACAGAACTAGGTACATTACAGTACCATATATTCTAAACAGAACTAGGTACATTACAGTACCATATATTCTAGACAGAACTAGGTACATTACAGTACCATATATTCTAGACAGAACTCGGTACATTACAGTACCATATATTCTAAACAGAACTAGGTACATTACAGTACCATATATTCTAGACAGAACTAGGTACATTAGAGTACCTTATATTCTAGACAGAACTAGGTACATTAGAGTACCATATATTCTAGACAGAACTAGGTACATTACAGTACCATATATTATAGACAGAACTAGGTACATTACTGTACCATATATTCTAGACAGAACAAGGTACATTACAGTACCATATATTCTAGACAGAACAAGGTACATTACAGTACCATATATTTTAGACAGAACTAGGTACATTACAGTACCATATATTCTAGACATAACTAGGTACATTACAGTACCATATATTCTAGACAGAACTACGTACATTACAGTACCATATATTCTAAACAGAACTAGGTATATTACAGTACCATATATTCTAAACAGAACTAGGTACATTACAGTACCATATATTCTAGACAGAACAAGGTACATTACAGTACCATATATTCGAAACAGAACTAGGTACATTACAGTACTATATATTCTAGAGAGGAACAAGGTACATTACAGTACCATATATTCTAAACAGAACAAGGTACATTACAGTACCATATATTCTAAACAGAACTAGGTACATTACAGTACCATATATTCTAAACAGAAAAAGGTATATTACAGTACCATATATTCTAAACAGAACTAGGTACATTACAGTACCATATATTCTAGACAGAACGAGGTACATTACAGTACCATATATTCTAGACAGAACTAGGTACATTACAGAACCATATATTCTAGACAGAACTAGGTATATTACAGTACCATATATTCTAGACAGAACTACGTACATTACAGTACCATAAATTATAGACAGAAGTAGGTACATTACAGTACCATATATTCTAGACAGAACTAGGTATATTACAGTACCATATATTCTAAACAGAACTAGGCACATTACAGTACCATATATTCTAAACAGAACTAGGTACATTACAGTACCATATATTCTAAACAGAACTAGGTACATTACAGTACCATATATTCTAAACAGAACTAGGTGCATTAGAGTACCATATATTCTAGACAGAACTAGGTACATTACAGTACCATATATTATAGACAGAACTAGGTACAATAGAGTACCATATAGTCTAAACAGAAATAGGTACATTACAGTACCATATATTCTAAACAGAACTAGGTACATTACAGTACCATATATTGTAAACAGAACTAGGTACATTACAGTACCATATATTGTAAACAGAACTAGGTACATTACAGTACCATATATTCTAAACAGAACTAGGTATATTACAGAACGATATATTCTAAACAGAACTAGGTACATTACAGTACCATATATTCCAGAGAGAAGTAGCTACATTAGAGTACCATATATTCTAAACAGAACTAGGTACATTAGAGTACCATATATTCTAAACAGAACTAGGTACATTAGAGTACCATATATTCTAGAGAGAACTAGGTACATTACATTACCATATATTCTAAACAGAACTAGGTACATTACAGTACCATATATTCTAAACAGAACTAGGTACATTACAGTACCATATATTCTAGACAGAACTAGGTACATTACAGTACCATATATTCTAGACAGAACTCGGTACATTACAGTACCATATATTCTAAACAGAACTAGGTACATTACAGTACCATATATTCTAGACAGAACTAGGTACATTAGAGTACCATATATTCTAGACAGAACTAGGTACATTACAGTACCATATATTCTAAACAGAACTAGGTACATTACAGTACCATATATTCTAGACAGAACTAGGTACATTAGAGTACCTTATATTCTAGACAGAACTAGGTACATTAGAGTACCATATATTCTAGACAGAACTAGGTACATTACAGTACCATATATTATAGACAGAACTAGGTACATTACAGTACCATATATTCTAGACAGAACAAGGTACATTACAGTACCATATATTCTAGACAGAACTAGCTACATTACAGTACCATATATTTTAGACAGAACTAGGTACATTACAGTACCATATATTCTAGACATAACTAGGTACATTACAGTACCATATATTCTAGACAGAACTACGTACATTACAGTACCATATATTCTAGACAGAACAAGGTACATTACAGTACCATATATTCGAAACAGAACTAGGTACATTACAGTACTATATATTCTAGACAGAACAAGGTACATTACAGTACCATATATTCTAAACAGAAATAGGTACATTACAGTACCATATATTGTAAACAGAACTAGGTGCATTACAGTACCATATATTCTAAACAGAACTAGGTATATTAGAGTACCATATATTCTAAACAGAACAAGGTACATTACAGTACCATATATTCTAAACAGAACTAGGTGCATTACAGTACCATATATTCTAAACAGAACTAGGTATATTAGAGTACCATATATTCTAGACAGAACAAGGTACATTACAGTACCATATATTCTAAACAGAACTAGGTACATTACAGTACCATATATTCTAAACAGAACTAGGTATATTACTGTACGATATATTCTAAACAGAACTAGGTACATTACAGTACCATATATTCCAGAGAGAAGTAGGTACATAAGAGTACCATATATTCTAAACAGAACTAGGTACATTAGAGTACCATATATTCTAGAGAGAACTAGGTACATTACATTACCATATATTCTAAACAGAACTAGGTACATTACAGTACCATATATTGTAAACAGAACAAGGTACATTACAGTACCATATATTCTAAACAGAACTAGGTACATTACAGTACCATATATTCTAAACAGAACTAGGTACATTACAGTACCATATATTCTAAACAGGACTAGGTACATTACAGTACCATATATTCTAAACAGAACTAGGTACATTACAGTACCATATATTCTAAACAGAACTAGGTACATTACAGTACCATATATTCTAGACAGAACAAGGTACATTACAGTACCATATATTCTAAACCGGAGAAGGTACATTACAGTACCATATATTCTAAACAGAACTAGGTACATTACAGTACCATATATTCTAGACAGAACTAGGTACATTACAGTACCATATATTCTAGACAGAACTAGGTACATTACAGTACCATATATTCTAAACAGAACTAGGTACATTAGAGTACCATATATTCTAGACAGAACTAGGTACATTACAGTACCATATATTATAGACAGAACTAGGTACATTACAGTACCATATATTCTAGACAGAACAAGGTACATTACAGTACCATATATTCTAGACAGAACTAGGTACATTACAGTACCATATATTTTAGACAGAACTAGGTACATTACAGTACCATATATTCTAGACATAACTAGGTATATTACAGTACCATATATTCTAGACAGAACTACGTACATTACAGTACCATATATTCTAAACAGAACTAGGTATATTACAGTACCATATATTCTAAACAGAACTAGGTACATTACAGTACCATATATTCTAGACAGAACAAGGTACATTACAGTACCATATATTCGAAACAGAACTAGGTACATTACAGTACTATATATTCTAGACAGAACAAGGTACATTACAGTACCATATATTCTAAACAGAAATAGGTACATTACAGTACCATATATTGTAAACAGAACTAGGTGCATTACAGTACCATATATTCTAAACAGAACTAGGTATATTAGAGTACCATATATTCTAGACAGAACAAGGTACATTACAGTACCATATATTCTAAACAGAACTAGGTACATTACAGTACCATATATTCTAAACAGAACTAGGTACATTACAGTACCATATATTCTAGACAGAACTAGGTACATTAGAGTACCATATATTCTAAACAGAACTACGTACATTACAGTACCATATATTCTAAACAGAACTAGGTACATTACAGTACCATATATTCTAGACAGAACTAGGTACATTACAGTACCATATATTCTAGTCAGAACGAGGTACATTACAGTACCATATATTCTAAACAGAACTAGGTACATTACAGTACCATATATTCTAGACAGAACTAGGTACATTACAGTACCATATATTCTAAACAGAATAAGGTATATTACAGTACCATATATTCTAAACAGAACTAGGTACATTACAGTACTATATATTCTAGACAGAACAAGGGACATTACAGTACCATATATTCTAGACAGAACTAGGTATATTACAGTACCATATATTCTAGACAGAACTAGGTACATTACAGTACCATAAATTATAGACAGAACTAGGTACATTACAGTACCATATATTCTAGACAGAACTAGGTATATTACAGTACCATATATTCTAAACAGAACTAGGTACATTAGAGTACCATATATTCTAGACAGAACTAGGTACATTACAGTACCATATATTATAGACAGAACTAGGTACATTAGAGTACCATATAGTCTAAACAGAAATAGGTACATTACAGTACCATATATTCTAAACAGAACTAGGTACATTACAGTACCATATATTGTAAACAGAACTAGGTACATTACAGTACCATATATTGTAAACAGAACTAGGTACATTACAGTACCATATATTCTAAACAGAACTAGGTATATTACTGTACGATATATTCTAAACAGAACTAGGTACATTACAGTACCACATATTCCAGAGAGAAGTAGGTACATAAGAGTACCATATATTCTAAACAGAACTAGGTACATTAGAGTACCATATATTCTAAACAGAACTAGGTACATTAGAGTACCATATATTCTAGAGAGAACTAGGTACATTACATTACCATATATTCTAAACAGAAATAGGTACATTACAGTACCATATATTGTAAACAGAAGAAGGTACATTACAGTACCATATATTCTAAACAGAACTAGGTACATTACAGTAACATATATTCTAAACAGAACTAGGTACATTACAGTACCATATATTCTAAACAGAACTAGGTACATTACAGTACCATATATTCTAGACAGAACAAGGTACATTACAGTACCATATATTCTAAACAGAACAAGGTACATTACAGTACCATATATTCTAAACAGAACTAGGTACATTACAGTACCATATATTCTAGACAGAGCTACGTACATTACAATACCATATATTGTAAACAGAACTAGGTACATTACAGTACCATATATTCTAAACAGAACTAGGTACATTACAGTACCATATATTCTAAACAGAACTAGGTACATTACAGTACCATATATTCTAAACAGAACTAGGTACATTACAGTACCATATATTCTAGACAGAACTAGGTACATTAGAGTACCATATATTCTAAACAGAACTACGTACATTACAATACCATATATTGTAAACAGAACTAGGTACATTACAGTACCATATATTCTAAACAGAACTAGGTACATTACAGTACCATATATTCTAAACAGAACTAGGTACATTACAGTACCATATATTGTAAACAGAACTAGGTACATTACAGTACCATATATTCTAAACAGAACTAGGTACATTACAGTACCATATATTCTAAACAGAACTAGGTACATTACAGTACCATATATTCTAGTCAGAACGAGGTACATTACAGTACCATATATTCTAAACAGAACTAGGTATATTAGAGTACCATATATTCTAGACAGAACAAGGTACATTACAGTACCATATATTCTAAACAGAACTAGGTACATTAGAGTACCATACATTCTAGAGAGAACTAGGTACATTACAGTACCATATATTCTAAACAGAACTAGGTACATTACAGTACCATATATTCCAGACAGAACTAGGTACATTAGAGTACCATATATTCTAGACAGAACTAGGTACATTACAGTACCATATATTCTAAACAGAACTAGGTACATCACAGTACCATATATTCTGAACAGAACTAGGTACATTACAGTACCATATATTCTAAACAGAACTAGGTACATTACAGTACCATATATTCTAAACAGAACTAGGTACATTAGAGTACCATATATTCTAGACAGAACTAGGTACATTATAGTTGTTTCTACTTTAGGCACAAGGCCAGCAATCTTTTTTTAAGAGGAGTGGAAAGTCGATTAAATCGACACCAGTGCATTACTGGTGCTTTATTTTATCGACTCCGTAAGGATGAAAGGCAAATTTAACCTCGACGGGATTTGAGCTGCGACCGTAAAAGGGCGTAACTATATGCTACAAAGCATGGCATACGTTGTAGCGTAGTATATTGCATAGTATATATTATGGCACTTATCAGAGTATATAGTATAGTATATAGCATGGTATATATCATAATATATAGCATGGTATATTGGATGTTGTATAGTATATAGCAAAATATATAGCATGCTATATAATATCGTATATAGCATGTTCTATAGTATATAGCATAGTATATAACATGTTATATAGAATGGTATATATTATGTTATATAGCATGGTATATAGTATATTATATAGTATGGTATATAGTATATAGCATGGTATATAACATATCATATGGTACCATAAAGTACTTAGTTCTCTTGGACTATATGGTACTACAATATACCTAGTCCTGTTTGGAATACTTAACATAGTATAAAGAGACCCCCTTCTAAAGGCCCCCTCCCACCCCGATCTCGCCGCCTTGAGAGACACCGATATGACAAAATAAGTTTTGATACCCTATATTGAAAACAGGAATAGATGTTTTATAGAATTAACGTTCCGTAATATGTTTGGCTCATCCCAAGTGAAGCGGATCATAATTTTGTGTTTTAACATTTGTCCCAGCCTTCTCTCTGTGTCAGGAAAATGAGGGAGCTTAGTAAATAATGTTCCACTCCCTTCCACTCATAAAATTGAACTTGACATTAAATGAGGAAACATACGGGCCACACGCATATACATATATTCACACACACACACACACACACACACACACACACACACACACACACACACACACACACACACACACACACACACACACACACATGCACGCAGATATGTATACGTATGCATACATACACGCACCCAGTCACAAACACAAACACACTGCTAGATGATGCACATTCATGTACAAACACATTCAATTGCTCATACATTAACTTGCAGTTTTATGCACATATACATACGCAAGCACTGCTAGTCTCAAACACAAACACACTGACAGATACACATGCATGCACACAATCACACACATACGCGTATATATATACAAAAACACTGGCATACACACACACACACAAATACATAGACATATATGTAATGCATACTACGTACATACACACACTTATACATACAATTTATATATATATATATTTATATACATACATACAAACGTACATATATATGTACATACACACCCCCATACATATATATCCACAAATATACATACATAAATAAATACATACATATATGCATACATATATACAGACAGAGGTATAAATATATGCAGGATATTCATTCTCTCGCCTACACACATATGCCTACATACATGCGCACATACATACACATGCACACATATACACATACACGTAGATAGACATGTACACTGACTTACACCCCACCCCACAGGTAAGCACTCATCGACTCGTATAATCACATGTACACGTTTGCACACACATGCACTTATATATATATATATATATATATGTGTATATATATGAGTGTGTATATATATATATATATATAAGTGCATGTGTGTGCAAACGTGTACATGTGATTATACGAGTCGATGAGTGCTTATATGTGGGGTGGGGTGTAAGTCAGTGTACATGTCTATCTACGTGTATGTGTATATGTGTGCATGTGTATGTATGTGCGCATGTATG
>OZ024742.1:183530423-183532923 GCA_964016885.1 Eledone cirrhosa
CTCTAATCGACTATTCTTCAAACCATATAGATTTGTTTCATCTGCATAACTTTAAAAGATAGCCGAAATAAATTTTGTGTTCGTAATATTGTTTTCTATGTTAAGTCAGGCTCATGTGTATAAGCTTTCATCTATTCTACTAATAATATGTCTTTGGCATAGGGGCCGCAGACAACCTTTAGCGATTCGTCTTCCATTCCAGCGACTATGTTGAAAAATAAATCTCATTTGGTCATTCCATGAGAGTATCTTAGCCAGCTTATGTACTTTCCAGCCAATGGACTTTTCAGCCAATCTTTGTACATTATAGAATACAGCATTTGGATCAGATTCGAACTCGGGAAATCGAAAGAAAGACGTCAACAGCTTAATCCGGCAGTACAGTGGCACATCTAACGAGTAGCCGACTTTTCACAATAATTTCAAAAGGATTAACATTTTATATTTAGCATTGAATATTTAATATTTGTATATATCCAACGTATGTGACTTATATTTTTAAACTGTAATGATGATGCTATTCGTAAATAATCACGAGCGTGAACGTAGGTATCTTGGAATTGAAGTTCTTGCTATCTGAAGGATACACTAGGGCAGACATGTGAAACTGAGGTTCCCGCAAGGGCCACAGGGGTCACATATGTGTTGTCTGAGGACCACACACGAGAACTAACTGCGCACATTACAACTCATTTTTTTGATTTTATAAAACATGCTCGCACTGTAAAAACCTTTGTGCTTGTAAAGGGTCACATTTGGACCGCGGGCCGCATGTATCACATGCCTGTCCTAGGGTTTGAAACTTTAAACCACAGATGGCTAAATCAGATTGTTATTCCAAAATTAAACATTTCCTTTTTCTTGGCACAGTTTTCTCATAACTCCTCCGTAATTTATGCAGGGTAATATACACAGTACAACTAACTATATAAACAAACACAGACACACACACACACACACACAGACAGACACACACACACACACACACACACACACACACATATATATATATATATATATATATATATATATATATATATATATATATAAATATATATATATATATAAATATAAATATATATAAATATATATACAAATAGATATATTTATGTGTGTATGAGTGTATGTGTGTGTGTATGTGTGTAAGCAAACCATCTTACATAATATACATGCAAAAGGACGGTAGATAGGCAGTATCTTTGGGGCATATAGCTATGCCCTTTTGCGTTCACTCACACATACACACATTCACACACATGCATACATAAATATATATATATATATATAGCCATATATATTACGTGGTTACACGCTTGTAAAAATTATCTCCTGTGATTTTTCATGTTTATATTTATTTATATATATGTTGATCAATTCCTAGTTATTATATATATATATATATATATATAAGTATTTACGACCGTTTCATATATATATATATATATATATATATATATATATATATATATATATATATATATATATATATTAGAAAGATCGAGTATCGAAAAATCGGCGCACGAGTTCACGAAAAACGAAATTCGATATGAGCGGCAGAGGGCTCAATAATTCAGATGAATCAGAGCTATAACTATCGTTAAAATACCGTCACATATAGAACAAGTCTACAATCAACCATACGATTTAAAATCGATAAAGGAAGATTCGGGCCAAACAGATAAAAAATATCAATAAAACAATACGTCAATAATTTAAATGAATGTAAAATCATACCCGGACCCACTAGAAAGGTGTTAAATCTAGCTTCATGGGTTTCTGTAAATCCTTAGACTGTACTCTATCAGCTCACATATAAATATAAAAGCCTACTAGAATAAGTGGAACGGAGTTTACGTTGTCAACGAGTTTTTTCCTGGCGGCAAAGGAGTCAACTAGCGGTGAAAAACGCACATGGCATTAGACAAGGGAGATGACCCCTATATCCGCGAAAACAATTCGAGTGAATGTGGAAATACACATATCGAATTAGAGTGCTCAAATATATATATATATATATATATATATATATATATATATATATAGAGAGAGAGAGAGAGAGAGAGAGAGAGAGAGAGAGAGGCGTTTGTGTATGTGTGTGTATGTGTGTGTGCGTGTACACTCACCCATTGGTCAATATTTGTGTCTGAAAACACAATTCTTGAAGTTGAATTTGTGTATATAAATCGTTACCTCGAGTTTCATGTTTCGCACCATTCGCTATTCGAAGAATTAATGAGGGGAAATCAACTCTCACTAAGTGTGAAGTAGAGAGCGGGGGGGGGGGGAGAAGAGAAGAGAGAGAGGCAGAGAAATATAGAGCAAGTGATATACACACACAGAGACAGATATATGTGTATGTATATATATATATATATATGTACACACACACACACACACATATATATACACAGACACACACACATATATATATATATATATATATATATTTAGATATATTCTTTATACACATGCATATTCATACATAAATACACACAGACAC
>OZ024742.1:183537923-183542923 GCA_964016885.1 Eledone cirrhosa
CAATTATGTGCATAAAATTTGGTTTAATGATGCATAACAAATCTTGCTGAAACTATGAACTCCTCAATAAAGTGCTGAATAATGTTGGGACATTAGAGGCACTGCTGATGATGACACTGGACACAAATAAAGTATGGACTATCTACAAGTCTTGGATAGTTACGTCCCTTTACGGTATGAGTTCAAATCCCGCCGAGGTTCACTTTGCCTTTCATCCTTACGGGGTCGATAAAATAAAGTACCAGTAATGTACTGGGTAATTGCTGGCCTTGTGCCAAATGTAGAAACAGTTATTAACATTAATATGCTGTTATGGTATGGATCACTGGGAAACAAATCTTTCTTCGGGTATTTTAGCAGGTTGTCGATTAAATTGAATAAAAATGCTGGAAAAACCTTACAAAAATACTGGAAAATTGTAGAAAATGCATGAGTTCTTTTACAGAAATGCTGGGAGAAAACTGCATGGATACCAGCCCGCCTGAAACTACCCCTGGTTTTACGATAAAACATTATGACATATTGTTTATATTTATCTTAATTTTATTGTGTGTGTGTATGTAACATTCCATCTTAATTTTATTGTGTGTGTGTGTGTATGTGTATGTTAATATCAATTGTATTATTATAAAACGATTTTAACTTTATAATAAATGATGGCATTCCTATATAAAATAGCGTCTGAAATTATTTATTTGACTCTGGTTTTTGTTTAAATAGTCATAGAGTTGGTCATATACAAGTGTGTGGAGAGTGTCATGAGTAAACCAACATGAGCAAGTCTTTTTTTCTCAGCTTTTCGAATAAGCTAGAAGACCACCCAAATCAAACGCGGGAGAACTACTAAAATGCTGGAATTTTCGGCAGTTTGCATGAATATATGCTGAGTAAGCAAATACTTGAATTCTTGCATAATGATTAACAAGCCTACATTAGTAGTATTTTAATACTCTTAATTTCAACTTGTGTATAGCGTTTTACACATTGATATTCCAGCAATAATTCTAGCTAAAATAATGTGAAATCTATCTAATTCTAGCAATAAATCATGCTATACCTTTTTTGCAGTTGACACTTCTGTTTCTAACTCCTTGGTCTTACTGTTAATATAGTCTTAGTAAATGTCTGGTGGGTGTAAAACAAATTAGAACGAGATAAGCATTTGTCATTGTTTGGTAAGGGTAGGGCGTTGGAATAGTTAGCTCAAATCCATGAATTCACCGGGGAAGAAAAGTTTTTTTTACATATGATATGGACCAAATGATAAAGAAAAGTAATTGTCACGCGCGCGCACATCCACCTATATATATACACAGTATATCTACTGAGCTACATAAACACAAACGCACACACACATATATATGTGTGTGTGTGTGTTAAGTATTTCCGTGGAAAAGGTATAGGAAAGAAGAATGCTCTCTCTCTATATGTATAAATATATATATATATATATGGATATATACAGAGAGTGAGAAAGAGAGAGAGAGATAGAGAGAGTGAGAGAAAGAGAGAGAGGGTGAGAGAGAGAGAGATATTGGTTTACGAAGCTAGTCGAAGAGAATCGGTGCAGCCATGGCTGTCTCTTACTCACTTAATCGTATAAAAAGTTTATACTTTAGAAATACAAACCGACACATGCGTTAATCAGGAAGATAAACGACTACGTGTGGGTAATGATATTTGTATATCTTATACACCCGGACTGATAAGCAGTTTCTGTGTTCAGTCTGTCAACAATAGTTCCAACTGGAACCATTATTCACAGTAGTTAAGTAATATCAACAGACGTTACGTAATTTAGTACCGGATGCACTTCTTTGGTGATCGCCTCCCAAGAATGTGTGTGTGTATATATATACACAAGGGAATGGGTAACTGAGACTGCCAATGTGTCTGTAAATATACACATTTTTAATATATAAATTCTCAGAAATATGAATTTCCCCACAAATTGAGAAAAAAGCGATTAACACATTTAATTCCTTTTCTGACCTAGTTGGATCTTCACCAGAAGATGCGTATATCATCTAAACAACTAAATATAACTTTATTGTACACTTTGGCTGCTTAGCGCACTACTTAATACATATCTTCTTTAACTACCAACACGGGTGCTAATAATATGCAAATTAGTACGTCCATTTTAGGATAAAATTATCAGCCAATGGGTATATAAGTCCATCAAATAGGCGTTGCCTTGTGTTTCTTTAGAGGATACACATCTGATAAAGTCCGAAATTCAATTAAAAGTGTTTATAATTTTTTCAGTTTACGGGGAAATTCGTACTTGCGACATGTTCACATGTCTATATATTAAAAATGTGTATATGTATATACATATTGGCGCAGTTCGTACATATACCTGTTAGTTCTTTCTTTACTTTGGTATTGTGTGGTTGGGTTTTGCCTACCGCAATGTTCAATTTGTCAAGCTATTTAAACGTATGTTATTACTCTAAGGACATACCCTTATTGAGTGCTTTGCTAACTCATTCATATTGTAGGTCGACTTTGCTTGCCCACAGCCAAAGCTTCGATTTTACTAAGCTTCCACTTGTTTATATATATACGTGTACATAAACTTCGTTATTGAGTACTTTTTCTCTTTTCCGGAAAAGAGAAAAAGTACTCAATACCGAAGTTTATGCCTCAGCAATGAGTCTTGTTACTCTGGAGTTTTATCTGCACACTCGCAGGACCATCAGACCAGATGAAGCTCCAAAGTAACAAGACTCACTACTTAGCAGTAGCAATAATAATGGTTTCTGATTGAGGCACAAGGCCAGCAATTTGAGGGAGGGGAAAGTCGATTAAATCGACCCCACTATGTTACTGGTGCTTTATTTTATCGACCCCCGTAAGGGTGAAAGGCAAAGCTAATCTAGGCGGGATTTGAACTTAGAACATAAAGGGCCGTAACTCTATGCTACAAAGCATGGTGTTTGACGCTCTACCGATACTGCCAAAGCACCACTCTTAATAATAAAAATAATAATAATTCTTTCTACTTTTGGCACAAGGCCAGCAATTAGCCCAGTTTATCTTATCGACCCCATAGGGATGAAAGGCAAAGTTAACCATTGCGGGATTTGAACTCAGGCTGTAAAGGGCCGTAACTCTATGTTGCAAAGCATAGTGTCCGACCCTTTACTGATACTGCCAATCCACCATAATAAATAATAATTGTTTCTATTTTTGGCACAAGGCCAGCAATTATCCTAGTGCATTACTGGTACTTTATTCCATCGACAATGTAAGGATGAAAGGCAAAGTTAACCTCGGCAGGATTTGAACTCAGACCGCAAGGGGATGCAACTCTATGCTGCAAAGCATGGAGTCCGACCCGCTACTGATACTGCCAAGTTTGCTTGAAGCATTGTGAAATATGAAAATGAAAAGTGAGTATGTTTAGAAAGCCATACAATGCTCGTGGGTTAGAATTACCAAGGTAGTAAGTTGGAAGTGAACTGAAAGAGATGAGGTAGAAAGAAAAAAATGGGAGAAAAATAAAAATAAAAGAAAATAATGGCTGAAAGTTACCATAACAATTTATTAGTCCCAAATGTTTCGGATTTTCATCCATTATCAATGGTGTGGGTGGGTTTCAGAGATATCAGAGATTTTCTTCATGATAGTTGTTTATTTTTTTATGTTTTAAATTTCGAAATTTAAAAAATAAGCATTGACTTTCTATCGAACACATTGAAAGAAATCCTGCTTAAATCAGCGGGTGCTTTTAAAACAGTTTCAAAAGTACCCGCTTCCCGAAACACAGCTCTATCTAGATTCTGCAAATTGTGTATTGAGGACATTTTTTTATATACTTAACTGTAAAAACTCAATTAATCTAAGAACAAATTTATTTAATTCTTGTAGACATCGCCAGAATTCAACATTCAGAACTATATATAACTTATAATTATACTTATAATATTCCTATTAATCTCCATAACAATCTCATCTACTTGGTTTTAATATATTGATATCTCTAAATCATAATAACGCTAACATTTGTTGTATTTTCATATAATATATACGTATATAATTTTTTTAAATTTTAATTTTAATAATTTTTTATTTCTTTAAAAATTACTTATCTCTTAAAAAAAATTTTTTTTTAAAAGATTTTTTAAAACTTTTCTCAAAAACTTTTTCAAAATTTTTCTCAAGATTTTAAAAAATTAAAAAAAAATGTTTTCAATATTTTTTTCAATATTTTTTTCAATATTTTTTCAATATATTTTTTTAATATATATTTTCAATATTTTTTCAATATTTTTTTCAATATATTTTTCAATATTTTTTCAATAATTTTTTCAATATTTTTTCAATATATTTTTTCAATATATATTTTCAATATTTTTTCAATATTTTTTCACTAACTGATTCTGGCTAAATGTATCTTAAACATCCATACTTATTTTGACTAAATAGTCTCACACTAACAAATAAATAAATAAAACTGGAGTTTTTTCCTTATCTTCCCTTTTCAATCATATAAATATAAATATTCTTACTTAACTCAGTTAATTTAATTTAATTTAATTTTAAATTATTCTCAATTTTAAATACATATTTATTTACATAAAATACAAAACCAATACCCCTCATAACTCATTAGAACAACTATCTATAACATGATATACCCATCTATTTATTTATTTATCTACTTATAAACGAATGAAAAATATATTATAAACAAATTTTAAACAACGTAATCGTAAAATATCCTTTTAATATAAATACACATAATTGTTTTTACTTTAGGCACAAGGCCAGCAATTACCCAGTGGATTACTGGTACTTTATTTTATCGACCCCATAAGGATGAAAGGCAAAGTCAACCTCGGCAGGATTTCCCTCAAATTAACGTTATATGATTTTTTTTTATTCTGCTTCGCTTTTTTCCTTCTTCTTCTTCTTCTCTCTCTCTCTCTCTCTCTCTCTCTCTCTCTCTCTCTCTCTCTCTCTCTCTCTCTCACTATTTTGTCCTTCTTCTC
>OZ024742.1:183547923-183562923 GCA_964016885.1 Eledone cirrhosa
AGGGCAGTGTAAGCGTCAGAAAATGCATTCAAAATGTGCTGCATATCACTCTCTGTGTGCGCTACAAGATCGCAATCATCTGCATACAAGAGGTCTCTTATGATTGATGTAAATACTTTTGTATTCGCAGCAAAGCGCCTGATGTTAAATATGCTGCCTGAGGTTCGATATCGGATGTAAACACCATGCTCGCAATTCCTGAATGCAATACAGAAAACCATTGCAAAGTATATGGCAAACAGGGTCGGTGCTGGAATATCCCCCTGTTTCACTCCATTTTTTACTGAGATAGGCTCCGACATGTTACCTCCGACATTAACCCAAGCCTTCATGTCGTCATGGAAAGACCTAACTAAAGCAAGGAACTTATCAGGGCAACCAAGTTTCTGGAGAACCTTCCATAATGCATCTCTGTTGACAGTATCGAAAGCCTTTGTCAGATCGACAAAAACCTGATACAGATCCAAGCCTTGTTCAATGCACTTCTCCTGGAGCTGTCTAGCTGAGAAGATCATATCAGTAGTGCCGCGTCCAGCACGAAAACCAGATTGACTTTCAGGAAGAACACAATCTGCAATGTGTGTCAGCAGACGGTCCAGAAGCACTCTACATAAAACTTTCCCTACGACAGAAAGCAATGATATACCTCTGTAGTTCCCACAATCATTCCTGTTACCCTTTCCCTTGTACAAGACCACCATTACTGCATCTCTCCAGTCATCAGGTACGGATTCATTAGCCCATATCCTTCCGAACAAAGAGTGCAGATGTTGCAGGAGTCTTTCACCACCATATTGTAGGAGCTCAGCATGTATGCCATCCATACCTGGAGATCTTCCACTGTTCAGCTTCGAAATAGCCACTGCAACCTCCACAAGCGTCGAAGGTTCTGCGAGAGCTACTTTCACAGGACTTTCTGGAATGAGATTGAGGAAATCTTCACTGACGACAGACGGCTGATTCAAAAGATCATCAAAGTGCTCTCGCCACCTTCGTAGAATTCCCTATACATATACATACATACATACGTACTCACACACACACACTCACATACACACATATTGGTTTAGATTTAGATTGTAATGCTTTTATGTTTCTGGTGATGCTGAGCTTTGCAAACTTCAATTTCTACATTATTAATACATCTGTCGAAAACACGCCATTCCTATCATTAACCTTCCCTCAATGATACGGTTTTTATATGTATTATTTGCGGCTTTTTGCGTTCTGAGTTCAAATCTCGTTGTTAGATTTGCCTTTCATCCTTACGGGGTCGATAAAATAAAGTACCAGTAACGCACTGGGGTCGATTTAACCGACTTTCCACTCCCCCCAAATTGCTGGGCTTGTGCCTATAGTAGAAATCATTATTATGTAAATAGTAGTGCCTTGTGGTCTGGTGTATACTGCCCTTTAATTATTTGGTCTGATAGATTCTTCTTTGATCTCTACTTACTTAATCCGATAATGTGATTGGAGTGGTTCTGTTGCTATTTACAGATCAAACAAGACTTGTGCCACAGGAGGGGCAGGAGTCGGGTGGTGTTGGGTGGTGTTGGTGGTGCTGTGGAAGTACATTGTCTGTATGTGTGTATATGTATATATACATATACACACACACTTACACACACACACTTACACACACTTACACACACACACACACACATATATACATATATATATACATGCTCGCACACACACAGGCACATATAATCTGAAAAAGATATGTGAAAACTAGAATAAGATAGAGAAAAATTATATAGTAAACGATAAAAATGCAAGAATAGCCTAAAAATGAGCAAGAGGGTGAGAGGGAAGAGGGGGGGGGGTGAACTTGGTTGATGATGAGGGGAAGATGGGAAGGGGAATTAGATGATGATGATTATGATGATGATGATGATGATGACGATGAAGAAGACGATGAGCATGAGAGGAATGAGGATGAGGATGAGGATGAATTATTTTCTTTTCTGAAGAAATGACTCTTGTGTGATTTAGATCTCAATTAATCCAAATATGCACGTGCGCGCACACGCGCGCGCGTGTGTGTGTCTGTGTTTTTGTGGATGTCTGTTTGTGTGTGTGTGCGTGTGTGTGTGTGTGTGTGTGTGTTTGCGTGTGTGTGTGCAACAGAGAGAGAGCGAAGTTGGTGTTGCACTATATATATTATGGTGATTTCGTATTAATAAATCCGTTACACCAGGTGTTCGAAATAAACCCACAAGTCAGTAATACTCGGGCAGTCAACGAGTGTGTACAGGACATTCAACGAGTGCGTACAGGACATTCAATGAGTCCACTCATTGTACGTTAAGCCTAAGTAGCGTTCCACAGTGATTTGGGAACTGAGAACTAGATTGAAATTGAGCTATGGTGTAAGTGTGCGCAACTGCAAGTAGCATTGCACGCCTGAGCTTTAGGCGGTTGAGAGCCGATAGCTATACCGTAACTTCAACTATCTGAGAAAGGAAATCTCATGATATCCGGACATGAATCAAGTTTCACATATACATGTGTTTGTGTGGAAGTATAATTACAACATTTTAACCATTCTTGAAGTAATGTATGTGTGCGTGTGTGCGTGCGAACATTTTATACACATGTGTCGAAATGCAAAACATGATTGTGCATGCATGAGTAAAGTTTTGAAACAGAAACACTATACGTAAGTATGTTTTTGAATCAGCGAGCGAGTTTGAAGATAGAAATAGAAGCTTTCGTCGTATTTTTTACTAAAGAAATTTTAGCCTGATAGTGGGGTTTAAAACCCTCTAAGAAATGAAAAAGATAAGTATTGACGTACATGGGAGTATATCAATACTAATCTTTTTCCATTTCTTAGAGGATTCTAAACCCCACTATCAGACTGAAATTTCTTTAGTTAAAAATACGGCGAAAGCTTCTATTTCTATTATAAACAGTACAGTTTATAATCGTACACTAAATTTTTTAGAAAGGAGAAAATAATTAAGAGTTCAGTTTTTATTTTGTTTCCTTCTTCTTCTGCGTGTCTGTACTTTTGCTGAGCTGATTTATGTCTGCCGACGTTGCTAGCGTTTGATAATGCTGTTGTACTTGTAGTTGTAAGCTAGTTTTTGAAAATAGTTTTTGTTGACGTTCCTGTTACCATGGATGTTGTACCGATGCGCAAGTGAATTCGATAGCATGTGAAAACATGATTGCGTACATAGCGCGAGTTTATATATATATATATGTATACAGTGGCGGACTGGGTTAAAAAATATTGGTTGCCAGGAGATGAAGGGGACCCACCTACATATAGAATGCTATCATTTAATTTTTATAATGAATAAATAACATTTTAGAAAAATACCTAAGTGGAAACAAAACAGTGCAATCAAATTTTTGCAGTAAAATGTCTTACCTTCTCCAATAAAAAATATTATGTATTTTGCGAAATCCAGAGACTTTCAATAATGACCAGAAGTCGACCCTAAATATTACTAATAGCTCTAGCAAAGCCATGAACCACACCACATCTTTTTAACTTTGATTTTGAAAGTATGTTTATAATTATCAATTTTCATCATGCTTTTGTAGCGGTCTCGGTGGCCTAGCTGGAGGAATCATAGACGGTGATGATCCTGATCTGAAGTTCGATCCTGGTCGGAGTAGGGTTTCCCGTATACGTTTTCAGTTTTTTTTCTATTGGTTGAAAAATAAAAACTGACCAGGATTGAACCAAGGCCGCCTCTAATACCTACCGCTAGGCCACAGAGACAACTACGAAAATCTAATGAAAATTCATACTTATAAACCTACTTTCAAAATGTTCAAAACAAAGTGTTGTGGTGTCGTTCATGTCTTAATGTTATTGCTCCTACTTAAGGTCAACTTCTAAATAATTTGGGTGTTCCATAAACTACATCCTCGTTTTGTTTATCATCTATCTAGACTATATTTTAACCTGTAATCCATGTTTCATTTCTATTGCACCTAATTTCTCCCCATTCTCCCTGTGATATTTGAATGTACTATGATTTGGGCTTACTTTATTCATATATATATGATTTTGCATGTCAGATTTAAACTTACAATGATTGGCATTATATATATATCATTTGTTTGCTAAAATAATCAAATTAAATTAATTTAACAGTTAAACACACATAGGAATAATAGGTTGTTACCAAAGGTCGACTTCTAAATCATTTGGGTGTTCCATAAACTACATCCTCGTTTTGTTTCTCACCTATCTAGACTTCATTTTAACCTGCAATCCATGTTTCATTTCTGTTCCACCTAATTTCGCCCCCCCCCCCCCCCCTCTCTGTGATATTTGAATCTACTATGATTTGGCCTTACCTTATTCCTATATAGATTTTTTGCATGTCAGTTAGATTCAAACTTATAATGATTGACATTATATTTATACATATAAGGGCGGTGGATTGGCAGTATTGGTAGAGAGTCGGACACCATGCTTTGAAGCATAGAGTTATGTCCCTTTATGATCTGAATTCAAATCCCGCCGAGGTTAACTTTGCCTTTCTTTCTTACGTGGTCGATAAAATAAAGTACCAGTAATGTACTGGTGTAATTACTGGCCTTGTGGCAAAAGTAGGAATAAATATATATATATATATATATATATATCTATATCCAAAATGAATTTAATCTAAATCAAATTTATGGGTGTCATGCCACAAGGCATGCGCCATATCACCCGTAAAGTAAGCTCCAAGATTCTAATGAATAGGTCCGAGCATTTTATAACAACTAGAAATTGATTAACATATAAATAAAGATATGAAACAATCACAGGGGATAATTTTTACAAGTGTGTAAGCACACACAGCTAGGTAGGTAACTAAATAAAGTTAACTAGAACTTCAAAAATAGATACCTTATAATATGATTAATCTTCTCTGTATATATTCCATTAAAGAAATATATTTCACCAATTAATCGAATGGTAAACCACGGATGCCGATACTTGGATTTTCAACAACGAAGCTGGTCGCCGATTTGAACTTAATGCGTAAACACAGACAGCTGGACTTCTTCCTTGTTGAAAATTCAAGTATCGGCATCCGTGGTTTACCATTCGATTAATTGGTGAAATATATTTCTTTAATGGAATATATACAGGGAAGATTAATCATATTATAAGGTATCTATTTTTGAAGTTCTAGTTAACTTTATTTAGTTACCTACCTAGCTGTGTGTGCTTGCACACTTGTAAAAATTATCCCCTGTGATTGTTTCATATCTTTATTTATATGTTAATCAATTTCTAGTTGTTATATATATATATATATATATATATATATATATATATATATATATATATATATATATATATATATATATATATATATATACATATATATATATACACATATATATATATATATATATATATATATATATATATATATATATATATATATACAGAGGAGACTGAGGTTAACTGGACATGCTCACCGACATCCAGAGTTGACATTGCACTCAGTGCTCCTGCGGGATATATATATATATATATATATATATATATATATATATATATATATATATATATACACACACACACTGTGGTGGACTAGGTCTAAAAATATTTGTTACCATATAGAGTATTGGTCTACATTTAGAATGCTATTATTTAATTTTAAAAAGGGCGGTGGATTGGCAGTATCGGTAGAGGTCGGACACCATGCTTTGCAGCATGGAGTTACGGTCCATTATGATCTGATATCAAATCCCGCCAAAGTTAACTTTGCCTTTCATCCTTACGGGTCGATGAAATAAAGTACCAGTCATGCACTGGAGGCGATTTAATCGACTTTCTCCTCCCCAAAATTGCTGGCCTTGTGCCTATATAAGAAACCATTATTTAATTTTAATAATGAATAAATAACATTTTCAAAAAATACATAAGTGGAAACAAAACAATGCAATCAAACTTTTGCGGAAAAATATAAAAAATATTATGTATTATGCGAAATCCAGAGACTTTCACACTCACTCAATATATATCTATATATGTGTGTGTGTGTGTGTGTGTGTGTGTGTGTGTGTGTGTGTGTGTGTGTGTGTGTGTGCGTGCGTGTATCTATCTATCTATCTATCTATCTATCTATCTATCTAAAGTTTTTTTGGAAAAAATAACGTTTTTAAAAAAATGGCTGAAGCTTCTTCACCAACATTCGAAGGGGAAAAGGGGAAGATATGCTTACAGCTTCCCCCTTCCACTGTCATAGTAGCAGATGTCTCACCCAAGGGTCAGCCAGAGGAGGAATTTTCGAGGCAGCAGGCTTCGGACCCGTGTTCAGGGGCTGGATTGCTGCAATGCACATCAGCAACATCTGCTCAAGGGTCAAGGTGAACGGCTACCTTCGGAGCCCTTCCATATCACGCGATCCATCCGACAGGGATGCCCTCTCTCCTCCATTCTGTACATACTGACTCTCGAGCCACTACCGTGGAAGTTGGAGCATCCCTTTGGAACCGGGACTGCGAAAAGCGGCGTCGGCCTACGCCGACGACGTGACAGTAATGGTGTCGAGCACCTCGCAAATCGAGGAGGTCGGCACCTTACTGAAGGAATACGAAAGGTTCACAGGAGCGAAGCTGAACGGACAAATCCGTCGGTTTGCAACTCGGAACGTGGAGAGGCAAACCGATGCCTTCCGATGACGTCGTCGGACGCTGGACGGAAGGACCGGTAAAGCTGCTCGGGGTCTGGTTTGGCCCGGACCTCCAGGTGGAGAAGAACTGGAACGAAGTGACAGCCAAGGTGTTTGCGCTCATCCAGAAGTGGGTCAAGTGCAAACTATCCTTGAAAGGTCCTTGAAATATTTGAAAAATCTCCTCAAGAAAGGCAAATGTTTAACGGGCAAAAAAAATATATAAATAAAATAATGCAAGAGATATATAAAAATAAAATAAGGAAATATAGTAAGGGTATGTGTATAAATGTGTGTATATGCACCTACACATGTACATATGTGTGTATGTACAAATGAATGTGTATAGTGAAAAAATGTGTGCGTAAGTACATACATGAGGGCAAGCATATCAGTGTATGTGTGACCACAAATACGTATATATGTTGGAAAAAGAAATTGTAAGATAATAGAGTTACCGTACATACAGACTCAGGGACTAAGGATTGAAATATATGCACATACAAGTATTAAAGCACGCGTATAAACACACACACACGCGCAACCACATACATGCAAGTGATATATACAGGAAAGGGAGTGTATCAGTCAAAGTAGTGTCAGGCTGAAGGTCGATGCATATATATAAAATATAAAATATGAAAATGAAAAATGAAAAAATATATGAGAATAAAAAAATTAAATCAAATAGAAAGTAAGAGGGAGGGGTTATCAATTATAAAGTAACACTAGAAAAAGTAGAAGACATACATAGGTTCGTACACACACATATATATATATATATAAATACGTACAGACAAAAGCACATACATGCGTACATACATACAAAAGCGCGCATACATACACACAAAGCGCATATATATACATACATGTACATCTAATCACACGCACGCACGCGACCATATATATATATACACATATATATATATACACACATATATATATATACATACACACACATGTATATAAGTATGTAAAAACATAGATATAAAACACACACATACACACACACACATATACACATACACGCGCACATACGAATGCATTCGTATACATATACAAACACGTATACACACATATGCCCACTTACACGCATACATACATAAAACCTAGCCGTATGAATAAATGAGTACAAATTATACACAAGTAAACATACATAAAAGCGGCTGAGGGACAACAGAATATATCTGGAGTTGAAAACGCAAGTGACATGTGATATCAGGTAGTGAAAGAAAAAGGGGGGAGTAAAATATGTAAAATTGTGAAGATATAAAGTAAGTGTATCAAAAAGCAGGGGGTGGGTGGTGGTCACTGTTGGATGTGAAGTAAAAATAAAGTTAAAAATAAAAATAAAAGTAAATCAGAAAGAGAAGTCTGTAAAGAGGGTAAGTTAAGGAAAGTGAAGAACAAGAGTTTATGGAGGATAAGTATCTGAAAGTGAGTTAAGTTTATATGAGAAGGAAAGCAAGTGTGATTTCATGTGTGGGCAACTGGTGAAAATTTCTGTTTTTGCATTTAGGCCGGTTTTTGGTGATTTAAGGTTCTGTAAAACCCAATATTTTTCACTTATGCAGAGTGCGCATCTTCTTGTTCCTCTTGCATATTCTTTAGATTGGTTCATAATTGACCAATCTAATTTATATTGGATACCTTGGTCTTTCAAATCCCATATTCTGCTAGCCAGAGCTGTTGTAAATCTTTTTTCAGGATGTCGGAAAGATGCGACTTGTGAGTAATAACGCGTTTTGAATTTGTCTTGTGTCATACCCACATATCGTTCGCTGGTGGCTGGTAGGTTGTTGCTGGTGGTTGTCACTTTAGCTGCATATACAATGGCTTTGGTGTTGCATTTACCTTGTAATGGGCATTCACTTTTGACTCTACAGGAGCAATGTTGATGTTCTCTGGGTATTTTCTTATTGAAGATATAAGATTTAATAGGGGGACCGCAGGAGTAGCTGATTTGACGCAGTTTCTATTGAAGATCTTATAGTATCTATGTGTTCTAGGGAAATGTTTATCTAAGAGCTCTAGGAATTTTTTGCCTACATTAGTTTTAACTTCTAAAGAGTAGGGGGTGTAAACCAGCTCATTTTTCTTTTCCTATTATTATGTTTAAAAGAGTTAGTATTGTTGGGTATGTACTTAATCGGTTCGCTAAATCCTCTATTTTGAAGGGCTTTATTATAGTAGGAGGATGCCTTATTGAAAATAGCTTCTGAGGAAGAGAGGGTGGAGATCCTACGGCTAATATTAGGGATAATATTTTTATATACTCCAGATATATTCTGTTGTCCCTCAGCCGCTTTTATGTATGTTTACTTGCGTATAATTTGTACTCATTTATTCATACGGCTGGTTTTTATAATCTATGTATGCGTGTAAGTGTGCATATGTGTGTATACATGTTTGTACATGTATACGAATGCATTCGTATGTGCGCGTGTATGTGTATATGTGTGTGTGTATATGTGTTTTTATATCTATTTTTTACATACTTATATACATGTGTGTGTATATGTATATATATATATATATGTGTGTGTGTATATATATATTTATATATATATATGGTCGCGTGCGTGCGTGTGATTAGATGTACATGTATGTATTTATATGTGCTTCGTGTGTATGTATGCGCGCTTTTGTATGTATGTACGCATGTATGTGCTTTTGTCTGTACGTATTTATATATATATTTATATATATATATATGTGTGTGTACGAACCTATGTATGTTTTCTATTTTTTTCTAGTGTTACTTTATAATTGATAACCCCTCCCTCTTACTTTCTCTTTGATTTAATTTTTTATTCTCATATATTTTTTCATTTTTTCATTTTCATATTATATATTTTTTATATATGCATCGACCTTCAGCCTGACACTGCTTTGACTGATACACTCCCTTCCCTGTATATATCACTTGCATGTATGTGGTTGCGCGCGTGTGTGTGTTTATACGTGTGCTTTCATACTTGTATGTGTATATATTTCAATCCTTAGTCCCTGAGTCTGTATGTACGGTAACTCTATTATCTTACAAGTTCTTTTTCCAACATACATTATATACGTATTTGTGGTCACACATACACTGATATGCTTGCCCTCATGTATGTACTTACGCACACATTTTTTCACTATACACATGCATTTGTACATACACACATATGTACATTTGTAGGTGCATATACACACATTTATACACATACCCTTACTATATTTCCTTATTTTATTTTTATATATCTCTTGCATTACTTTTATTTATATAATTTTTTTGCCCGTTAAACTTTTGCCTTTCTTGAGGAGATTTTTCAAATATTTCACTATGTTTTAAATTGCCTTGTCTGACGAACGTCTTATTCGGGAAACCTCTGGTAATGAGGTAATTATATTGTATTGTTTATTATACATTAAATTTAGCTCTGTCACTTACATAGAGCACTCTTCACTCCTATGACTTTTTCAATTTTCAACGGAAACTTAAATACTTATATATATATATATATATATATATATATATATATATATATATATATATATATATAAATATATATATATATATATACGTTATTCCGGGTTGAATCGGAGGTAACCACAGTAAGTAAGGTACTCAATACATTGCAGAGTATAAAAGTTTTAATATAGATGAGATTCTACAGGACTAGAACTGTTTCATTCTTTAGAAATCATCAGATTCCTGATGATTTCTAAAGAATGAAACAGTTCTAGTCCTGTAGAATCTCATCTATATTAAAACTATATATATATATATATATATATATATATATATGCTTGTGTGCCTATGTCTATATTTGTATTTTTGCATGCAGGAATGAATACACTCAGCTTTAGATTTAGTAGAATGTACAACCACTGATTCCAACTATTTGCACTATCGTATATTTTGGTTTCTATTAATTCCATGGGGAATCGGTTGCCTAATTGTTTCATTTATTTTTTTAATTTTATTCTTTCTCTTAGATTTCAGGTATTTTTTGAAAGCAAAGCATTGGCCCCTAAAATACTAGTGGGCTAGTGGGCTCTTACAATGCTACCGTGGGCCCCTTTGGGCCCACTTGCCATTGGGAAAACTGGTAACCTGGCCAGTCCACCACTGTATATATATTTTTCGTTACTTTGGTATTGTGTAGTTAGGTTTTGCCTACCACAATGTTCAATTTGTCTAGCTATTTAAACGTATGTTATTACTCTAAGGACATACCCTTATTGAGTGCTTTGCTAACTCATTCATATTGTAGGTCGACTTTGCTAGCCCACAGCCAAAGCTTCGATTTTACTAAACTTCCACTTGTATATATATATATATATATATATATATATATATATATATATATATATATATATATATATATATATATATATATATATATATATATGTTCATTTTTGTTTGTTCTTTTCGAAAGAAAGTCTTTTTCCTTGTTCGAAAGTTAGTTTCCGGTTTTGGATGTTGTTGTTTTCGTTGTTTATCGGATATGTTAGAAAGTCGGGGATCCCTAATTGTTGCAAGGCGAATGGTATCGCTGCCGTAGTTTTCCTATAGCATCCGAAATCTGAAAGCTGCATCAGCAAATGTATCGGAAAGTGCACCAGAAAGCTGTTCGTTTGTCAGGGTTACCAATTTTAGCGGGAGTAAATAAAAAAAGTATTGTGATGGTGTGGGTTACCAGATGGATTTGACCATTTGTAGTAGTAGTGATGAAGTGTGAAGATGATGGGTGAGTAGCTTTTTGGTTCAACAATAGAATTTGAATAAGTGGAGTATGACTCAGTGTGTCTAGAGAAGTTTTGCCATGTTCGAGGAAACATAGTTGTACCCGCTTGTTGTGGTGTAAAATGAGATTACAGTGGGGAGAATGACTTCCCCAAATCGCATGGATAAGAATTAACAAATGAACAAAACGTTGCTAATTTTAATGTTTGTATTTGTATCATCATTTACTACGGAATCATGTGCAGCAATGAACAACGGAAAACAAGGCACAGATAGATGCAGTATGTTATCTGTGCCAACGTAGTAATATTTAGTAGTAATAATTGTTTCTAGTTTTGGCAGAATGCCAGCAATCACCCAGTACGTTAATGGTATTTTATTTTATCGACCCGTAAGAATGAAAGGCAAAGTTAACCTCTGCGTGATTTGAACTCAGACCGTAAAGGGACGTAACTATGCTAGTAAGCATGGCGCCCGACTCTCTACCGATATTGTCAATATTTACTAAACTGTATTGGTAGCAATCTCAGCTAGTGCCAACCCAGCATGGCTGGCGAGCGAGTATGTGTGGCTACATTTCTAGGCAGACCAGATGAAGTGTCGAAAGAAGACTATATATTGCGGAGTCGAAAAGCGGAATATCTCCGGTGGTCGAAATATCTTGTATGTTTAAAAATTAGGTTGCCCAGAAACATTAAACATTTTCAACTCTCCTCTTGTTCGACACTCTGGCACCGGGAGCTTCCTACAATAAAATATTATCTTGGTTTTCGGCTGTGAGCCCCCAGGTCAGTATTTTGGTGGTCGCGTGCGGCAGACTAAGAATACCATCGTAGGAAAAATATGTTGAGGTTTCGCTACACACACACACACACGCGCGCGCACACATACACATACACGCACACACACACACACACGCACACACACACACACACACACACACACACACACACACACACACACACACACACACACACACACACACACACACACACACACACACACACACACACACAATATATATATATATATATATATGAGCTAAGCCGTCGAGTCCCGACTCTTTATAATATAGCCATACTCTACTACACCAAGTATCGAGTACTCTGTTGAGTACTAACTAGTTTCAAACTGGTTCTATGCCGATTCATATATATATATATATATATATAAGTGCGGCCGAAACTCGAGTCCGGGAACTATTATAGGCACCCGTTTTACGTGTGTTGTATTGAAACGAATAACTATGTGTATACTCTGGCAATGTATCTTACATTGCCCATGGAGTACGCTGAGATACAACCGGTCCTGGCATTGATAAATATGCTGGGTCCGTCAACTCCTTATTATCATCATCTTCCAACTAGCGGACTCTTGAGAGTAAGTTAAACAATTTTTCACTTTTTTATTGTGTTTCTGTTTTGATATGCGCTCTAATTTCCTGCTATTAATTTTATCTCTCACTCTTTTAAGTTGTAAAATAGACTGGTTTTTACGCACGCGGCTGACACATTTCAGCCCGCTATTATCTCGCTCTATAATGGATAATCGCATTTAAAGTCCGTTAAAGGTTCTTGGCACTACCATAGTTACTATCGCATTCCTCTAGCCATGGGACGTGGAGACATGAGCTGAAAGCTACCATTCTATTATACATCGATGTGGACTGCTATTTCTAACAACCATCATTTCACCTCTTAATAATTTGTGTGTGAGACACGTTGGCTGAGACTTTTGACGGGAACGAAAAGATCGGGTTTCTATTCTCCCGCCACCACCTAAAGTTTGTAAATCGGTGGCTAGTCGAGAGACAGAGTTGTATCGGGTTCCAGTTGCTAGTCGCTTTACCGCATCGGTTGTCACAAACAGTCATGACCGGCATGGACTGGGGTTTGTATTCTGTCGATTGATTGGTTATTGGTTAGGCGATACCCGCTGATGAAGCCGCATAAGCCGATTGTGCATTGTTGCATAATATATGCAGACGGATGGTGCAGTGCACCTTACTGCTGCATTAAGTGCGGCCGAAATTCGAGTCCGGGTACTATTATAGGCACCCGTTTTACGTGTGTTGTATTGAAGCGAATAACTATGTGTATACTCTGAAAATGTATTGCCCATGGAGTACGCTGAGATACAACCGGTCCTGGCATGGATAAATATGCTGGGTCCGTCAACTCCTTATTATATATATATATATATATATATATATATATATATATATATCAACTGATATAATAGCTTTGTGTATTTGTCCGTCACATACTAGAGATGACTGAAGAAGGAAGGGGTGATTATGTCGACTAAAGAAGGAGGGGTGATTGCGTCGACTGAGGAAGGAAGGGGTGTGTAATACAGACACATCTATGTGATGACCGAGGAAGGTGGGTGAGAAACTATAGTAGTCCAGCGTTCTAAGATTCGTCACAGCTGTATGTTTATGTGTTTGTAGCTCTCGTGTGAGTGAGCGTGAAGGAACCCAGCCAGCCAATCAACAAACAAACATCTCTTTTTTATATTATGTATAGATATTACAATTAGCCGTCATTTTTTTGGCAGCATGAGAGGCCATCTACTATATATATATGCAAAACGTCAACAAAAGAGAACAATACAGTACAATGATGATATATGTATTTGTTTAACGCTTGATACAGTAAGAGAAGCGTTATAATGTTTCTGACGTTCATCCTTCATTGGAAGATAAAATGACAGATAGAAAAACTAGTAGAAAGAAAGATGAGAATAAGACAAAGAAGGGGCGAAAATTTGTTAACAGCTTAACTTATCTTTACATTAGCTTTGGCTTCATAGACGTAAACACATTTAAATATTTCAAGTGCAAAGTTTTAAACACATTTAAATCTATGCAAGCACCGGTAATGCAGAGATAAGTCAAACTGTTAACATAAATACTGTCAACTTCTACATCATATGTTGATTGCACTTTTCTTCCGTTTGTACCTACACCTATATATATATATAGGTTTATATATATATATATATATATATATATATATATATATATATATATATATATATATATATATATATATATATATATATATATATATATATATATATATAACGAAAGAATTGTGATGGTAAGGAACCAGATGGTCCATAACGCACCAGAGTACTCAATACTTAGGGTAGTAGAGTGGGTAATAGGAGAAAGTATGACTTTCACCTATATATATATATATATATATATGAAGTAATTCCGTCGGAAAGGTCCAGGAAAAAATAGTGCTCCATGTAGGTTACAGAGCTTATATATATATATATATACACACACACATATATATATATGCACACACACACATATATATATACATATAAATATGAATATATATATATATTTATATATAGGAACCAGTAGTATATATATACATATATATAAATATACACACATATATGTGTATGGATATATGTATAAATAAATAGATAAATAAATAAATAATTAATAAATAAATAAATAAATATATATATATATCGAACCTTCAACCGTCAAGGTTGTTTTTCTACGGGTATGTCAACATTTATAAAACATATTTTGTATTTTATCTGATGAAAGCGCACCAAAATTGCCTTGGTTGCCCTTGAAATATATATAA
>OZ024742.1:183567923-183572923 GCA_964016885.1 Eledone cirrhosa
TCTAACTTATAAATTGTTATCTACAGTAGATCATCACTGTTCTTCTATAAGTTTGTATAAATAGATATTCTGTTCTTCATAAACATACAAACAGACATAAACATGAGCAATAATGTTGAATAATTGACATATTAACGTAACTTGGCAGTCACCATTAACTGGCAATGTCGAAAGCAAAAACGTCAGCATACGTTTATGCAACGCTATCGAATCACGTCATTAACACCCACGCACACACAAATACAAACATACGCACACATACATACATACATATGTATATATATACACGCACACACATGTATATATATATCATAAAACATGTCTATAGAATCACCAGATAAAATACATACCATTTCCTCTCCCTTAGGTTGAGATACAATTTTGGCTGTATTGTGCTGCGCTTTCTAGCAAAAGGCCACCAGCCGTAAGCAACTAATCACATTCTTTCTAACCTGACCGCTGCTACGTCATGATTCTTAGCCATTTTTTAATGTATTCTTGGCGCGATCACTTTGGAGAATTTATTGTCTAAATTTGAGCTAACTTCCTGAAGAGTCCGGTGCTCTAGATGCCCGATGCTATCAGATATCTTAAAATGCGGACGAAACCATGGTAGAGGTTACTAAACATGTTCACTTTTCTCCTAGTTTATTTTACACCTAATTATGTTTAGTTGACTGTATATCTGGGCGATTTGTACACGCTGTCGAAATACTCGATAAATACTCCGTCGCAACCGGCGCGATGGGCTGCTTTCGGTTATTTGTCGGAGATTTCTTCATAGAAGCCTTTATTCTTATAGCTTGGTCTAATCGATTTTTTATATGGGTAATTATGCTAATTGGGAGAGGAAATGGTATATATTTTATCTGGTGATTCTATATACATGTTTTATGATATATAGCTCTGATTATTTAATTTATTAACTCTTCATTGAGCCACAAAGTGACGCGTTGCAAAACACACACACACAGACACACACAGACACACACACAAACACACAAACACACACACAAACACACACACACACACACACACACACACACACACACACACACACACACACACACACACACACACACACACACACACACACACACACACACACACACACACACACACACACACATATATATATATATATGTAAACCTTTATATATATATATATATATATATATTTTAAAAAAATAGAGGTGTAACACACGAGTTGTGATATATTAGTAAAAGGAAAAGAAAATGCTGACAAATTTTTCCCAGTGAAAAATAGTTTAATTAGGAATAAGTATAAATTAGTAATAAGTATTGGTTAGTATTCAGTTTTAGTTTTAAGTTTTTACCGGTTGCGCATTTCTCAGATTAGAGCAAACATCACGAGCGCTCTATCTCAAAATTATTTTTGAAAAGCATTAGAAATGCGCAACCGGTGAAAACGTAAAACTAAAACTGAATACTAACCAATACTTATTACTAATTTATACTTATTCCTAATTAAACTATTTTTCACTGGGAAAAATTTGTCAGCATTTTCTTTTCCTTTTACTAATATATATATATATATATATATATATATATATTATGTATACATATGCACTACTCGAATGGTAAATGTAAACGTATATATATGTATGTATGGGGACGGTGGAATCATTTCTGAATTGGAGTTGGGTGTGTGCACATTTAGACAATTTAGTTGTAGTGATTAGTTTAGCTCTTTGCATTCTAAAATGGTCAAAAAACTTCAATATTCGATAAACTTAACATGTACATAAATTGTAGCGCATATCCAAATAGATGTGTGTTTTGGTATTTTGGGGAGAAATTATAATTATTGGAGGGGGACATGCTCCCACCCCTCAGTCAATGTATATTAAATACAATTTACCTTACATTTTAAGATCTTTACATCCATTGTTACCAGTGAACACTTATAGGCAATAGTAAACTTGTAATGCAATTCATAATAGTTTCATTAAATCGTCAACACTGGTTAGCCCTATTATAATGGTGTAAAGTCAATATAAACTATAACACTTGTTAACCTTATTAGAATGGGTATATATCCCTACACACTATAACAATAATGGTTAACTCTATTAATGGGTATATATCTCTGCATACTACAACACGGGTTAAACCTATTATTATAATGGTGTAAAGTTATAATGGTGCAATGGCGGTGAATTGGTAGTATAGGTAGAGGGTCGGACGCCATGCTTTCCAGCATAGTTACGTCCCTTTACGATTTGAGTTCAAATCCCGCCGAGGTTGACTTTGCCTTTCATCCTTACGGGGTCGATAAAATAAAGTACCAGTAATGCACTAGGTAATTGCTGGCCTTGTGCCTAAAGTAGAAACAATTATTATAATGGTGTAAAGTTGTTCCACATTTTAAGACAGGTTAGCCCTATAATTATGGTATATATCTCTCCACAATATAGCACTAGTTAGCCCTATAATTATGGTATATATCTCTCCACAATATAGCACTAGTTAGCCCTATAATTATGGTATATATCTCTCCACAATATAGCACTAGTTAGCCCTATAATTATGGTATATATCTCTCCACAATATAGCACTAGTTAGCCCTATAATTATGGTATATATCTCTCCACAATATAGCACTAGTTAGCCCTATAATTATGGTATATATCTCTCCACAATATAGCACTAGTTAGCCCTATAATTATGGTATATATCTCTCCACAATATAGCACTAGTTAGCTCTATAATTATGGTATACATCTTTCCACAATATAGCATCAGTTAGCCCTATAATTATGATCTATATCCCTTCATGCTATAACACTGGGTAGCCCTGTAATTATGGTATATATCCTTCCACAGTATGACACTAGTTACTCCTATAATTATGGTATATATTCCTTCACGCTACACTAGCTAACCCTATAATTATGTAATATATCCCTCTACACCAAGGATCCCAAACCCCCGGCCCGCGCCACATCCGGCCCGCGAAGGGTTTCAATCTGGCCCACGAAGGCCTTTATCCTGCCCACCAGGGTTCTAAAAAAGGTACAGTTTGCAATAAATTCGCACCCGATCTATCGATATTGCCGAATAAAACAATGTTTAAATGTATTTTTCTGCTTGGGACAGCTCTAAGTATCAATATTGAATTTTGTTTCAAATCTAACATAAGGGATACATAAATGATTACTTATTTGTATATAAGTAGTATTAATTGCGCATCCGGCCCGCGGAGCCACCGCTGCATGGCTATCCAGCCCACGGACCCAAAAGGTTGGGGACCCCTGCCGTACACTATAGCACCGGTGAACCATGTTATAATGAGAATATGCCCCTCCATACTATAACATTGGGCAACCCTATTATAATGGGTATATAGCCCGCCACACTATAACAGCATTGGTTAACCTTATTAAAATGGTTTACAGTCCCTACTCATTATATCACTAAGCCTTGTTATAAAGGTATATAATCCATCCGCATTATAACATTGGTTAGCCTCATTATATTGGTATATATCCCTCCGCACTATAATAAGACGTCGGATAGAATGCTTTACGGCTGTGTTCAGACTTGGAGAGGGTTGAGCTCCGCTAGGTTTAAAAGTGCCCTAGACATGCCGTATGACGGTGCCTCTATGACTTCACAAGGAGTTATGGGATCTTTATCATTTATCCACTATAAACCCTATTAAAATAGTATATATCACTAAACACAAGAATTACACTGGTATACATCACCCCACACAATAGTACTAGTTAACCTTATTAAAATTGGTATACAAACCTAATACCTAATACTCTAACACTAGTTAACCCTGTTAAGTTGAATATAGGCCATACACACTATAACAGCACCAGTTAGACCTACTGTAACATACTGTAAGGGCCTTATAGTCTATCCAAATGCGATCATACAATAGAAAACGGGAAAACAGATATTATTATAGTGAACAAAATGAGATTATGAAGGTCTCAATCATTATTTTGCTTGTTTTTTCATGACTATCAATGACGAACGTATAGCTATCTTAAGCTATCTTTATCTAAGCACAGAAAAAACTATGTATGTTCATTCTCAATTGATTCAAACGGCAGAGAAATTGATCCCACACCGGATAGTATTTAGTTAACATATTTTAACAGACTTCCATTGATTGTCCACCCAAGGACAGAAAGTAAGATTATAACTCGATGCCAGTGTAATTAATATCTTGACCGAATGACGAATGCCGTAGAGCAAGAGGTAAAGGGAGAGAACACTGGAAATATATCTGCCGGAACGCAGTAGGGAAGAAGGTGATTGTAAACAACTGAAGTGCTGTTTAGAACGCAGAAAACAGGCGCTATTTTGTGAAAATATATTTGAACTACAAATAAGCTAATGTAACATTATTGGCTCGAATATGCTAACTGTTTACGCGTGATACGTTAACATGTCCAGAATAAAGCTGCGATATGATCTCATCTAAAGATATTTATAATGTTATATTTGTATCAATACAGAGTGTGTAACCAAGACTGCGCCAACGTCTATAAATATATACATATATCTAATACGAAGCAAGTAAACATACCAGTAAATGCGAATTTCCTTGTAAACACCTTTAATCGATTTGTGGATCTTGTTGGACCCTCATCAAATAACGTGTACATCCTCCAACGAATCACATACTAAATATATATATAAATAATTGTATATGAGGTCAGTCCGCTACTGCAGTCGAGTAATCCGCTATATCTCTTCTTCTTCTTCTTCTTCTTCTTCTTCTTCTTCTTCTTCTTCTTCTTCTTCTTCTTCTTCTTCTTCTTCTTCTTCTTCTTCTTCTTCTTCTTCTTCTTCTTCTTCTTCTTCTTCTCACTCCCTCTCTCTGGAAGTTCAGACGTGATGAGGTCTGGGCTCCACCAGGTATAAATGCCCATTACGGCACCTTAACGAATCCACTAAAAGTGTAAGGTCCGATTGGAAAGGCAGGGACAACGCACCTTGATCAATTTTGTTTACAAACG
>OZ024742.1:183580423-183587923 GCA_964016885.1 Eledone cirrhosa
ACTGACTAAATAAAGATGGCGTAGAAAATACAATGCAACGGGAAGAAACAATAGCACCACTGACGATGTTGCAGATGTGCAACGAAAGAACTTTGATAAACTATATATATGTGTTTGTGTCTATATTGTATCTGTATTATTTTTGACCGTTCGTCAGTCAATGGCAATATTGAGGACCGAATAAATTAGATTACCGATATAAAAGACACAGAGTGTTCTGTTATTAATTCTGGCAATATTACACAAATATGACCCTCCCCAAGTATAACAATATATATATATATATATATATATATATATATATATATATATATATATATATATATATATATATATATATATATATATATATATATATATATATATATGTTAATATATATATATATGAATGTATGTATAGTATATTTGGCAATATACCCTATGTTTAATTAAAAATATGTAGAAGACCATACGCTATCAGTTTTAAAGTAGTGACTATGTTACTTTCTTATTTTCGGCGAAAGAAAGTAGAGAAGCTGACAGTATGTTTCACGCTGGTTGGCGTTCATCAGAGCCACGCACTCCCCTGCTTCCGCCGAAAATTATAGAAGCTGGATTCTTATAGAATTCCAGTAATAATCATAAATATATATATATATATATATATATATATATATATATATATATATATATATATATATATATATAATCATATATATATAATCATATATATATATATATATAATCATATATATATATATATATATATATATATATATATATATATATATATATATATTTATATATATATATATATATATATATATGTGTATATGTATATATGTATATATATATATATACATACATACGTACATATATATACATATATACATATATATATATACATATATAAATTATATGTATATATATGTATAAATATATACACACACACATATATATATATACATAAATATATATATACATATATACATATATATACATATATAAATTATATCTATATATATATATATGCATATATACGCACACACATATATATATATACATATAAAATGTTTATATATATATATATATATATATATTAGAAAGTGAGGTTTTTTTTACAAAATGAAAAATAACCGAGGTGTCCTACACGAGTGAAAGTATAAAGAAAAAGAGATGAAATCGAAAATGCAACTGGAGTCTTATTTTTAAAAAAATATATATATATTTATTTGGTTCCTTTAACGGTTTCGCAGTTCTTCTGCTTTTCAAAAGGTGAGTTGAGATGGAGGGTCTGTGGTTTTTCTCACATCATATATATATATATTTATATATATATATATATATATATATATATATATATATATATATATATATATATATGTATATATAAATATATACATATTTATATATGTGTGTGTATAATTTTTTGAGAGACTTTAATAATTTCTACTTAAGAACAGCCTTATTTTAGGCACTCTTTTTTATAGCTGATGTATACATACACCCACACACACGTGTGTGTGTTTGTTTGTATGTACGTATGTATGTATGCGTGTATATATATATATGTATATATTATACATATGTATATACATATGTATATACGCACATACATGCATACAAAAATTTGTGAAATTATAAAACCCCTACCGATGCGACTGTTTAGTCCAGCCAGCGACTTGAAAACTCTGGTACAAACACTACACTTGTGACAATTATTGACACATAGTGCTGGGCCCATGGTACCATGTGACGACAAGTGCAGAGAGATCTCCAGATATAAAGCAATGCCTGTGCCGTGAAGCTTTTATAGTGAGCACTGCACAAAACCAGTCCCACTCTCTTAACCAAGATGATATTTACCAAAATGAAGAACAAGTCAACATCATTGGATACCATCAGAGTTGCAGGTGTTATATCAGAGTTTTCCTTCTCAGAATTCTGCCTTGACAAAGGCTAAGGGGTCATCTCTCCCGCTGATTTTGGATGGCCATTGACTTTTAAGAGGTCCTTTACCCTTTGACAGGTTTTGTTTTTAGTCCTGCAGGATGTCCAAAGTCACCCTCCCCACCAAGAAACCTTGGTGGGGTTGCCAGTTTAGTCGCCAACGACCCGACCATGGGACAGGTTGTATTGGGATACATGTTACCAGTAGCACCAGCTGGTGACCTAACATACATACATACATACATGGTGGTTGCCAACTCGTTTTCGAGTACGGCCACTACTTTATATCCATGTAGGAGAACCCCTACCAATGCGCTGAACGAGTGTGACTTTTTAGTCCAGCCAGCGACTTGAAAACTCTGGTTAAAACACTACACTTGTAACAATTATTGACACATAGTGCTGGGCCCATGGTACCATGTGACGACAAGTGCAGAGAGATCTCCAGATATAAAGCAATGCCTGTGCCGTGAAGCTTTTATAGTGAGAAAAGGCACTGCACAAAGCCAGTCCCACTCTCTTAACCAAGATGATATTTACCAAAAAGAAGAACAAGTCAACATCATTGGATACCATCAGGGTTGCAGGTGTTATATCAGAGTTTTCTTTCTCCTAGAATTCTGCCTTGACAAAGGCTAAGGGGTCATCTCTCCCGGTGATTTTGGATGGCCATTGACTCTTAAGAGCTCCTTTGCCCTTTGACAGGTTTTGTTTTTAGTCCTGCAGGATGTCCAAAGTCACCCTCCTCACCAAGAAATCTTGGTGGGGTTGCCAGTTTAGTCGCCAACGACCCGACCATGAGACAGGTTGTACTGGGATACATGTTACCAGTAGCACCAACTGGTGACCTGACATACATACATACATACATATATACATACATACATACATGGTGGCTGCCAACTCGTTTTCGAGTACGGCCACTACTTTATATCCATGTAGGAGAACCCCTACCGATGCGCTAAACAAGTGAGACTTTTTAGTCCAGCCAGCGACTTGTAAACTCTGGTACAAACACTACAGCTGTGACAATTATTGACACATAGTGCTGGGCCCATGGTACCATGTGACGACAAGTGCCGAGAGATCTCCAGATATAAAGCAATGCCTGTGCCGTGAAGCTTTTATAGTTAGCAAAGGCACTGCACAAAGCCAGTCCCACTCTCTTAACCAAGATGATATTTACCAAAAAGAAGAACAAGTCAACATCATTGGATACCATCAGGGTTGCAGGTGTTATATCAGAGTTTTCTTTCTCCTAGAATTCTGCCTTGACAAAGGCTAAAGGATCATCTCTCCCGCTGATTTTGGATGGCCATTGACTCTTAAGAGCTCCTTTGCCCTTTGACAGGTTTTGTTTTTAGTCCTGCAGGATGTCCAAAGTCACCCTCCTCACCAAGAAACCTTGGTGGGGTTGCCAGTTTAGTCGCCAACGACCCGACCATGGGACAGGTTGTACATACATACATACATACATACATACATACATACATACATACATACATACATACATATGTTTGTGTGTTGAATGAAAACCACAGGTGGTTAAGTTGGTCGTGTGACAGGTTTCTGACTGAAATATTAACCAAGTCGCAGCTGTGTGTCATTCGCATGTGATTTCAGTTTCGAGTTCCCTCTCAATGCATGGCACCGTGGCCATGTGCCTTCCGTTATAGATATAAACTGACCATTGCCTTTCCTTATAAGTTCATACTACTTTCTTGGTGCTGGTCTGAGCTGAAGTAGTAAGTAAAAGGTGCAAATAAATAAATGAGTATTCGAGAAATATAAAATACAAAAAAAAAAAAAATTTTTTTTAAAATGATAAATGGTGTTTGTTTGCTTTGCACATTCTCCTTACTTCTTCAGCTCCAACCAGACCAAATTTAATATATCGTGTTTTGAATACCTCTTTCTTAGCGGTTGGAGCTAAAGTATCGAATGAATAATTTGATGTGATGATTATTGTTGTCCGTTTTACAATTTGGCTCCTTTTGAATTTAATAGCCACCGCTGTATCTGCACTTTCGAAAATCTTTTTAAAAGTTTGGAGAGTCTCCATGATCATATTAGGTTCCTTGAAGAGACAAATTTCACAGCCTACCATGTCTTGAAAGGGGAAAAAAAAGTCCCTTGCATTGTCGACGTAACCTAAAATGTTTCTCTACAGATCTTGCGATAAAGGATTTGACGATAAGGGTTCACCTTTAAGTATCAATGTGTTCTGTTTAGGGTTATTTCTGATTTAAAATGTTCCATATATCTTGAACGAATTCGTCTATATCTATGTGACTTATAATTTTGAGTGATAAAGTAGTTGAATGATATTTATTAGTATTAAATTTGTGCCAGTCCATATTTATGTATTTGGTACGAAAAGGTGTATTTAGAGTCTGTCTTGCACATATCAGCCATGTTTTTAATTATTGTTTCGTATTATGGATGAGCTAACGCAGTTAAATTGTTTCCGTTCTTATGTATGTTGCATTTCATTTTTGTGTTCTTTCCTGTCATACAAAAATTTAAGATAATTAAAAAGATTCATGTTGACCTTTTGTATTCATGAATATACCGTATTTCCCGGCGTCGAAGACCCTACTTTTTTCCTAAAATAAGTCTAAAAAATCTACCATGCGTCCTGGAGGCAGAAAAAAAATAAACAACCATGCGTCCTGGATACCGAAGGTTGTTTATTTTTTTTCAAAATTTTGGTTGTCAAAATTAGGGTGCGTCCGGGAAATATGGTAAGTTCTTTAGGATTTTTTATTATTTTGCGAGGAGTAGAGGTGTAATGTTTATCTGGTTGAATTTGTTTTTCTAAGCGCCATTGTTCCGAATATTTTACAGGCCCAGTTATTATTGTGTACTAATATTTCCTTGATTCAAGGCAAAAGTAGCTTGCCAGTGCTGCAGGAAATTTAACTTGTTGACAAGGTGGAAATTTACTTTTGTAGTTTGTAGCTTTCCAATATTCTATTCCTATATTCTGCCAGGTACTGTCTTTTGGTGGTGTTTTATCGCTTGTCACACAACATATTATGTGGAAATGGTTTACACCATCCCAAGCCTTATTTTGACAGAGTTCAGAATTAGATCCTGGGTGAAGTATTATTATTGCTTTTCTGTTTAGTATGAAACGAAGAAGACGAGCATTTTTGTTAGGAGTATCTTGACTATCTCTATCGTTATCGTCGACATTTATATGTATTGCTGAATCAAAAGGAATACTAGCTTTTTTATCCCAACTGAATTGCGGTGGAAAAATCCATGGCTATACTGCCGTATACAATTTCTCATTTGAACCTTTAAGAAAAATAAAGGAAACTTATTAACGTGTTATTGGATACGCCTCACTAGAAACAGGTTGAGCATATGTACGATAGCCTTGAGGTCATTGACAAAGTTTCATTTTCTTTTCTGGGTTTAATGACATGATCTAGTACATGTTGGTATTCTAGGATAATATCCAATGAATTGTGGTGAACCACTTGGATACTCAAAGTCAATTTCT
The DNA here is from genome assembly GCA_964016885.1 of Eledone cirrhosa. Classification (NCBI taxonomy): domain Eukaryota; kingdom Metazoa; phylum Mollusca; class Cephalopoda; order Octopoda; family Eledonidae; genus Eledone; species Eledone cirrhosa. The sequence goes on from OZ024742.1 coordinate 183,585,864, forward strand.
GAGAAATAATCAACTGTTAGCAAAAATATTGTTTTAGCTGTTTTATTTTTAGCATCTAAGAAAAATATTGGATCTAGTACAGTTACTGGTGATGGATTACTAGGATTAATAGGGAATTCTGTTAGAAGACTTCTACTTGGATTATTAATGTCTGTTATAAGTCTGTCTCATTTAACATCGCTAGTATTAAGTGTCCAAAGCTTGTTGTTTTCGTAATCATTGATTTCGTGAGGCACTAACTGCACTTATTTCATTAGGCGAGATGTGACCCGTGAAGGCATCAAATTGCATGGAATTGAACCATGATGGGCTTCTGCATACCCATGTGTACTCCCACGTCTTAAAATCCATCATTGTCCAGTATTATACATGCTAAATAATTATTTTGCGTTTACTGTTTGTTCTGTAGCAGATGGATGTATTCTGTTGTTAAAGTTGAGTGTTTCATTAGGTACAGTTCTATTTTGTTGTTTCCCCACCTTCCCTGGTTCATAGTCGTTATTAAGTTGCTTGACAGTTCTTGTTTGATTTATGAACATAGCTGCGTTTGTATCTACGTATGTCATTATCCAAGGTCTTGTATTGAATGTAGTATTTGTTGTAGTTGTATTCTGTACTGTTGATAATTCATCAGTTATAGGTATTACTGACGTGAAATCCGTAACTTCTTACTATCCATGATTCACGTGGATACCAGTATGTTGGGGCCTCGTTTGCCTTGAAAATATGAGGGGGACAAACCAACATTTGTTGATTCTTAAAGGAGCATGTTAGTATTGCTTATGGTGCCTTTCCCGGACCTTTTCACATAGTAAAAATTTACACTAATAAGATTTTATATAGTCAAATGAAGTTCAGATATAAAAAAATAAGCTTAAAAAAATTATTATATCAAATAAGCAAAAAATAAAACATAGACGTTTGAAAAAGTGGGCGGTTGTCCCCTGGCACCCCACTGAAACAAGGCCCTTGCTTGTATTATTGTAATTCAGTTTCAGTGCATGATGCTCGTAAGTCTTTGTATGGTATTTGTACACATCTATGTGTGATGTTGATGTCTGTATATTTTTAGTCTTTTGTATTCCATTTATATTTAGCAATATCAATTAGTTCTGTGAATACATCTACATAATGGAACAAAGTTCTACAGAATTTCTTGGTTACAATAGGATTCTTATCGCCTACCTGAGGCGGTGTGTCTGTTGCTATTGTGATTCCAGAGCCACCGGTCGATACTCTACTTTCGGTTCAATCATTTCTACGCTTTCTACTAGTTGTTCGTCTGTATCGTTTGAGTTTTCGATTTCACTTGTTCGTGCTTCTTGTTCTACTCGTCTCTTTTTATGATAAGGTGGCATTCATACAATTGTGTCCGAAAGGTTATTAGTGTATTTATCGAAAACTGTTTTTGTTTTTATAGCGTATTTTACTATGTTTGCATCGAAAGTATTTATGTGTTCTATATCGTTTAACAAATCGTGTGTCATCTGAGTACTGAATATTGTGTTTGTAACATGCAACATCTAATTCATTTATTGTTTTATTTTTGGATAAAATCATTAGAAAAGGGACCACAGAAATTATAACCAAGTAAATGAGACATTACTTACAATAAGTTTTGCTATTAAAGGAGCAGCTTTTTCTTTGAAGTATTCTGATGACATTTTTGCTGTTTTTCTTTTTTTGGTATTGATGTAAAACAGCGGACGCCAACCTTTCGGACTTCAGGACCACTAAATTCATAATTTTTAATCTCGTGGACCACTAATATGAATGTTTTTAAAAAGATAAATACATTTCTAAATTAATGATCAGAAAACTTCCATTTTATTAAACAATACATGGATAGATGATACATACATTCTTTCATGGATGTTAGTTCTTTACTGAGAAGAAACATTTGTTAGGGGTGTTATAAAATACATTTTAACCAAATATTATTTAGTATGGAGTTATAGCCCTTTACGTTCTGAGGTCAAATCCTGCCGAGGTTAACTTAGCCTTTCATCCTTACGGGTCGATCGGTGGATTGGGAGTATCGGTAGAGGGTCGGACGCCAT
>OZ024742.1:183592923-183630423 GCA_964016885.1 Eledone cirrhosa
GTATAACACAGTAAAGAGAGACGAACACGGATATATATACGTGTTCAATTCACAACGACAAACACATATACACACACACACACACACACACACACACACACACACACACATATATATATATATGCCTGTCTTCGTCTCTCTTTACTGTGTTATAAGGCTCTGAAATTTTTTTCCTTGAGACAATTTGATTATAAGGGACTTATCGTTGCCGTCGTTGGCAATCTACAAAAACCGCAGTTATCAATTTTAACCATATATTAGATATATATCAACACACAAATATCACTGTTATTAATGAAATACCAGTTATCAACACCTAATGCCACTGTTACCAATCTACAAACACCACTATTTATCAACACGAAATGCCAGTTATCAATCGACAAATGTCTGAGTTATCCCCACCAAATACTACTCTTATAATCAATACTAAATGACACTGCTACCAAGTTATAAATACCAAATACCACAGTTATAACCACCAAATACCAGTTATCACCACCAAATACCAGTTATCACCACCAATAACCACAGTTATCACCACCAAATACCACAGTTATCACTATAATATACCACAGTTATCACTACCATATACAACAGTTATCACCACCATATACAACAGTTATCACCACCAAATACTACAGTTATCACCACCAAATACTGCAGTCATCACCATCAAACACCACAGTTATCACCCTCAAATACCAGTTATCACCACCAAATACCACAGTTATCACTATCATATACCACAGTTATCACTACCAAATACCACAGTTATCACCATCAAATACCACAGTTATCACCATTAAATGCCACAGTTATCACCATCAAATACTATGGTTATCACCATCAAATACCATGGTTACCACCACCAAATGCCACAGTTATCACCACCAAATACCAGTTATCACCACCAAATACCACAGTTATCACCACCATATATATCATAGTTATCACCATCAAATACCCAGTTATCACTAACAAATACCACAGTTATCACCACCAAATACTACTGTTGCCACCACCAAATACCACAGTTATCACCATTAAATACCAGTTATCACCTCCAAATACTACAGTTAACACCACCATATACCACAGTTATCACCACCATATACCACAGTTATCACCATCAAACACCACAGTTATCACCACCAAACACCACAGTTATCACCACCAAATACCAGTTATCACCACCAAACTCCACAGTTATCACCCCCAAATACCACGGTTATTATTAACACTAAATGACACTGCTACTAGCTTACAAATACCACAGTTATCACCGTACAAAAACCACCGTCATCAGCACTAAATATCACAGTTATAACCCTACAAATGTCACAGTTATCAACTTATACATCAGTTATCAACACCAAATACCACGATTATTCTCAACATCAAATGATACTGCTATCAACGTAAAAAGGCCGCCGTGTTTATCGAGAAACCAGAGCGGACTTCATAAGAATACTTGTATGTGTCGTTGTCAATGCCAGCGCTTTGTATTTCAGCAAATAACTAGAAGCAGTCTTACCGTTACGTCTTCATTACAGTTATTGATTGTCAGAATACAACAACAACTACTACTACATCTATTGCTACAATCACTACTACTGTTACTACTGTTGCTATTGCTATTACTACTGCTATCATTACTACTGCAGGACTACGACTAACGATCTTAGCAGTCGCCACTAGTGCACTAAAGCTGTTCATAGTATGATAGCAAAACCAAACCAGCGCATCGCAGGCACACTAACATAAATTGTCTTTGATAATAATGGAAAACTATTTAGTTCCGCCATCCCCACATTTCATCACCACCACCATCATCACCATTACCACCATCAACCACCACCACCACCACCACCACCACCATGTTATCTACACCATCACTATCATCATGGTCGTCGTTGTCATCATATTAGTCGTCACCAGGCTTATCGTCATGACCATCACCATCGTCCCCACCACAACCACAACCACAACCACCACCGCCACTGCCACCAAGATCACCACCTTATCCTTATCATCGCTGTTCGTTGTCTTCTCCACCACCACCACCACCACCACCACCACCACCACCACCACCACCACCACCACCACCACCACCGCTAACAACAACAACAACACCGCCACCACCACCACCACCACCACCACCACCACCACCACCAACAACAACAACAACAACAACAACACCACCACCACCACCACCACCACCACCGCTAACAACAACACCACCACCATCACTATCATCATCATCATCATCAAAACCATCATCATCATCACCATCACCATCACTATCATCATCATCATCATCACAACCATCATCATCATCATCATCATCATCAAAATCATCATCATCATTCTCATCCTCCTCCTCCTCACCATCATCATCATCATTGTGATTGCCATAATTACACAAGTCACAGAGTAGCCATCTCTCCATCTCTCCTCCCTCCACATCCCTACTCTACCTCCCCCTTACCCCCCCCCCCACTCACTCTACAATTATCATACAATAATCATTATACTTTGATTTCTCGCTGTTGTTGCTGCTACAACAACAACAACAATAACAACAACTACTACTACTACTACTACTACTACTACTACTACTACTACTACTACTACTGCTGCTGCTACAACAACTACTACTACTACTACTACTACTACTACTACTACTACTACTACTACTACTACTACTACTACTACTACTACTACTGCTGCTGCTACAACAACTACTACTACTACTACTACTACTACTACTACTACTACTACTACTACTACTACTACTACTACTACTGCTGCTGCTACAACAACAACAACTACTACTACTACTACTACTACTACTACTACTACTACTACTACTACTGCTGCTGCTACAACAACAACAACAACAACTACTACTATTGCTACTACTACTACTGCTGCTGCTACTACTACTACTACTACTACTACTACTACTACTGCTGCTGCTACAACAACAACTACTACTACTACTACTACTACTACTACTACTACTACTACTACTACTACTACTACTACTACTACTACTGCTGCTGCTACAACAACAACAACAACAACTACTACTATTGCTACTACTACTACTGCTGCTGCTACTACTACTACTACTACTACTACTACTACTACTACTACTACTCCTGCTGCTGCTGCTCTTGCTACTACTACTACTATATTTATACCAATCTACCACTTCCTACTTCTAATGGTACTGCTGTTACTATATTACATTATACCGGCTCACCACCACCACCACCACTCATTACTACTACCACCACCACCACCACTCATTACTACCATCACCACCACCACCACCACCAACACCACCACCACCACTCATTACTACCACCACCACCACCACCACCACCACCACCAACACCACCACCACCACTCATTACTACCACCACCACCACCACCACCACCAACACCACCACCACCACCACCACCGCCACCACCACTCATTACCACCACCACCACCACCACCACCACCACCACCACCACCATTGCAATAACAATGATAATTGTTTCTACTGCAAGCACAAGGCCAGCAATTTGGGTGGAGGGGAAACTCGATTAAATTGAACCCAGTGTATTACTGGTACTTTATTTTATAGACCCTGTAAGGATGCTGCAAAGTATGATGTCTGACGCTCTACCGATAATATTAATAATAATTATTACTATTATTATTTCTTTATTGAGGGTTGGCTGCCATGCTTTCTAGCATAGTTACCTCCCTTTACGGTCTGAGTTCAAATCCCGCCAAGGTTAACTTTGCCTTTCATCCTTACGGGGTCGATAAAATAAAGCACCAGTAATGTACTGGATAATTGCTGGCCTTGTGCCTAAAGTAGAAACAATTATTTCTTTATTGACCTCAAAAGGGCCCAGACATTGGGGACTATACAAGGACGAAGTCATCACAACAAAAAGTGGGGTTTACATCAAGCAAAGGAAAGAGGACATCACCGAAGTAAAACTAGCAGGAATAACTATAATAGACATTGTAATAAATATACATAACAACAGAAAAAATAGAGAAAGCAATAACAGATGTCATTAAAGACAATTTCTTCAATAGCGGGGTTAATAATTTTTAGGGCAATTCCAGGGAGAAACTCCACACAAGGCTCCAGTTTACTCTGTTGCCTCACGGGCATTGAAAGTGTCCTCTCCCGGTTTCCTTCCCCCTACATTTCGTTCGCCCGCGTCAATCTTATCTTACCCATCTTTCATAAAACACATTAAAAGGCAGCAACTCCCTCTTCAAATGGAACTTGAAGAAGTTCAGGAAGATTACTGTCTTCAATCCTTTTAGAGTCACCATACAGCTTCCTTCACCATAGCTACCAGATAGAGGAAGACTTACCACAACTCTCTTCTAAAAGAAGGTGGTGACTCAATCTTCACTGTACACCCGGCTAATAGCTTCATCGGCCCTACACGTGAGAGAAGTTGTTCGACTCAAGCCCACAACTCTGCAATGCATGAGCACTCCGACAGGTCCGGCTGTTGGCACTTCCGTGCCTGAAGAGCTTCTCTCGAACTAGAAGTATCACTTTGTAACATTATCATACCAGTGAGTTTTGGAAATTGACCATGATCACCGACATGAAAGCCCCCCCCCCCCCGTTCAGATTGTCCTCGTCAACGCCCGAAGCTGCTCCCAAGCCTTCCACTAAGCCGCAAAAGAACGCAGAACGCAAGTGTTGTTTACTGTCCGTCTATCCTGTTGTTCAGCTGGTAAAGTACCGTGAGCGCCAGACAACACTCTAAATATCAGTCACCCAACCTTGGTCTGTACTTCACCCACAACTCTAGCTCGACCAGGGAGACAAGCTGCGGTACGATACATAGCACGAAAGGTGCCTACACTGGTTGAGCTTCACTTCCGCTGTCATCGTCGTTGCTAGACTTCAATTAGTTCCACATTTACATTAGCAATTGCACATGTATGCACATAATAATAATAATTATAATAATCTCCGCCACCATCACCATCACCATCAGCATCGTTAACACCATCAATATTACAAGTAAGGCTAACACTAACACTTCCGACGTCACCAACAGGACTACCGTGACCATCACAACAACGAATATAGCCTTGGTGTATGTTATCATCATACTAATAATTGTTTCTACTATTGGCACAAGACCAGCAATTACCCAGTACATTACTGGTACTTTATTTTATCGACCCCCGTAAGGATGAAAGGCAAAGTTAACCTCGGCGGGCGGGATTTGAACTCAGACCATAAAGGACCGTAACTCTATGCTGCAAAGCATGGTGTCCGACTCTCTACCGATACTGCCAATAATTGTTTCTACTTTAGGCACAAGGCCAGCAATTATCCAGTGCATTACTGGTACTTTATTTTATCGACCCCGTAAGGATGAAAGGCAAAGTCAACCTTGGTGGGATTTGAACTCAGATCGTAAAGGGACGTAACTATGCTGGAAAGCATGGCGTCCGACCTTCTACCGATACTGCCAATACTGCCAATAATGATGATGAATCCTCCGTCACCGTTGATAATGATGGACATTCAGTCGATCAATCACCTGAACACCCTAATGTATGTGCAAGTGGTTGAGTATTCCCTAAATACATGTACTCTTATGTGACATACTTGAGATGACTCAAGGCTAAGGCATTTGACCAATATACAACGCAGTGGGATCGAACTCGGTCATGATGTGTGGTTATATTGTAGATCTATGAGTAACATATAAGATATGAAGTAGAGTTAATCTATCTATAGAATATGAGAGTTTTAGTTGTGTGGCCATGGTGAGTGGTGAGGTAGTGTTTTATGTACTTTCTTCATATGTTTAATAACTCTATCTGATCTGTGGTTCACAAACTGTGCGGCTCGGTACACTGGTGTATCATCCATTTTTCTCTAATATCTTGGATCGAAAGATTCTTAGCATACATCATTCACCTAACCCCATTCTGTTAACCTGGTGTAATGCAGGATTCATTTATATCTCCCACGACGGGATAACATACGTATAAGACACTTTAAATCTGTTGGAGCCCACCCTCTTTCCAGGTCTGAACACATCCGATTTCTTCCCCGATGTGTAATTATGTGCGCCATAAAAGTGTTAAAATTTTATCTCAAAATGTGAAACATACAAATTCAAACACGCAATAAAGTTCAATGTGAGGAAACAACTATATTAAAAATTAAGAATAAAAACATTACCCCCCCCCCCCCCCCCAAAAAAAAAAAATCCACCGAACACATGTTCCTCATTGATAAGCGATAAGCTTGCTCCAGTTATTGATTATGGAAAAAAGACAATATTTCTGTATTTTCAATTATCTGTATTTTTACTTTATGCTATGCTAACATGTATAATTACCACTTTTGAATAGATTTTTCAATTTAAGTAGAAAGAGCGCCAAAATATTTTTACTTGTTCTAAAGTGTACCGTGGGTAAAAAATGAGTTAGTGAACTACTGGACAAGATTACCACTGTTGAAGGAGTTTAGATATTCATACCCTCTTTGTAGAGTATATCTTAGGTCAATCGTCATAGAAGTTGTGTAGAGCATATGTAGAGTATACGTAGGTTATATCTTAGGTCTATCCTTCATAGCCGTTATTTACTTCCTGGCGATTGATGTCTAGATCATGTGCAGATGATAGAAGAATGTTAGAGATAACAACAAGCAACTCTTTATTATATCGAATTAAGTGAATTGGAGGATCCTTAGAATGATGGATAAAATGATCTGTGGTATTTGTTATGGCACTTTGCTCTTTGAGTTCAAATCCTCCCGAGGTCGATAAGAACAAGTAGCATGCCAGTACTGAGGCCGATTCCCCCTCTAAATCTCTTTTTCACTACTTCTCTATCACACACTCCTTCTTTAGATGAAATCGGTGTGTTCAGACCTGGAAAGGGGGTGGGCTCTACCATATTTAAAGTGCCCTATACGTATGTTATCCCTTTGTGAGATATAAATGAACCCTGCATTACACCATGTTAACAGAATGGGATTAGGTGAATGATGATCTTTCAATCCAAGAAATTAGAGAAAAATGGATCATACACCCTTTAAATAATTTACTGTTAGTGAAAGTAATAAAGTTATCAAGAGCACGAAACCACTTATTGGGGATATATTCAGTCACTTGGTTTAACACCACCAACTGGTCCTTGGCTAACTTTAGCGGAGTCTGTTCCTTTGCAAATAATAAGATTAAATCTCTGGTTTCTCCATCCCTTCGTTTCTCCATCCCTTCAGTTTCAGAGGCCTTGAAAATTGTTATGGGCAATGCTATTCCAGTCCTATTGGAAAACCCCAATATTACCATACATATACTATATATATATAGATACACACACACACACACACACACATATATATATATATAAATATGTGTGTGTGTGTGTGTGTGTGTGTGTGCTTGTTTGTTTGTATGTAGCAATATCCGTAGGTGTGAAAAGAAAAAAAATAGGAAAACACTGCTCAATCGGGAAGAGAGCTGAAATGTTATATTATTTTATTTATTTGTGTTCATACACGGAACAAAAGCACTACCCAAGGTTTCAAGACCCACATTTAACCATACCTCCAGAATACAAGAGGCATCAAATTTGTGACCTTTCTTCAAGCGTTTATACGAATGACTAGTAAAACCATTATTCAACTTAATACTCTATATTTAAGTAAAGTATAGTATAGAATCTATATTATACTTCTCAACGTGGTCCAGGTGGACCACCGGTGGTCCACATAGCATTTCTAGTGGTCCACAGAGAATTCGTAGCCATAAAAAAATTGTAGCCATTTCACAAAAATGTAACTAATATAATATTTTGTTTAATTACACACATGTCCATTATATTTGAAAATTTCGAAATTACGTAGGTATTATGCAGTGCTATATTTATTTCATTTTTTTTATTCATATAAAAAATGGTACTTGTAACGAATGTACGTACCGTGAAATCTTCTTCGTTGATAACTAAAACGGACAGACAGACGGACATTCGGCAAATTATAGTAAGATATTCAAGAGAATAGCAAAGACTCGGTACATATATCCGCCACAAGGGCCAATAGAACACTACACAATATTGTTTGATAATAAATTTGATATTTCTAATTTATAGAAATAAAGTATTTATTTTTTTTTTTTTTTCATATCAGTTGTAAGAATGTCTGAACCAACTGCTAAAAAGGCAAAACTGAGGAATTACACAGAAGAATTTATCATGTTTGGCTTTGTATTTGTAAACTCATAACCTATGTGTCTTGAATGTGGTGCCATCTTGACAAATCATTCCATGAAGAAAGTTAAGCTGGAGCAGCACCAGAAATCAAAGCATCCATCATCTGTTGGTAAAGATAGGGAATATTTTGAGAATAAAAATAAAAGACAGCCAGTCAAACTATCCGACTTTGTAAAGAAGACGAATTCTGCAAAAGCAAAGACACTCAAACCAAGTTATTTGGCCTCTGAAATTATTGCCAAGGTTGCAGCACCTCAGATTTATGGTGTGAAGCTTGTCAAGCCTTCTATGATAGCTTGTGCAAATGAGGTTCTGGGAAAAGATGCTGCATCTACCCTGAGTACAATTCCACTTTCAAATGACACTATTACAAGAAGACAGGATGAAATGTCTAATTTTGTTGAGGAGAAGATGGTGGAAATTCTGCAAAAGACAAAGTTTTCTATCCAGGTTGATGAGAGCACAATTCATAACCAAGCTATCCTTCTGGTCTATGTCAGATTCATCCATGATATAAGGGAAGAAATGTTATTCATTAAAAGTTTGCCTGAAACTACTAATGGAGAAGATATATTCAATGAAGTAATGCAGTATTTTAATGATAAAAATATTCCATTGACTAATTTGATCAACATTGCATCAGATGGAACTGCAGCCATGACTGGAAAAGTGAAAGGCTTTGTTTCTAGAATGAAATCAGTTGCTCCTCACATCTTTTATATACATTGCATTATCCACAGACAGCATTTGGTTGCTAAGAATATTGGAGGAGACATGCAAGAAGCACTCAACACTGCCATACATGCAATTAACTTTGTAAAATCAAACTCAGTGAATAATAGATTTTTTGTGCAATTCTGTGAAGATGAAAATTTTAAAACCCTATTGCTTCACACAGAAGTAAGATGGTTGTCAAAAGGCCTGAGCCTTGAAAGACTAGTGAATTTGTGGGAACCATTAACCAACTTTCTCATGTTCAAGTCCCAAATGACTCATTACAACTCCAAGAAGCAAGCTGATACAGCGAAGGAAATTTTGGAAAGACTTCCTGAGTTTAAATCAAAAATATTCTACCTGAGTAATATTTTTAAAACAGTGAATCTGTTTAACTTGGAGCTGCAAGGAAGAAGATCAGATTTAGTCACCTGTGCTCAGAAGATAAAAGGCTATATGGGGAAATTGAAATTTTGGAAAAAACAGTTTGAGAAAAAAAATTTAGCATCATTTCAAAATTTCAACACCACTGCTCCTACATCAGAATGCATTGCTGCATGCATTACCCATCTTGAAGGTCTTCATGTAGACTTTGAGAGAAGATACAATGATCTATTAAAGATGGATTATCCACTTTGGTTTGTAGACCTAGAAAATTATGAGCCAGGAGATGAAAATGTTGAGTTGGCTGAAATGTTGTTGGACTTGAAAGAGAATGTAAAACTGAGAAGAGTTGACAAAGAAGGTGTCATTGCCTACACATCGATAAAGGACTGACACCCAAATATTTTTCAACATGTAGAAGCAAGCATCATTTCTTTCCCTACCACATGGATGGTGGAATCTGGATTTTCAGCTGTTGTGGATGTTTTCAGTAGAAAAAGAAATAAATTAGATCTCAACAGCAGAGGAACTATCAGACTAAGACTGAATGACTTCATCAAATTTATTATGATATCTTGTGTCAGAAACACCAAGATCAAGGTAGTCACTAGCTGAATGGACTAAAACTGAATGACTTCATCAAAATTGATTTTGATATCCTGTGTTTATCCTTGTTTACTAAAATAAATTTTAAAGTGTAAATAGACTATTTTGTCTTTTCATTAAGTATTTTAGTGTGAAAATGGAACAGCTTAAAAGTAAAAGTAGGAGTGAAGAAAAAATGGTCCATGGGCTGAAAATGTTGAGAAGTACTGGCATAGATATTATTATATGGTTTCTTTGTTCTTTGGTTAAGCTTGTACCGTTTCGATACTAAATGACAAATTCTCTCTCTCTCTCTCTCTCTCTCTCTCTCTCTCTCTCTCTCTCTCTGTATATATATATATGTTTTATGTGTTACGTAATTCCAAAGGAAAAGCAAAGGAAAAAAGAGTGCTCTATGTATAGAACAGAGCTATTTAATTAGAAAGTGAACACAAAATATAACTACTCCATTACCAAAGGTTTCTGGATCATAGACGATAATACTATAGACGTCTGGATCTCTCTCTCTCTCTCTCTCTCTCTCTATATATATATATATATATATATATATATATATATATATATATAATGAAGTTAATATGCCCACGGGTACTAAGTACCTCTGGAAATATATAGGGTGTCTATGAAACAGGGTTGTTCAATGGTATTACTTTGACATACCAGAACTATAATATTGAGAGAAGCAGAACAAGCAAAATTCAAACAATTTTTTTAAAAAATTTAAAAAATAAAATTTAAATATTTACCCACTCCAGTGATTTTACTGATCAGTTTCACTTCACAAAACATTAGAAATCCATGGGATCTCCAATGGGTCTTTGTGTGTATGTTTGTGTGTGTAATGGATGAGGTTCTACGAATCCATTCCAATGGTCACTTAGTAGGGAAATTAACTCAAACTGAGAGACATAGGCAAGAGATAGTTAGTAAAGTAAGATGCTTTCCGCTTCTATTGAATCATGTTTCTACAACTTTTTTGATAAAAATGAAAATATCCAAGAATTCCTTTATGATATCTGATTGGAAGAAGATATAGAAATCAAGAAATTGCCATAAGACTAATTTTGGATATGACTCGGAATAAATAAACAAGACCATTATCAATACCAGAGAATAATAGAAAACATTAAATAACTATATTTATAATCGTATTAACCATTTTGTTATTATATTTCTATTAATGTATGTATCGACTCGTAACTCCTGATAGAGTCTTAATTTCTATTAATGTATGTATCGACTCGTAACTCCTGATAGATTCTTAGGAGCGCCGTAGTGACATTTAAAACAAGAGCCCATCCTTTCTCCAAGTCGAAACACAGTTGATTTCTTCCAGATAAAGAAAGAAAGAAAGAGAGAGAGAGAGAGAGAGAGAGAGAGAGAGCGATGTAGATGAAGAAGTGACCCCATTACCGGCAGGATTTGAACTCAGGACATAAAGATCCATAACAAATACTGTAAAACATTTTATTCGATGTTCAAACGATTCGCCCAATCTACCGTCTATAATAGAAATAGTGTTAATTGTTTGAAATAATCTTTTTTCTCCGTATCCATTTAACAAAAATTGGCAAAGGTGGACGAAAGAAAGTATTCAAAAATCTTTCGCCTAGTCAGTAAGTTAGGTCAGTCAAACATAGTCTCTCACAACCGAGAGACAGCCCAAGATATATGCAAATGCTGACAATGCGTTTCCAGTTTATAACTTTGATTTATGCCATGGGATATATGGGTAAAAATAAAAAAAAAAGGCTGAGAGAATATATATATATATATATATATATATATATATACTGACCTGATTGTTCATACCCAAAAGACTTACACACAAACGAGTACACTGACGCATATAGCTAAATCTTCACGTACCTAAAATTATAAATTACAGACGCACTGAAATTATTTCGACACATCGCCAGAAATACTACGTACATACATCTGTATAAACATGAAAAAGGCGGTGAAAAAATGCTGAAGGAAAAAAATGATTCTATGAATTCATAACCTTAAGCAGATGCATAAGTAACATCGAATCTTATCAAGATTTCTTTGGGGAGAAAGGGAACACAATCGGTACAACTGTATTGTGTACACACCCTTTCCTTACTATGTTTATATGGAAACAAACCGCCTGTCGTCTTTCAAATAATTTAGAAAATAATTGTTTCTACTTTAGGCACAAGGCCAGCAATTACTCAGTGCATTACTGGTACTTTATTTTATCGACCCCGTAAGGATGAAAGGCAAAGTCAACCTCGGCTAGATTTGAACTCAGATCGTAAAGGGACGTAACTATGTTGGAAAGCATGGCGTCCGACCCTCTACCGATACTGCCAATCCACCTTGAAAATAATGAAAAATTTGAAGGGATTTAGAAATTATTTCTTCAAGTCTGTTACTTTTTATCGACTCTTTTTATCAAATCGCATAAGATATCACACACACACACGCACACACACACACACACACACACACACACACACACACACATATATATATATATATATATATATATATATATATATATATATATATATATATATATGTGTGTGTGTGTGTGTGTGAAGACCGTTATATATATATATATATATATATATATATATATATATATATATAACGGTCTTCTGTGCAGTTTCCTGCTATCAAATTTAATTCAGAAGGCATTGGTAACACGGTATGAGAGAGAGGGAAAAAAAGAAGACGAAGGCATTTCTGTTTTTGTTTAATTCTATGAAAGCTTGTTGGAATTACAAGTGAATTCTGAGACTCAGACATTTAGTTATGCAATAGAGCTTACATTGTCGAGGGGACACCAATCTATTGGCTATTTGTATACAAGTACAAAATGGTGCTATGACTACATCACGTGAAACATTAAAGCCTGTACGCTGACACTGCCTATTTTCACAGCAGTCCACTGCTTAAGATACTATAAAAATTTGAATTGACAAATCTGGTTTTAGATATTTTCTGGTAAATCATTACAGAATGTTAAGAGTCAATTAACAACAACACATACATAACATTATTTTTGGTGAATTGGCAGTATCGGTAGAGGCTCGGGCATGCTTTCCAGCATAGTTACGTCCCTTTATGATCTGAGTTCAAATCCCGCCGAGGTTAACTTTGCCTTTCATCCATACGGGGTCGATAAAATAAAGTACCAGTAATGTACTGGGTAATTGCTGGCCTTGTGCTAAAAGTAGAAACAATTATGTTTAGCACAAATGAGAGTGCTTCAATTGCAGTTTAATACTGCAAATTTTCGCAATAATTTGTCTCTTAGTAAAGTTACTATAAACATTTGAATTAACAAACCTGCTTTTAGATATTTTTTGTTAAACCATTACTGGATGTTAAGAAATAATACTGGTAATTTTCCCAATAGTCCGTCCACTAGTAAAAACATAAACATTTGAATTAACACACCTGTTTTTATATATTTTTCAATTGCCAATGCCTTACAGGATGATAAGAGATAATGCTGCTAATTTTCACAAATATACTATAAACATTTGAATTAACAAATCTATCTTTAGATATTAAAAAATAATATGCAAATTTTCCCAATAATCTGACCATTTGAATCAACAAATCTAATTTAGATATCTTCTGTTAAATCATTACAGGATATTAAGAGATAATATTACAAACTTCCCAGCATTAAAGATACTATAAACATTTGAATTTACGAATGTGTTCTTAGATATTTTCTATGAAATAATTACGTGTTGTTAAGAGATAATCATGCGAATTCCTCAGAAATCTGTCCCCCAGTGAAAATACTACAAACAATTGAATTAACAAATGTTTTTAGATATTTTGTGAAGTCATTACAGGCTAATTTCCTTACAATCTATCCACCAGTAAAGATAATATAAACATTTGAATTAACAAACCTGTTTTAAAATATTTTCTGTTAAATCATTAACAGGGTGTAAAGAAATAGTAACGTAACGTTTCATAAAAACCTGTCCAATAGTAAAGACACTATAAATGTTTGAAATGACAAGCCTGTTTTTAGATATTTGCTGTGAAATCATTCATACAGAATGTTAAGTGTTAAATAGAAATAAAAAGGGAAGAAAATATACAATGAATAGATAAAAATAAAAGAGAAAAAACTAATAACTCCAACTGTTTAATGCTTTTGTTATGCCTTAATGTTATTTAGCAGGAATAATAGGAAAGATTCGTAGCATTTATTTAGTGTGAAATAAACATTGACTCACATAACTGATTGGTCGTGGCTTTGTTTTTATCAGACATAGATAATACACACTTCTGAAAAGACGAGAACATTGATATTGTGTGTGTGTGTGTGTGTGTGTGTGTGTGTGTGTGTGTGTGTGTGTGTGTGTGTGTGTGTGTGTGTGTCTAAGTGTATTTACGCGTGTGTGTAAGTGTATATTTACACATGTGTGTATAAGTATGCATTTACACATGTGTGTATAAGTGTGTATTTACACACGTGTTTATCAGACATAGTTACACACATCTGAGAAGGGTAGTATATAGATAGTGTGTGTATAAATGTGTGTCTTTACGCATGTGTTTGACAGATATAGATACTCACATATATAGTATATGTGTATAAGTGTGTGTCTCTACCCATGTGTTTATCATATACACAGCTGAAAAGTCTAGTGTACATAAGTGTGAGCTTTTGCTTTATTTTACTCAGAAATAGACACACATTTGTATCGGAACGTCAGCAACCAGTCTGAAGAACGAGCCCCACGAAGTGGGGTCGCTGTCCATTGTCCGGGGAAATGCTTTTGCGGTTTTGTCAGCGGGCCCGAGCCCCAACATCACCGCGCCCTAGGTCTAGAGCCCATCACCCTCCCTCTTCCCTCTGTCATTCTTCTGTGACCCTAAAACCCCCGCTCTGCCCTTCATTTCCCGTTTTAAAATGTCTATTGTGTTGTTATTTGAAATAGATTTCTTTATGATTTTTTAATTTTTTTTAATTAATAAAACACATTTAGCTGATGAATATAGATAGTATGTGTGTCTAGAGTGTGTTTACGGCTGTGTCTGTCAGACAGGAACACGTCTGTAAAGGTTACAATATAGATAGTATGTGTGTCTAGAGTGTGTTTACGGCTGTGTCTGTCAGACAGGAACACGTCTGTAAAGGTTACAATATAGATAGTATGTGTGTCTAGAGTGTGTTTACGGCTGTGTCTGTCAGGCAGGGACATGTCTGTAAAGGTTACAATATAGATGGTATGTGTGTCTAGAGTGTGTTTACGGCTGTCTGTCAGACAGGAACATGTCTGTAAAGGTTACAGTATAGATAGTATGTGTGTCTAGAGTGTGTTTACGGCTGTGTCTGTTAGACAGGAACATGTCTGTAAAGGTTACAATATAGATAGTATGTGTGTCTAGAGTGTGCTTACGGCTGTGTCTGTCAGACAGGAACACGTCTGTAAAGGTTACAATATAGATGGTATGTGTGTCTAGAGTGTGTTTACGGCTGTGTCTGTCAGACAGGAACACGTCTGTAAAGGTTACAATATAGATGGTATGTGTGTCTAGAGTGTGTTTACGGCTGTGTCTGTCAGGCAGGGACACGTCTGTAAAGGTTACAATATAGATGGTATGTGTGTCTAGAGTGTGTTTACGGCTGTGTCTGTCAGACAGGAACACGTCTGTAAAGGTTACAATATAGATAGTATGTGTGTCTAGAGTGTGTTTACGGCTGTGTCTGTCAGGCAGGGACACGTCTGTAAAGGTTACAATATAGATAGTATGTGTGTCTAGAGTGTGTTTACGGCTGTGTCTGTCAGGCAGGGACACGTCTGTAAAGGTTACAATATAGATGGTATGTGTGTCTAGAGTGTGTTTACGGCTGTGTCTGTCAGACAGGAACACGTCTGTAAAGGTTACAATATAGATAGTATGTGTGTCTAGAGTGTGTTTACGGCTGTGTCTGTCAGGCAGCAACACGTCTGTAAAGGTTACAATATAGATAGTATGTGTGTCTAGAGTGTGTTTACGGCTGTGTCTGTCAGACAGGAACACGTCTGTAAAGGTTACAATATAGATAGTATGTGTGTCTAGAGTGTGTTTACGGCTGTGTCTGTCAGGCAGGGACACGTCTGTAAAGGTTACAATATAGATGGTATGTGTGTCTAGAGTGTGTTTACGGCTGTGTCTATCAGACAGGAACACGTCTGTAAAGGTTACAATATAGATAGTATGTGTGTCTAGAGTGTGTTTACGGCTGTGTCTGTCAGGCAGGAACACGTCTGTAAAGGTTACAATATAGATAGTATGTGTGTCTAGAGTGTGTTTACGGCTGTGTCTGTCAGACAGGAACACGTCAGTAAAGGTTACAATATAGATAGTATGTGTGTCTAGAGTGTGTTTACGGCTGTGTCTGTCAGGCAGGGACACGTCTGTAAAGGTTACAATATAGATGGTATGTGTGTCTAGAGTGTGTTTACGGCTGTGTCTGTCAGACAGGAACACGTCTGTAAAGGTTACAATATAGATGGTATGTGTGTCTAGAGTGTGTTTACGGCTGTGTCTGTCAGGCAGGGACACGTCTGTAAAGGTTACAATATAGATGGTATGTGTGTCTAGAGTGTGTTTACGGCTGTGTCTGTCAGACAGGAACACGTCTGTAAAGGTTACAATATAGATAGTATGTGTGTCTAGAGTGTGTTTACGGCTGTGTCTGTCAGGCAGGGACACGTCTGTAAAGGTTACAATATAGATAGTATGTGTGTCTAGAGTGTGTTTACGGCTGTGTCTGTCAGGCAGGGACACGTCTGTAAAGGTTACAATATAGATGGTATGTGTGTCTAGAGTGTGTTTACGGCTGTGTCTGTCAGACAGGAACACGTCTGTAAAGGTTACAATATAGATAGTATGTGTGTCTAGAGTGTGTTTACGGCTGTGTCTGTCAGACAGGAACACGTCTGTAAAGGTTACAATATAGATAGTATGTGTGTCTAGAGTGTGTTTACGGCTGTGTCTGTCAGGCAGGGACACGTCTGTAAAGGTTACAATATAGATGGTATGTGTGTCTAGAGTGTGTTTACGGCTGTGTCTATCAGACAGGAACACGTCTGTAAAGGTTACAATATAGATAGTATGTGCGTCTAGAGTGTGTTTACGGCTGTGTCTGTCAGGCAGGAACACGTCTGTAAAGGTTACAATATAGATAGTATGTGTGTCTAGAGTGTGTTTACGGCTGTGTCTGTCAGACAGGAACACGTCAGTAAAGGTTACAATATAGATAGTATGTGTGTCTAGAGTGTGTTTACGGCTGTGTCTGTCAGACAGGAACACGTCTGTAAAGGTTACAATATAGATGGTATGTGTGTCTAGAGTGTGTTTACGGCTGTGTCTGTCAGACAGGGACACGTCTGTAAAGGTTACAATATAGATGGTATGTGTGTCTAGAGTGTGTTTACGGCTGTGTCTGTCAGACAGGGACACGTCCGTAAAGGTTACAATATAGATGGTATGTGTGTCTAGAGTGTGTTTACGGCTGTGTCTGTCAGGCAGGAACACGTCTGTAAAGGTTACAATATAGATAGTATGTGTGTCTAGAGTGTGTTTACGGCTGTGTCTGTCAGACAGGAACACGTCTGTAAAGGTTACAATATAGATGGTATGTGTGTCTAGAGTGTGTTTACGGCTGTGTCTGTCAGACAGGGACACGTCTGTAAAGGTTAAAATATAGATAGTATGTGTGTCTAGAGTGTGTTTACGGCTGTGTCTGTCAGACAGGGACACGTCTGTAAAGGTTACAATATAGATAGTATGTGTGTCTAGAGTGTGTTTACGGCTGTGTCTGTCAGGCAGGGACATGTCTGTAAATGTTACAATATAGATGGTATGTGTGTCTAGAGTGTGTTTACGGCTGTGTCTGTCAGGCAGGGACATGTCTGTAAATGTTACAATATAGATGGTATGTGTGTCTAGAGTGTGTTTACGGCTGTGTCTGTCAGAGAGGGACATGTCTGTAAAGGTTACAGTATAGATGGTATGTGTGTCTAGAGTGTGTTTACGGCTGTGTCTGTCAGACAGGGACATGTCTGTAAAGGTTACAATATAGATGGTATGTGTGTCTAGAGTGTGTTTACGGCTGTGTCTGTCAGACAGGGACACGTCTGTAAAGGTTACAATATAGATAGTATGTGTGTCTAGAGTGTGTTTACGGCTGTGTCTGTCAGGCAGGGACACGTCTGTAAAGGTTACAATATAGATAGTATGTGTGTCTAGAGTGTGTTTACGGCTGTGTCTGTCAGACAGGAACACGTCTGTAAAGGTTACAATATAGATAGTATGTGTGTCTAGAGTGTGTTTACGGCTGTGTCTGTCAGGCAGGGACACGTCTGTAAAGGTTACAATATAGATGGTATGTGTGTCTAGAGTGTGTTTACGGCTGTGTCTGTCAGGCAGGGACACGTCTGTAAAGGTTACAATATAGATGGTATGTGTGTCTAGAGTGTGTTTACGGCTGTGTCTGTCAGACAGGAACACGTCTGTAAAGGTTACAATATAGATAGTATGTGTGTCTAGAGTGTGTTTACGGCTGTGTCTGTCAGGCAGGGAGACGTCTGTAAAGGTTACAATATAGATAGTATGTGTGTCTAGAGTGTGTTTACGGCTGTGTCTGTCAGACAGGAACACGTCTGTAAAGGTTACAATATAGATAGTATGTGTGTCTAGAGTGTGTTTACGGCTGTGTCTGTCAGGCAGGGACACGTCTGTAAAGGTTACAATATAGATGGTATGTGTGTCTAGAGTGTGTTTACGGCTGTGTCTGTCAGGCAGGGACACGTCTGTAAAGGTTACAATATAGATGGTATGTGTGTCTAGAGTGTGTTTACGGCTGTGTCTGTCAGACAGGAACACGTCTGTAAAGGTTACAATATAGATAGTATGTGTGTCTAGAGTGTGTTTACGGCTGTGTCTGTCAGGCAGGGAGACGTCTGTAAAGGTTACAATATAGATAGTATGTGTGTCTAGAGTGTGTTTACGGCTGTGTCTGTCAGACAGGAACACGTCTGTAAAGGTTACAATATAGATAGTATGTGTGTCTAGAGTGTGTTTACGGCTGTGTCTGTCAGGCAGGGACACGTCTGTAAAGGTTACAATATAGATGGTATGTGTGTCTAGAGTGTGTTTACGGCTGTGTCTGTCAGGCAGGGACACGTCTGTAAAGGTTACAATATAGATGGTATGTGTGTCTAGAGTGTGTTTACGGCTGTGTCTGTCAGGCAGGGACACGTCTGTAAAGGTTACAATATAGATGGTATGTGTGTCTAGAGTGTGTTTACGGCTGTGTCTGTCAGACAGGGACACGTCCGTAAAGGTTACAATATAGATGGTATGTGTGTCTAGAGTGTGTTTACGGCTGTGTCTGTCAGGCAGGAACACGTCTGTAAAGGTTACAATATAGATAGTATGTGTGTCTAGAGTGTGTTTACGGCTGTGTCTGTCAGACAGGAACACGTCTGTAAAGGTTACAATATAGATGGTATGTGTGTCTAGAGTGTGTTTACGGCTGTGTCTGTCAGACAGGGACACGTCTGTAAAGGTTAAAATATAGATAGTATGTGTGTCTAGAGTGTGTTTACGGCTGTGTCTGTCAGACAGGGACACGTCTGTAAAGGTTACAATATAGATAGTATGTGTGTCTAGAGTGTGTTTACGGCTGTGTCTGTCAGGCAGGGACATGTCTGTAAATGTTACAATATAGATGGTATGTGTGTCTAGAGTGTGTTTACGGCTGTGTCTGTCAGGCAGGGACATGTCTGTAAATGTTACAATATAGATGGTATGTGTGTCTAGAGTGTGTTTACGGCTGTGTCTGTCAGAGAGGGACATGTCTGTAAAGGTTACAGTATAGATGGTATGTGTGTCTAGAGTGTGTTTACGGCTGTGTCTGTCAGACAGGGACATGTCTGTAAAGGTTACAATATAGATGGTATGTGTGTCTAGAGTGTGTTTACGGCTGTGTCTGTCAGACAGGGACACGTCTGTAAAGGTTACAATATAGATAGTATGTGTGTCTAGAGTGTGTTTACGGCTGTGTCTGTCAGGCAGGGACACGTCTGTAAAGGTTACAATATAGATAGTATGTGTGTCTAGAGTGTGTTTACGGCTGTGTCTGTCAGACAGGAACACGTCTGTAAAGGTTACAATATAGATAGTATGTGTGTCTAGAGTGTGTTTACGGCTGTGTCTGTCAGGCAGGGACACGTCTGTAAAGGTTACAATATAGATGGTATGTGTGTCTAGAGTGTGTTTACGGCTGTGTCTGTCAGGCAGGGACACGTCTGTAAAGGTTACAATATAGATGGTATGTGTGTCTAGAGTGTGTTTACGGCTGTGTCTGTCAGGCAGGGACACATCTGTAAAGGTTACAATATAGATGGTATGTGTGTCTAGAGTGTGTTTACGGCTGTGTCTGTCAGGCAGGGACACGTCTGTAAAGGTTACAATATAGATAGTATGTGTGTCTAGAGTGTGTTTACGGCTGTGTCTGTCAGGCAGGGACACGTCTGTAAAGGTTACAGTATAGATAGTATGTGTGTCTAGAGTGTGTTTACGGCTGTGTCTGTCAGACAGGAACACGTCTGTAAAGGTTACAATATAGATAGTATGTGTGTCTAGAGTGTGTTTACGGCTGTGTCTGTCAGGCAGGGACACGTCTGTAAAGGTTACAATATAGATGGTATGTGTGTCTAGAGTGTGTTTACGGCTGTGTCTGTCAGGCAGGGACACGTCTGTAAAGGTTACAATATAGATGGTATGTGTGTCTAGAGTGTGTTTACGGCTGTGTCTGTCAGACAGGAACACGTCTGTAAAGGTTACAATATAGATAGTATGTGTGTCTAGAGTGTGTTTACGGCTGTGTCTGTCAGGCAGGGAGACGTCTGTAAAGGTTACAATATAGATAGTATGTGTGTCTAGAGTGTGTTTACGGCTGTGTCTGTCAGACAGGAACACGTCTGTAAAGGTTACAATATAGATAGTATGTGTGTCTAGAGTGTGTTTACGGCTGTGTCTGTCAGGCAGGGACACGTCTGTAAAGGTTACAATATAGATGGTATGTGTGTCTAGAGTGTGTTTACGGCTGTGTCTGTCAGGCAGGGACACGTCTGTAAAGGTTACAATATAGATGGTATGTGTGTCTAGAGTGTGTTTACGGCTGTGTCTGTCAGACAGGAACACGTCTGTAAAGGTTACAATATAGATAGTATGTGTGTCTAGAGTGTGTTTACGGCTGTGTCTGTCAGGCAGGGAGACGTCTGTAAAGGTTACAATATAGATAGTATGTGTGTCTAGAGTGTGTTTACGGCTGTGTCTGTCAGACAGGAACACGTCTGTAAAGGTTACAATATAGATAGTATGTGTGTCTAGAGTGTGTTTACGGCTGTGTCTGTCAGGCAGGGACACGTCTGTAAAGGTTACAATATAGATGGTATGTGTGTCTAGAGTGTGTTTACGGCTGTGTCTGTCAGGCAGGGACACGTCTGTAAAGGTTACAATATAGATGGTATGTGTGTCTAGAGTGTGTTTACGGCTGTGTCTGTCAGGCAGGGACACGTCTGTAAAGGTTACAATATAGATGGTATGTGTGTCTAGAGTGTGTTTACGGCTGTGTCTGTCAGGCAGGGACACGTCTGTAAAGGTTACAATATAGATGGTATGTGTGTCTAGAGTGTGTTTACGGCTGTGTCTGTCAGGCAGGGACACGTCTGTAAAGGTTACAATATAGATGGTATGTGTGTCTAGAGTGTGTTTACGGCTGTGTCTGTCAGACAGGAACACGTCTGTAAAGGTTACAATATAGATGGTATGTGTGTCTAGAGTGTGTTTACGGCTGTGTCTGTCAGGCAGGGACACGTCTGTAAAGGTTACAATATAGATGGTATGTGTGTCTAGAGTGTGTTTACGGCTGTGTCTGTCAGACAGGAACACGTCTGTAAAGGTTACAATATAGATAGTATGTGTGTCTAGAGTGTGTTTACGGCTGTGTCTGTCAGGCAGGGACACGTCTGTAAAGGTTACAATATAGATGGTATGTGTGTCTAGAGTGTGTTTACGGCTGTGTCTGTCAAACAGGAACACGTCTGTAAAGGTTACAATATAGATAGTATGTGTGTCTAGAGTGTGTTTACGGCTGTGTCTGTCAGGCAGGGACACGTCTGTAAAGGTTACAATATAGATGGTATGTGTGTCTAGAGTGTGTTTACGGCTGTGTCTGTCAGACAGGAACACGTCTGTAAAGGTTACAATATAGATGGTATGTGTGTCTAGAGTGTGTTTACGGCTGTGTCTGTCAGGCAGGGACACGTCTGTAAAGGTTACAATATAGATGGTATGTGTGTCTAGAGTGTGTTTACGGCTGTGTCTGTCAGACAGGAACACGTCTGTAAAGGTTACAATATAGATAGTATGTGTGTCTAGAGTGTGTTTACGGCTGTGTCTGTCAGGCAGGGACACGTCTGTAAAGGTTACAATATAGATGGTATGTGTGTCTAGAGTGTGTTTACGGCTGTGTCTGTCAAACAGGAACACGTCTGTAAAGGTTACAATATAGATAGTATGTGTGTCTAGAGTGTGTTTACGGCTGTGTCTGTCAGGCAGGGACACGTCTGTAAAGGTTACAATATAGATGGTATGTGTGTCTAGAGTGTGTTTACGGCTGTGTCTGTCAGACAGGAACACGTCTGTAAAGGTTACAATATAGATGGTATGTGTGTCTAGAGTGTGTTTACGGCTGTGTCTGTCAGACAGGAACACGTCTGTAAAGGTTACAATATAGATGGTATGTGTGTCTAGAGTGTGTTTACGGCTGTGTCTGTCAGACAGGGACACGTCTGTAAAGGTTACAATATAGATAGTATGTGTGTCTAGAGTGTGTTTACGGCTGTGTCTGTCAGGCAGGGACACGTCTGTAAAGGTTACAATATAGATGGTATGTGTGTCTAGAGTGTGTTCACGGTTGTGTCTGTCAGACAGGGACACGTCTGTAAAGGTTACAATATAGATGGTATGTGTGTCTAGAGTGTGTTTACGGTTGTGTCTGTCAGGCAGGAACACGTCTGTAAAGGTTACAATATAGATGGTATGTGTGTCTAGAGTGTGTTTACGGTTGTGTCTGTCAGACAGGAACACGTCTGTAAAGGTTACAATATAGATAGTATGTGTGTCTAGAGTGTGTTTACGGCTGTGTCTGTCAGACAGGGACACGTCTGTAAAGGTTACAATATAGATGGTATGTGTGTCTAGAGTGTGTTTACGGTTGTGTCTGTCAGGCAGGAACACGTCTGTAAAGGTTACAATATAGATAGTATGTGTGTCTAGAGTGTGTTTACGTCTTTGTCTGTCAGACAGGGACATGTCTGTAAAGGTTACAATATAGATGGTATGTGTGTCTAGAGTGTGTTTACGTCTGTGTCTGTCAGACAGGGACATGTCTGTAAAGGTTACAATATAGATGGTATGTGTGTCTAGAGTGTGTTTACGGCTGTGTCTGTCAGACAGGGACATGTCTGTAAAGGTTACAATATAGATGGTATGTGTGTCTAGAGTGTGTTTACGTCTGTGTCTGTCAGACAGGGACACGTCTGTAAAGGTTACAATATAGATAGTATGTGTGTCTAGAGTGTGTTTACGGCTGTGTCTGTCAGACAGGAACACGTCTGTAAAGGTTACAATATAGATAGTATGTGTGTCTAGAGTGTGTTTACGGTTGTGTCTGTCAGGCAGGGACACGTCTGTAAAGGTTACAATATAGATGGTATGTGTGTCTAGAGTGTGTTTACGGTTGTGTCTGTCAGACAGGAACACGTCTGTAAAGGTTACAATATAGATGGTATGTGTGTCTAGAGTGTGTTTACGGCTGTGTCTGTCAGACAGGGACACGTCTGTAAAGGTTACAATATAGATGGTATGTGTGTCTAGAGTGTGTTTACGGCTGTGTCTGTCAGACAGGGACACGTCTGTAAAGGTTACAATATAGATAGTATGTGTGTCTAGAGTGTGTTTACGTCTGTGTCTGTCAGGCAGGAACACGTCTGTAAAGGTTACAATATAGATGGTATGTGTGTCTAGAGTGTGTTTACGGCTGTGTCTGTCAGACAAGAACACGTCTGTAAAGGTTACAATATAGATGGTATGTGTGTCTAGAGTGTGTTTACGGCTGTGTCTGTCAGACAGGGACACGTCTGTAAAGGTTACAATATAGATGGTATGTGTGTCTAGAGTGTGTTCACGGCTGTGTCTGTCAGACAGGGACACGTCTGTAAAGGTTACAATATAGATGGTATGTGTGTCTAGAGTGTGTTTACGGTTGTGTCTGTCAGACAGGAACACGTCTGTAAAGGTTACAATATAGATGGTATGTGTGTCTAGAGTGTGTCTAGCGCTGTGTCTGTCAGACAGGGACACGTCTGTAAAGGTTACAATATAGATAGTATGTGTGTCTAGAGTGTGTTTACGGCTGTGTCTGTCAGACAGGGACACGTCTGTAAAGGTTACAATATAGATGGTATGTGTGTCTAGAGTGTGTTTACGGTTGTGTCTGTCAGGCAGGAACACGTCTGTAAAGGTTACAATATAGATAGTATGTGTGTCTAGAGTGTGTTTACGTCTTTGTCTGTCAGACAGGGACATGTCTGTAAAGGTTACAATATAGATGGTATGTGTGTCTAGAGTGTGTTTACGTCTGTGTCTGTCAGACAGGGACATGTCTGTAAAGGTTACAATATAGATGGTATGTGTGTCTAGAGTGTGTTTACGGCTGTGTCTGTCAGACAGGGACATGTCTGTAAAGGTTACAATATAGATGGTATGTGTGTCTAGAGTGTGTTTACGTCTGTGTCTGTCAGACAGGGACACGTCTGTAAAGGTTACAATATAGATAGTATGTGTGTCTAGAGTGTGTTTACGGCTGTATCTGTCTGACAGGGACACGTCTGTAAAGGTTACAATATAGATAGTATGTGTGTCTAGAGTGTGTTTACGGCTGTGTCTGTCAGACAGGAACACGTCTGTAAAGGTTACAATATAGATAGTATGTGTGTCTAGAGTGTGTTTACGGCTGTGTCTGTCAGGCAGGGACACGTCTGTAAAGGTTACAATATAGATGGTATGTGTGTCTAGAGTGTGTTTACGGCTGTGTCTGTCAAACAGGAACACGTCTGTAAAGGTTACAATATAGATAGTATGTGTGTCTAGAGTGTGTTTACGGCTGTGTCTGTCAGGCAGGGACACGTCTGTAAAGGTTACAATATAGATGGTATGTGTGTCTAGAGTGTGTTTACGGCTGTGTCTGTCAGACAGGAACACGTCTGTAAAGGTTACAATATAGATGGTATGTGTGTCTAGAGTGTGTTTACGGCTGTGTCTGTCAGACAGGAACACGTCTGTAAAGGTTACAATATAGATGGTATGTGTGTCTAGAGTGTGTTTACGGCTGTGTCTGTCAGACAGGGACACGTCTGTAAAGGTTACAATATAGATAGTATGTGTGTCTAGAGTGTGTTTACGGCTGTGTCTGTCAGGCAGGGACACGTCTGTAAAGGTTACAATATAGATGGTATGTGTGTCTAGAGTGTGTTCACGGTTGTGTCTGTCAGACAGGGACACGTCTGTAAAGGTTACAATATAGATGGTATGTGTGTCTAGAGTGTGTTTACGGTTGTGTCTGTCAGGCAGGAACACGTCTGTAAAGGTTACAATATAGATGGTATGTGTGTCTAGAGTGTGTTTACGGTTGTGTCTGTCAGACAGGAACACGTCTGTAAAGGTTACAATATAGATAGTATGTGTGTCTAGAGTGTGTTTACGGCTGTGTCTGTCAGACAGGGACACGTCTGTAAAGGTTACAATATAGATGGTATGTGTGTCTAGAGTGTGTTTACGGTTGTGTCTGTCAGGCAGGAACACGTCTGTAAAGGTTACAATATAGATAGTATGTGTGTCTAGAGTGTGTTTACGTCTTTGTCTGTCAGACAGGGACATGTCTGTAAAGGTTACAATATAGATGGTATGTGTGTCTAGAGTGTGTTTACGTCTGTGTCTGTCAGACAGGGACACGTCTGTAAAGGTTACAATATAGATGGTATGTGTGTCTAGAGTGTGTTTACGGCTGTGTCTGTCAGACAGGGACACGTCTGTAAAGGTTACAATATAGATAGTATGTGTGTCTAGAGTGTGTTTACGTCTGTGTCTGTCAGGCAGGAACACGTCTGTAAAGGTTACAATATAGATGGTATGTGTGTCTAGAGTGTGTTTACGGCTGTGTCTGTCAGACAAGAACACGTCTGTAAAGGTTACAATATAGATGGTATGTGTGTCTAGAGTGTGTTTACGGCTGTGTCTGTCAGACAGGGACACGTCTGTAAAGGTTACAATATAGATGGTATGTGTGTCTAGAGTGTGTTCACGGCTGTGTCTGTCAGACAGGGACACGTCTGTAAAGGTTACAATATAGATGGTATGTGTGTCTAGAGTGTGTTTACGGTTGTGTCTGTCAGACAGGAACACGTCTGTAAAGGTTACAATATAGATGGTATGTGTGTCTAGAGTGTGTCTAGCGCTGTGTCTGTCAGACAGGGACACGTCTGTAAAGGTTACAATATAGATGGTATGTGTGTCTAGAGTGTGTTTACGGCTGTGTCTGTCAGACAGGGACACGTCTGTAAAGGTTACAATATAGATAGTATGTGTGTCTAGAGTGTGTTTACGTCTGTGTCTGTCAGGCAGGAACACGTCTGTAAAGGTTACAATATAGATGGTATGTGTGTCTAGAGTGTGTTTACGGCTGTGTCTGTCAGACAAGAACACGTCTGTAAAGGTTACAATATAGATGGTATGTGTGTCTAGAGTGTGTTTACGGCTGTGTCTGTCAGACAGGGACACGTCTGTAAAGGTTACAATATAGATGGTATGTGTGTCTAGAGTGTGTTCACGGCTGTGTCTGTCAGACAGGGACACGTCTGTAAAGGTTACAATATAGATAGTATGTGTGTCTAGAGTGTGTTTACGGCTGTGTCTGTCAGACAGGGACACGTCTGTAAAGGTTACAATATAGATGGTATGTGTGTCTCAATGCATGTGTTTGTCAGACATAGATATTGATGAAAGGACCAGTATGTGGATATTGCGTGTGTTTATACATATTTTATCATAGATATATGTATGGAACTGTAATACCCGTTGGAGTCGCTGGAGCAATGTAGTGAGAAGTGTGTGAGAGAGAGGGAGAGAGGGCAAAACAAAGAGGTAGAGAGAGAGAGAGAGTATTGGCCACAAGTTCAGTTAATATTGCCTAGACAAAATGCATCGAAGACTATGCCTAGATTTATATGTGTGTGTGTGTGTGTGTGTGTGTGTGTGTGTGTGTGTGTGTGTATGTGTGTGTGTGTGTGTGTGTGTGTGTGCGTGTGTGTGTGTGTGTGTGTGTAATTGGTGTGAGATGCTTAAAGCGTCCGTAAGCGGTATGCCGCTTGGAAACTCTGCTTCGTAGAATCGAGACATATCTGAGGATCTTGCGATTTCAGAGTAAGGTTCGATCATTGCATCGATCGTGCCTCGAGCTGCTCGCCAGAGAAACGATTGTAATATGTCTAATAAATCTTATTCGTCGCACCACTGATTCTCCGTTTCTTATGTGATATATATATATATATATATATTAATGAAAAAGAACAAAGGAACTATTATGACATTATAACAAGTTTATTGCCGACAGCCGTTTCGTCCGACCATATGGTGGGACTTTTCAAGGCATATAACATGTGATTGTAAGTTCATTATTTACATCAACGTATCACTTAAGACTAGCAGTTTGAAATTGTGGTATACATCAGCAGCTCCGCTTGTATATTTGGGGTCTATATTCTAAGGGGGCTCTTTTATATTAGTTGTCGGAATTGTAAAAGGGATGGGTTATGGGGAGTTAAGAGAATTTGAAAATGGCCTGAGAGTCAGGGATTGAAGGTTAAAAATTAGATAATTTATAATTTACGCAGTAAAAGTAAAAGACTTGGGATCTCGTAGAAGCACCTTAAAAAATCCCCCAATAAGTGCATAAAGCTTACAAGCCCCAATAAACTTAACAAACTAGAAGAGATTAAGAGACTAATAAAATAAAATAAAATAAAATAAAATAAAATAAAATAAAATAAAAAAATAAAGATATAAAGTTTCCCTAAAAAAATATATAAAGTTTCCCAAGAAGTTCCCTCGAGAGAAAAAAATTTCTTTCGAAAGAAAAAAACTTTCTTCCCCAGAGATCTCGTTAAAAAATTTCAGAAAATTTACGAAGTTTTGATAATCTCTACTAAGTTGAAAGAAACTAATCAATTAAAGGTTAATCCAAAAAACCTTCAATAAACTCAGAAAAGGCCCCTTTAATATTTTTAATAGGAACCTCCTCCGAGAGACACATAATGGATATCGCGCCCACAAGGTCACCTGTATTGTTTATCCTGCTGTATGTGTGTAAAGTATCCGTGCGTGGGATATCCCTGAGTACATTTTCTTGACTACCAATTGTTAATTGATTGTTTGTTAATTACGCAGGTGTATACCATTATGTCTTTGTTAATCATATGTGATGCTGTATGTGTGTAAAGTATCCGAGAGCGGGATATCCCTGAGCTAATTTTGCTTGACCGTTAATTGTTTATTGATTTTTTGTTAATTAGGCAGGAATATATTATTATGTCTATGTTAATCCTGTATCAATAATTTTATAGTAATTTTTTAATCCTGTATCAATAGTTTTGTGATAATTTTGTAATAATTTTATAATAATTTTATAATAATTTTGTGATAATTTTATAATAAATTTTTGATAGTACATTATTAGATTACTGAAGCTACCTTATACCTTCTTAAAAATACATTTTATAATTATTGTTTTTTAAAAATACATTTTATAATTATTGTCTTTTTGCTTATGTATTTTCTTACTTATAATTTTCTTTAATCTTGCCCAACTTGATAAGCTCTTTGAATTGCTCCCTAATTAAATTACTTAAATTACTTAAATTATTTTATCTATTATACTTAAGTTGTATCTGTTGAAGCAGCCCTTTGAAAATTCCTCGGATATGCCAAATACCGTAATTTTTAACTTTTAATTTATAATTTTCCTCAATTCGTTTTTATATATCCTTAAAGGCTCTCTAAAATTTTAATTCTTCGAAGGGTCTCTCGGAGGAGGTTCCTATTAAAAATATTAAAGGGGCCTTTTCTGAGGGGTTTATTGAAGGCTTTTTGAATTAACTTTTAATTGATTAGTTTCTTTCAACTTAGTAGAGATTATCAAAACTTCGTAAATTTTCTGAAATTTTTTAACGAGATCTCTGGGGAAGAAAGTTTTTTTCTTTCGAAAGAAATTTTTTTCTCTCGAGGGAACTTCTTGGGAAACTTTATATATTTTTTTAGTGAAACTTTATATCTTTATTTTTTTATTTTATTTTATTTTATTTTATTTTATTAGTCTCTTAATCTCTTCTAGTTTGTTAAGTTTATTGGGGCTTGTAAGCTTTATGCACTTATTGAGGGATTTTTTAAGGTGCTTCTACGAGATCCCAAGTCTTTTACTTTTACTACGTAAATTATAAATTATCTAATTTTTAACCTTCAATCCCTGACTCAGGCCATTTTCAAATTCTCTTAACTCCCCATAAACCATCCCTTTTACAATTCCGACAACTAATATAAAAGAGCCCCCTTAGAATATAGACCCCAAATATACAAGCGGAGCTGCTGATGTATACCACAATTTCAAACTGCTAGTCTTAAGTGATACGTTGGACAAGACGACAAAATGAACTTACAATCACATGTTATATGCCTTGAAAAGTCCCACCATATGGTCGGACGAAACGGCTGTCGGCAATAAACTTGTTATAATGTCATAATAGTTCCTTTGTTCTTTTTCATTAATATATATATATATATATATATATATATATATATATATATATATATATATATAAATATATATATATATATCACATAAGAAACGGAGAATCAGTGGTGCGACGAATAAGATTTATTAGACATATTACAATCGTTTCTCTGGCGACCAGCTCGAGGCACGATCGATGCAATGATCGAACCTGACTCTGAAATCGCAAGATCCTCAGATATGTCTCGATTCTACGAAGCAGAGTTTCCAAGCGGCATACCGCTTACGGACGCTTTAAGCATCTCGCACCAATTACACACACACACACACACACACACACACACACACACACACACACACACACACACACACACACACACACACACACACACACACACACACATATAAATCTAGGCATGGTCTTCGATGCATTTTGTCTAGGCAATATTAACTGATCTTGTGGCCAATACATTAAAGTATCTAATTAGGGCGGTGGATTGGCAGTATCGGTAGAGGGTCGGACGCCATGCTTTCCAGCATAGTTACGTCCCTTTACGATCTGAGTTCAAATCCCGCCGAGGTTGACTTTGCCTTTCATCCTTACGGGGGCGATAAAATAAAGTACCAGTAATGCACTGGGTTATTGCTGGCCTTGTGCCTAAAGTAAAAACAATTATTTCTTTTATGTGATGCAGCCTTAGTATTTTTATATACAAATATACATGTTTATTTTCAATATAGAAATAATAAAAAAGAAGGGGAAGTAAAAGGGAAGAAAGAATAGGGAAATATATAAAAAAAAGGAAAGAAAGAAAGAAAGAAAGAAAGAAAGAAAGAAAGAAAGAAAGAAAGAAAGAAAGAAAGAAAAACATCAGGAACGGGAAAGGATGGTAAGAGCTCTGGTGTCGCAGAAGAGAGGGGAGGAGTGAAGCTGGAGGGTCATTGGGCTTTGGGCCTTGGGCAAGGGGACAGAAGTGCTGCACCCCGCTGACAAGACGACAAAAGCATTCCCCCGGACAATGGCCAGTGACACCCGCTCTAACAGCTACCCAGCCTCGTGAGGCTCCCTCCTCAGATGGGCCGCCAACGCTCCGATCTTGCGGAGGAGCTGGGCAGTACGGGGTCCAAGTACGGGGCCTGAGTTCTCGACGGCGACCGGTGCGAAGCGGATGCGGCCTGACAAACCCCGGTATTTGTTTATTTTACGTTCTTCTGTGAGGCGGGATGCGATGCCGGGATTTGTAGCCGAAGAGACTAAGCTGGAGGCAGAGAACGTGTTGCAGCAGGTGGCGTCCCAGATGAGGGATCTACCTCCTTCGAATGGGAAGAGGGTGATTCCGTTGAGAGCTTGCCATCTCCGTGGTCAAGGCCTGCTGGCTCCAGTTGAGATGGAAAGCCATCTGCGTCCAGGCTTCTGAATATGTCGTTAAGAGCGGCGTGTCGGTTAGCTCTTGCCGTTTCAACAGCTAGTCCAGAACTACCTGTTGAAACGGCAAGAGCTCAGCCGTCCTGTCCCGACTCTTTATTATATATATATATATATATTTAATACAATAACAGAGATAGTTTAAAGCTAAACTCTGACTGGTAACCATCTCACTCAACAAACACTAGGTTATATTAAAATATAAACCCAATTTAAGTGTTTGGGGTGCTAACAATATGTATAATGTGGAAAAACCAGTTGTATTATTTTATGAGATATAATTAAAGTTAAAGTATATCTCTCTTTCCAAACAATTGTTTCATTATAAGTTTTCTACAAGTTTGGGAGAATGTTTCCAGTTTATGTAGAAGCCTAATATATATTCATGTAAGAATATATTTAGGTGGGCACTTATAAATCGTCAGTGGAAGCCCATTAAACATTGATATAAGAAAACAATTTCTTACCGCTGTCAAAAATCATGTCCGTAAAGTTTGTCTCTCTCACCTCGAATGACCGCTAAATTTGAAATTCCAGCAGTTTTTGACTGAGGAAGTATCATAGCGACACGAAGCGGGAAGGGGAGACAACCCACGAAATGAGGAAAAAAATAATAATATACACGCGGGTTAATTAGTTTTTTTGAAAACATTATCAATCCAACGTGTTTAAGAACTCAATTGAAAATAAAAAAATAAATATATGCTTGTATAAATTACACACGCATATAGATATTTTCTTAGGCTAAATCAGAAGTTGTACCCGAATAAGAACCGCTTCTCATAACCGCAGTAAATGCAGAAAGTTATGCTATAAAGGGCAAATGGGAATATAATTCTCCGGCCGAATTATTAAGAGTAAAATATAAAACACACGTGGGTTAATTAGTTATTTCAAAACCAATATTAATTCCTCGTGTAAAGAACTCAATTAATATATATATATATATATGTGTGTGTGTGTGTGTGTGTGTGTGTGTGTGTGTGTGTGTGTGTTTGAGTGTGTGTGTTTGTGTCTATTATATGGATATGGATATATATATATTCGCACAAACAAGTGCACTTAATAATGATCTATCTATGTTTTTTTTTCATTAATAAACGATTACTGAAAATAACAGACATGTTTCAATGTGTAAGATAAATTCAAATATTTCTCGTGAAAATATTGACTGTGGGCTCAAAGTTTTTTGTGTTCGTGTGTGTGTGTGTGTGTGTGTGTGTGTGTGTGTGTGTGTGTGTGTGTGTGTGTGTGTGTGTGTGTGTGTGTGTGTGTGTGTGTGTGTGTGTGTGTGTGTGTATACATACAGAACTTCTATACGATAGCGAAAATCCATCGATATCTAAAGGAAAGAATAGCTGATAACCAGTAACTGTTTGTTTGTTCCGTTTGTATCGTTACACAAAACATTTATAATTATCACTTATTTCTGCCAAAATTTCCATCACCCTGTTTGCGATCTGGTCACTAACACAATTCCACGCCACAAAGTATAAAAAACATTTTGAAACAAATAAATAAATGATAAATGTAAGGTGAATTTAAGAGTTTTGTGTTCATCGCCTAATGGTTATGGTGTTGGACTCACGATCTTAAGGTCGCGGAGTCTTTGTGTTCATTTGCAATATATTTTTCTGGTATCAGCAACGGAAAAACCACGGGAAGCATTGCTTCCTTGAGTCGATCCGAAAACCGACTATCTCTTTTCCTTTTAATAAAATTACTTTTTTATAGTCTAATTGCAATATTTGAGTCATTGTATTTTGAATATACGGGATAGTTTTCTGGGTACACATGAGAGACCATTAATCACGATAACGTGTTATTGGTGGGGGAAAATGAGATAAATCCTAAAGCGTATACTAAACCTTGGAGAAGAATTACATCTTAGAAAACTTCTTGTTATTGTGTGATTAACTGTTGTTTGAAACGTTTGGGAAGACACATATCTTACTGTTTAGGGACGTTCAACTGACGATCTTGAAGTCCCGAGGTCGATCAACGGAGGCACATTGTGTTCTTGAGCAAGACACTTTATTTCATATCACTCCAATTCATTCACCTGGTAAAAATAAGTTGTTCAAGGGCCAGCCCCTGTTTCACGTTGAATCTTCCCGTGATCTATTATAAGGGTGCACGTGTCCGAGAAATGCTCAACAATTTGCACGTTAATTTGACGAGCTGGCTGTTGTAGTTGTTCAAACAACTGGAACACGCGTCGCGGAAACCGACGGAGATCCAGCGTCATTTGAATTTTAGGCCAACTGGAACACTCGCCGACGGAACCGATGGAAATCCAGCTTTGTGTGAATATTCGACCAACTGGAACACTCGTCGTCGGAACCGACGGAGGTCCCAGCTTCATGTGAATGAGTGAAAGAAAGTGAAAGGAAGCGGTGATATTAAAAAGAGTGTGGAAAGGTTTGTTAATGAGGCCTGTAATAGAGCAGTCAGAGGAGGAAAAATCAGTCAAGTGAAAAGTGAAAAGGAGTCTGGTGGGTTTGTTAGCTGAGCGGCACAGTATATAAATACATTGTTTACATTGCTCTTTAGAGCATTTAGTTTGTCTAGACATTTATACTTTTATCATGGCGTAAATCTATAGCTGTTTACTAATGTTAAACAAAATGGTCAAAATAAAGAAACTTATTTTTGTTAGCAAGCTTCGATGGCATGTCTCTTTATAACACAAAATATTCCATCACTATTTCTTAAACCATTTACGAATTACTTATACAGTATCTCCTTATATTTTACCAACCTGAATGGTCAACAAGCTAATTGCGAGTTCTTACACACACACACACACACACACACACACACACACACACACACACACACACACACACACACACACGCACAGTAGGGGGTGTCCCAAAAAATGTTTCCACACTTTGATTACCTGTACAGGCAATATTTATAAGAATGGTGTATACATTAGTTTGGGAAACCCTGTATATATATTGCTTATATATATATATATATGTTAAAAAAAAAAAAACTCAAAATAACAAAACACACACACACACACACACACACACACACACACACACAACGGAACAACAACATCAACTGCCACCACCACCACCACCGCCACCGCCGTCGCCATCACCATCACCAGCGACCTTAAGAACAACTTTAATAATAATTTTTCTGCTTTTGGCACGGATCCAGCGACTGGCCAGCGCATCACTGGTACTCTCTTTTGTTGACTCCGTGGAGAGCCATAACTCTATGCTGTAAAGCAATTATAGTAATACTGGACTGTAATACGATCGGCTTCAACTATACAAACTCTTGAAAGTCAACAGTTGACATAATCTGGTAATCTTGTATCAGTAATGACGGTAATATATATATATATATGTGTGTGTGTGTGCGTGTAAGTGAGTAGAGTAGCGTGTGTGTGTGTTTGTTGTGTGTGTGAGTGTTGCTGTGTGCACGCATATGTATGCGTGTGTGTGTATGTCGTACGTATAAGTGTCAATAAGTAATTTTTTTTTTTTTTTTTTTTTTTTTTTTTTTTTTTTTTTTTTTGCGCGGGGACATAGAAATAATCGGGCTGGATGCCCGATCGCGCAGTTAAACCACTGGGAGTGAAGAACCCCTAGCCCATGTCAGGGTATTCTTCTAGGAGAAGGCATCTCAGGAAACTGGGTTAACTCCGATATAAAACCTGCGGCTCAGTAGTTACCGATGATGTTGATCTTTTCTTCTTTTCGGGTTATAGCTACTGTCGCTCAGAGAGTGGGATTGGTTCAGTGCACAGTCTTTCCTCACTTTAAAAATATTCGTCACGCACAGGCATTGCACGAGTGCATTAATAATTATTAATAGTGTATTATTATTATTATTATTATTATTATTATTACTATTATTATTACTTTTTTTTTTTTTTTTTTTTTTTTTTTTTTTTTTTTTTCCCAATTCAATGATGTTCCAGAACAATGTAAACGAGATAATTGCCAATTTGGGTTCTGGAACAACAAAAAAGATCATTGGCAATAAGGGCAGGGGCCCCAAGTTATCACAACCTGGGCCCGCCCGTCATCGTGCCATTGTAATAGAGCCAAACAGGGCATTTAGTCTTGGCTGCTGGAACGTACGGACGCTGCTTGACAGGGATTCTTTGGAGCGTCCTGAACGAAGGACCGCTCTTGTTGCGAAGGAGCTTCGACGTTACGATCTTGACATCGTGGCTTTGTCTGAGACGAGGTTAGCTGGAGATGGTCATCTTACGGAATTTTGTGGAGAATATACATTCTTCTGGAAAGGAAGAGATGAAGGAACCAGAAGAGAGGCTGGGGTAGGATTTGCTGTTAAGACTGTACTGGTGAATAAATTAGAAGAATTCCCAGTGGGGATTAGTGAGCGTCTTATGTCCATGAGAGTTCCGCTGGACAAGGGAAGATATGCTACCCTGGTGAGTGTGTATGCTCCAACTATGAATTCTGTCGATGAAGAAAAACTGTCCTTTTACCATGCCTTGAAAGGTGTTTTAAGAAATATCCCTCAGGCAGACAAAGTCATCGTGCTTGGTGACTTTAATGCTAGAGTGGGTAGGGATTTTAACACATGGAATGTAATCGGAAGGCATGGGGTGGGAAAGTGTAACAGCAATGGTATGCTCTTGCTGCAGATGTGTGAGGAGCTGGATCTGTGTGTTACCAACACCATGTTCCAACAAAAGAACAAATTCAAGACCACATGGATGCATCCTGCATCTAAGGAATGGCATCTTTTGGACTACGTCCTAGTCAGGATGCGTGACAGACAGGATGTGCGGTGTGTTCGTGTTCTTCGTGGAGCTGAGTGCTGGACGGACCACCGCCTGGTACGCGCAAAAGTGAATCTAATCACCAAACGTAAAATCCGGGTTCCTGGTGTTACCCTGCCCAAAAGATTGAATGCTGCTCGTCTTAAGGATAAAAATGTGAAGAGGACATTGGAAGAAGAGATGCAGGCTGCAGATCTTGGTGAGGATTGGCCGACCCTTAAAAAGTCGGTTTATGATGTAGGCAGACGTGTTCTGGGATTGGTGCAGAGAAAACATCAGGACTGGTTTAATGAGAAAGATGTGCATATAGATGACTTGTTGGCTGATAAGAGGCGCGCTCTGTCACGCTACTTGACGGCAAGACCACAGGAGAGGAATACGTTGCATGAGGAGCTCAGGGATGTAAAATCACGTGTTAGGCGGAGTCTTTCTCAGATGAAGGATCAGTGGTGGAGTGAGAAGGCTGGTGAGATACAAACTGCGTCTGATTGCAATAACACAAAGCTGTTGTACAGTCTCTTGCGTGAGGTTTATGGACCGTCTTCTTCTCTGGTGACACCGATTCGCAGCAGGGATGGCAAGGAACTTCTTCGTGACTCACAGGGAATTCTACGAAGGTGGCGAGAGCACTTTGATGATCTTTTGAATCAGCCGTCTGTCGTCAGTGAAGATTTCCTCAATCTCATTCCGGAAAGTCCTGTGAAAGTAGCTCTCGCAGAGCCTCCGACACTTGTGGAGGTTGCAGTGGCTATTTCGAAGCTGAACAGTGGAAGATCTCCAGGTATGGATGGCATACATGCTGAGCTCCTACAATATGGTGGTGAGAGACTCCTGCAACATCTTCACTCTCTGTTTGGAGGGATATGGGCTAATGAATCCGTGCCTGAGGACTGGAGAGATGCGGTAATGGTGGTCTTGTACAAGGGAAAGGGTAACAGGAATGATTGTGGGAACTACAGAGGTATATCATTGCTTTCTGTCGTGGGGAAAGTTTTATGTAGGGTGCTTCTGGACCGTCTGCTGACACACATTGCAGATTGTGTCCTTCCTGAAAGTCAATCTGGTTTTCGTGTTGGACGCGGCACTACTGATATGATCTTCTCAGCTGGACAGCTCCAGGAGAAGTGCATTGAACAGGGCTTGGATCTGTATCAGGTTTTTGTCGATCTGACAAAGGCTTTCGATACTGTCAACAGAGATGCATTATGGAAGGTTCTCCAGAAACTTGGTTGCCCTGATAAGTTCCTTGCTTTAGTTAGGTCTTTCCATG
The DNA here is from genome assembly GCA_964016885.1 of Eledone cirrhosa. Taxonomy (NCBI): domain Eukaryota; kingdom Metazoa; phylum Mollusca; class Cephalopoda; order Octopoda; family Eledonidae; genus Eledone; species Eledone cirrhosa. The sequence goes on from OZ024742.1 coordinate 183,630,291, forward strand.
ACGACATGAAGGCTTGGGTTAATGTCGGAGGTAACATGTCGGAGCCTATCTCAGTAAAAAATGGAGTGAAACAGGGGGATATTCCAGCACCGACCCTGTTTGCCATATACTTTGCAATGGTTTTCTGTATTGC
>OZ024742.1:183637923-183660423 GCA_964016885.1 Eledone cirrhosa
TGGTGGTGTGGTGAGGGTGTGGGGGTGTGGTGAGGGTGTGGTGGTGTGGTGGTGTTGTGGTGGTGTGGTGGTGTGGTGGTGTGGTGGTGGTGTGGTGGTAGTGTGGTGGTGGTGTGGTGGGGGTGGGGGTGTGGGGGTGGGGGGTGGGGGTGGTGTGGTGGTGGTGGTGTGGTGGTGTGGTGGTAGTGTGGTGGTGTGGTGGTAGTGTGGTGGTGTGGTGGTGGTGTGGTGGGGATGTGGTGGGGTGCGGTGGGGGTGTGGTGGGGGTGTGGTGGGGGTGTGATGGTAGTGTGGTGGTGTGGTGTTGTGGTGGTGGTGGTGTAGTGTGGTGGTGTTGGTGTGGTGTTGGTGGTGTGTTGGTGTGTGGTGGTGGTGGTGTGGTGTAGTGTGGTGGTGGTGGTGGTGTGGTGTGGTGTGGTGGTGTGTGGTGTGGTGGTGGTGTGGTGGTGTGGTGTAGTGTGGTGGTAGTGGTCGTGTTGTGTGGTGTGTGGTGTGGTGTGGTGGTATGGTGGTGTGGTGGTGTGGTGGTGTGGTGTAGTGTGGTGGTAGTGGTGGTGTTGTGTGGTGTGTGGTGTGGTGTAGTGTGGTGGTGGTGGTGGTGGTGTGGTGGTGTGGTGTAGTGTGGTGGTAGTGGTGGTGTTGTGTGGTGTGTGGTGTGGTGTAGTGTGGTGGTGGTGGTGGTGGTGGTGTGGTGTAGTGTGGTGGTAGTGGTGGTAGTGGTGTCGTGTGGTGGTAGTGGTTGTGTTGTGTGTTGTGGTGGTGTGGTGTAGTGTGGTGGTAGTGGTGTAGTGTTGTGGTAGTGGTGGTGTTGTGTGGTGTGTGGTGTAGTGTAGTGGTGGTGGTGTGGTGTGGTCTGGTGGTGGTGTGGTGGTGTGGTGGTGTGGTGTAGTGTGGTGGTAGTGGTGTCGTGTGGTGGTAGTGGTTGTGTTGTGTGGTGTGGTGTAGTCTGGTGGTAGTGGTGTCGTGTGGTGGTGTGGGGTGTGTGGTGATGTGGTGTGGTGGTGTGGTGGAGTGGTGTCGTTTTGGTGTAGTGTGGTGGTGTGGTGTAGTGTGGTGGTGTGGTGGTGTGTGGTGGAGGTGTGGTGGAGGTGTGGTGGAGTGGTGTGCTGTGGTGTAGTGTGGTGGTAGTGGTGTAGTGTGGTGGTAGTGGTGGTGTAGTGTGGTGTGTGGTGTGGTGGTGTGTGGTGGTGTGGTGGTATGGTGGTGTGGTGGTGTGGTGGAATGGTGTGGTGTGGTGGTAGTGGTGTAGAGTGGTGGTAGTGGTGGTGTGTGTGGGGGGTGGGGTGGGGGTGGGGGTGGGGGATGTGTGGGGGTGGGGTGGGGTGTGGTGTCGTGTTGTGGGGGGGGGGTGTAGTGGTGTGGGGGGGTTGTGTGGTGTGGTGTGTGGTAGTGTGGTAGTGGTGTGGGTTGGTGGTAGTTGGTGGTGGTGTGGTAGTATAGGGTGCTGTGGTGGTGTGGTGGTGGTGGTGTGTTGATAGTGTGGTGTGGTGGTAGTGAAGTGGTGTTGTGGAGATGGGGTCTACTGCTACTACTACTACTACTACTACTACTACTACTACTACTACTACTCTACTACTGCTGTTGCTGCTGCGATTGCTGCCACTAACATATACACACACATGTACACACACACACATATATATATATATGCACGATGGCAACAACATACGTAGCTAGTGCTACTGCTGCTGCTGTTGCTGTTGTTACTACTACTACTACTACTACTACTACTTTGCTGCTGCTGCTGCAATAGACCTTGAAGCCATCGAACGAAATTGCGCTAGCGGCTAAAACTAGAATGATGGCGTGAACAACAACAGCAGCAGCGCCCTCTGTTGGCTGAGTTGCTGCCTTTCCTTGTAGCACACACACAACACACATACTTACACACATACACACACACACACACACATACACACTCTCTCTCTCTCCCACTCCATCTCATAAACACACACACAGAGTAAAAAGGTCGGTGGTAAACCACACCATACCACACCTCTTCGCACCAAACTAGACCGCACCACACCAGACCACACCCCACCGCACACCACCAGACCACACCAGACCACACCACACCTCACCAGACTACACCACACCACACCTCCCCAGACTACACCCCCACCACAGGCCACTAGACCACACCACACCACACGCCACCAGACTACACCACACCTCACCAGACTACACCCCATCACACGCCATCAGACTATACCACACCTCATCAGACTACACCCCATCACACGCCACTAGACCACACCACACCACACACCTGCACACCACTCCACACTACACCACACCACTACATCACAGTACACCACACCACAACACTCCACACAACACCATACAACACCACCATACCATACTACTCCCCACTACAACACACCACACCACACAGCACTAGACCACAGTACAACACACCACATTAAAACGCACCACAACACAGCACCATACAACAGTACACCACACCCCACACCACAATACATTGCACACCATTACAACCCACCACACTTCACTACACCATCCCACACTTCACTACATCACACTACACCCTACCACCCTACCTCCGCCACAACCCCACAGCACTACACCATAGTACAACACACCACCACACCCCACACTATCAGACCACACCACACTGCATTACACTGCACCACACCACGCTACTCCCCACCACAACACCACAACACTACACCACAGTACAACACACCACACCACGCCTTACTCTACCAGACCACACCACGTTACAACTCACCACACTACACCACACCACCAACCACAGTACACCATACCACACTACATTACACTACACCACACCCCGCACCACATGACACTACACTACATGACACTACACCACACCCCACACCACATGACACTACACTACATGACACTACACCACACCCCACACCACATGACACTACACTACATTACACTACACCACACCCCACACCACATGACACTACACTACATGACACTACACCACACCCCACACCACATGACACTACGCTACATTACACTACACCACACCCCCGCACCACATGACACTACACTACATTACACTACACCACACCCCACACCACATGACACTACACTACATTACACTACACCACACCCCACACTACATGACACTCCACTACATTACACTACACCACACCCCGCACCACATGACACTACACTACATTACACTACACCACACCCCACACTACATGACACTCCACTACATTACACTACACCACACCCCACACCACATGACACTACACTACATTACACTACACCACACCCCACACCACATGACACTACACTACATTACACTACACCACACCCCACACCACATGACACTACACTACATTACACTACACCATACCCCACACCACATGACACTACACTACATTACACTACACCACACCCCACACCACATGACACTACACTACATTACACTACACCACACCCCACACTACATGACACTACACTACATTACACTACACCACACCCCCGCACCACATGACACTACACTACATTACACTACACCACACCCCCCACACCACATGACACTACACTACATTACACTACACCACACCCCCGCACCACATGACACTACACTACATTACACTACACCACACCCCCCACACCACATGACACTACACTACATTACACTACACCACACCCCACACCACATGACACTACACTACATTACACTACACCACACCCCACACCACATGACACTACACTACATTACACTACACCACACCCCACACCACATGACACTACACTACATTACACTACACCACACCGCACACCACATGACACTACACTACATTACACTACACCACACCCCCGCACCACATGACACTACACTACATTACACTACACCACACCCCCCACACCACATGACACTACACTACATTACACTACACCACACCCCACACCACATGACACTACACTACATTACACTACACCACACCCCACACCACATGACACTACACTACATTACACTACTCCACACCCCACACCACATGACACTACACTACATTACACTACACCACACCGCACACCACATGACACTACACTACATTACACTACACCACACCCCACACCACATGACACTACACTACATTACACTACACCACACCCCACACCACATGACACTACACTACATTACACTACACCACACCGCACACCACATGACACTCCACTACACTACACCATACCACACCCCACACCACATGACACTACACTACATTACACTACACCACACCCCACACCACATGACACTACACTACATTACACTACACCACACCCCACACCACATGACACTACACTACATTACACTACACCACACCGCACACCACATGACACTCCACTACACTACACCATACCACACCCCACACCACATGACACTACACTACATTACACTACACCACACCCCACACCACATGACACTACACTACATTACACTACACCACACCCCACACCACATGACACTACACTACATTACACTACACCACACCGCACACCAGATGACACTACACTACATTACACTACACCACACCGCACACCACATGACACTCCACTACACTACACCATACCACACCCCACACCACATGACACTACACTACATTACACTACATCACACCCCACACCACATGACACTACACTACATTACACTACACCACACCGCACACCACATGACACTCCACTACACTACACCATACCACACCCCACACCCCACACCACATGACACTACACTACATTACACTACACCACACCCCACACCACATGACACTACACTACATTACACTACACCACACCCCACACCACATGACACTACACTACATTACACTACACCACACCCCACACCACATGACACTACACTACATTACACTACACCACACCGCACACCACATGACACTCCACTACACTACACCATACCACACCCCACACCACATGACACTACACTACATTACACTACACCACACCCCACACCACATGACACTACACTACATTACACTACACCACACCCCACACCACATGACACTACACTACATTACACTACACCACACCGCACACCACATGACACTCCACTACACTACACCATACCACACCCCACACCACATGACACTACACTATATTACACTACACCACACCCCACACCACATGACACTACACTACATTACACTACACCACACCCCACACCACATGACACTACACTACATTACACTACACCACACCGCACACCACATGACACTCCACTACATTACACTACACCACACCGCACACCACATGACACTCCACTACACTACACTACACCACACCCCACACCACATGACACTACACTACATTACACTACACCACACCCCACACCACATGACACTACACTACATTACACTACACCACACCCCACACCACATGACACTACACTACATTACACTACACCACACCCCACACCACATGACACTCCACTACACTACACCATACCACACCATAGTATTCCACCTCTGTACTCCCAGCCGCCCCGTGGTTTCATCAGGAAAGCTTACTGAAGCGAAATGTTTATTATCTCAGCCATGTCTTTCCCGTTGGCCTTCATCTTGTATATATATATCACCATAGCTATCTTTAACTTCGGTGTAGTATTTCTAGCTTATCATCGACCTAGTCTACATTTTCAGGGACCAAGGAGGTGTTTTAGGTGGTGGGGAACACACACACACACACACACACACACACACACACACACACACACACACACACACACACACACACACACACACACACACGCATGTACACATACTCACGTAAACACAAACACACACATACCCCCCTCATGCGCACACGTACACGCATACACATACACACACAAACACACACACACGTACACACACACGCGCACATACACCTACACACGCACACATACACCTACACACATACACACACGCACACACAAACACTCACACATCCACAAACAAAAACACACACAAACACACACACGCACACACATACACGCACACATACACACACACTTACACGTACGCACACACACACACACATCTATATGTTGAGGTGCTAAAATACCAAATATTTTTAAACTGTGCCTCACTATTATTATACGGCCCTTTATGGTCTGAGTTCAAAACCCTCCGAGGTTAACTTTGCCTTTCATCCTTACGGGGTCGATAAAATAAAGTACCAGTAATACACTGAGTAATCGCTGGCCTTGTGCCAAAGCCAAAAGTAAAAACAATTATTTTCTTTAATGGAACGTTGGTAGGTGGGGGTGGGGCATATACCCCCCCCCCCCCCCCCTGCCACCCCCACAAACACACCCACCCACAGCTCCATGGTCCTTGATTTTAGCATATCCTGTTTACCGTCCTACACCACCACCACCACCAACAACAACAACAACAACAACAACAACAACAACAGCAACAACAACAGCCTTCAATCTTTTGTCCTCCTTCGTCCACTTTTTACTACGCAGTAACATTAATATAATATCATGTGTTTCATTTTCTTTCCTTATCCACCTCCCCCCACTCCCTTATTCTCTCTTTCTCTTTCTGTGTCGCTCTCCCCCCCTCCCTTTACTCCCATTTCTTCCCCCTCCATTGATGGCATTGTACTTGTTATTCTCTTTGTGAAATCAAGCCTACCAATAGCCAGCCAATCAAAATGCAAATAGCAAATCATCTCTTGGGATTAAAGATGTATTTACACTTACTGAGACACTATATAGCTAGAGGTGTGGGTGTGAAGGGACGTGGTTTAGTGGTTAGGGTGTTTGCCTTATAATCTTAACATCATTTCAAAGGGCAGCCATGTCACACACACACTGTCACGCTGAATATCCCCGAGAATTTACGTTGTTGCATGTTTTTATAGAAAGCTTACACGTTAATCTAACGAACATGATGTTCCTTTCATTGAATCAACCGGAACGCTCATCGTCGTATTCGACGGAGGTCCTACTTCGATGTGGGTGTCTTCAAGAATGTTCTATGTTCCTTCATAGTAATGTTATTAAATTAAAGAGAACTGTACAATATAAATTTTAATAAGGAAACGGAACGTATGAGAAGGAAAAGAAAAAATAAAGAAATTAAGCAATGAAAGAAAGCGAAACGAGGCGGGAGCGTTAGATTCTACACCCCTGTCTGAGCAGTACGTTTCAGCTGCACCCTAGAAACAAAATGGCGAATGGATATTTGCAAAGAATGGCCAGTGACATCCTCTACAATACCTACCAACCTCACAGAGCTCCTTTCTCAGATGGGCTACTACGCTTCCTATTTCAAGGAGGAAAACACCAGTTGGGGGACCGAAAACATCTGAACTCTTGACTCTGACCGACACGAAAAGGAAGCAATCGATTAAGCCCTGGTATTTGGTTATCTTCGTCCACTCTGCAAATTTTCCAACTTCTACTAATTATGGTGGGGTTTCCGTTTGCTCCTTCCGGGCTCAATCAAATAAAGTACCAGTGAAGTACTGAGGTTGATTTAATCGACTTTCCATCTTACCACCACCAAAGTTATGAATGTGTGCTAATTTAGAAACCATTATCTAACACACACACACACACACAGACACACATATAGTCAACATTTATGTATCTAATTAACATACATATATTCACATACACACACACACACACACACACAAATATATAATCGGGGTCGATAAAATAAAGTACCAGTAATGTACTGGGTAATTGCTGGCCTTGTGCCTAAAATAGAAACAATTAATGTATCTAATTAACATATACACATATACATATATTCACACACACACACACACACACGCACACACACACACATAGACACACACACACACACATATATATATAGTCGACATTAAAGTATCTAATTAGGGCGGTGGATTGGCAGTATCGGTAGAGGTTCGGACGCCATGCTTTGACGCACAGAGTTACGGCCCTTGTCATTCTGAGTTCAAATCCCGCCGAGGTTAACTTTACCTTTCATCCTTACGGGGTCGATAAAATAAAGTACCAGTAATGTACTGGGTAATTGCTGGCCTTGTGCCAAAAGTAGAAACCATTAATGTATCTAATTAACATGTACACACATACATGCACTCACACACACACACGCGCGTATATATACGGTATATATATATATATTGTGAAATCCATCTATCTACAATTTAATTCAGTATTTAATTCAGCTTTGAAATCAATCATCCCTCGATTTTATTTAAAATCGTCAGACTCACGTAATCTCGAGCCGTGCTTCATTGGTGCCTATTCTTCGTTTGATTAAGGGTATTTTGATAGTCACTGTTTTGCTACAGTGCATCCATGGTGGCAACATCATAAAGTCACAAACATTCAGGCCATCTCTATATCGATTAGGTAACCTACGACTCATTCAGTGATTAAGATAAATTTGAGAAAGAATAGACATGGAAGGTCTAAGCTAACACAAAATCTAACATTACTTACATGAACATTTACTTTGTGAGACTTAACGAGTTTCTTTCAGTTTAAGCGGGGTATCAGATGGCTTCTACTTATTGACATCTGATCTGCCGCCGTCTAGCCTGGAATCAGTTCGTATTCTACAAATAATTACAAGCTCTACTGGGAGAGAATGTACAAATCCGAGGCTGGCACTTACAGACATCTGACATGCCGAGATTCAGCCAGGAATCAGTCAATATTCTATCAATGATTTCTAGGTATATTGGAGCTTGAACAACCAAATCAAAGCTTGAAACTTTCAAACATCTAACTTACCATGAATCCACCCTGGAATCAGTATGAACTCCACCAATGTTACCCGTTTTCAAGTAATACTAGACACGAACATACACATCATAGATTATGATATTAGCATGTTTGAGGACACATGACGGCCGTCAACATACATGATGAAACCCAGTATAGAATGATAACTGCTCTACGATGCACAAAATTCAAGTGCATGGCTGATTTAAACCATCAATCACACTTGTGAAGAGAAACATTGAGTAAATAATATTTGGTCACCGATATGGAGGAGTTGAAATGGCTATTTCAATGTGTCTCCCTCGCTATCCTCCAGGGTAACGCTTTCTCCATTCTCTCCTTTCATACTGGCTAGGCATAAATGGATAGCTGATTCCATAACTCCTCATGGAGTCGTAGAAGCGCCATATTGATATGCGGCGTTTCTCCAGGTCTGAATACAACAGCTTTCTTCTAGAAAAAGATAGAGATAGAAGGAAAGTGAGGGAAAATCGATTTTTTAATTATTTTTGAGAAATATATTATTATCTTTAAATATAATAGTTTCTATGACTTATACATTATTTCTGAGGTTTATATATAAAATAAAGTGGAATTGTGGCGTTGATTCTTTCCACTGAGAATCATAATTTTATCAAATTAATGAATCATAAGAATCTGAAACTAGGATCACTTTTCAAGCTATAGATCCCTTAATGAAATCCTTTACACCGCATCGACTCCCAGATACGTAGAAAAATAAATAGTAAGTAAATAAATGAATTAGTAAATGGAATATAAAATAGGTTATAAAGACTAATTATATGTAAACCAGAAACATGTAGAAGCAAGTTGAATTTTATTGTATTAATTTATGTTGTTTTAGGGCCGGAGATTGGCGGTATCGGTACAGCGTCAGACAACATGCTTTGCAGCATCGTGTTACGGCCCTTTGCGTTCCGAGTTCAAATCCCGCCGAGGTTAGGTTTGCTTTTCTTCCTTACAGAGTCGATAAAATAAAGTACCAGTTACACACTGGGGTCGATTTAAACGACGAATCACCCCCCTCCCCCCAAAAAAAATTTGCTGGCCTTGTGCCTAAATCAGAAACCATTAATTTATGTATTTTAGGTTGGTGGATTAATAGTGTCGTTACAGCGTAGGGCAATTGTTGTTCCGGCTTTTTACGTTGAATTCAAATTCAGGTGATGTCAACTTTACCTTTTATACTTTAAAGATCAATAAAATAAGCTACTAGAAAAGTACTCGATTTTTTCTCTCGCCACAAATTGCTGGCCTTATGCTTAAATTAGAACTCATTATCTATATATCTAAAACAGAGAATGTCTGTCTGTCAGCTCCCTAAAACTCGAGAACCGCCCAACCGATTGTTTTCAAATTACACATGTAATACTTATGATCCTGTGAGTGTTTTGAGAAAAAATTTTTTTCAAATTTTCAATGCCCTAGGGACCGCATTGGGCGATTTAGCAATCTCTCTCTATAATTCTTAGTCTTTCTTTTTAGATAGATACATAGATATAACGTTGCTCCCTTATAATATCTGTCTGTATGTCTGGCTGTCTACATTACGACATTATGACGCTGTGTGTGTGTGTGTATATAGTGTGTGTATATATATAGTGTGTAACGTTTTTCGAAATATTTACTTCTGCGTTCACAGACTGATTTTTTTTAGTTTCAGAAGATCCCGTTAAGGGTGAAAGCAGCGATTCTTTGCTTAAACTTTAATCTGTTATTTTAATAAATATATATATATATATATATATAATTATATATTCGTGTACAGATATTTTTGCATACACAATAACAAAATATAAACGAGGCTCGATAAGGATAAATATATATCAAATATATAAGAACCCTAGAGCAAATCCCGAGCAACGCCGGGCCATTCTGCTAGTTTTATGTATTTTCATTGTTTATACAAATGTCAGGATTTGGTCCAAAAGTTCAATCGAACCCCTTGTGTTATGCCATCGACGCATGGTTAGCCGCATTGATTCAGGGGATTTGATATCGACCTCTTTAGGAGGGCTTTTGTTAAACACAAATATTCGTATCATTCACCAGATAAGAAATAAATTTCACTCACGCCAATGCTGAATAACGACGTAGATTTAAAATAAACTGTTGTTACGGTCTATAAAATTATAACAATTGCTTTTAACTGGGAATTTGCACGTGATTATGTGTGCATAGTTGTGTGTGTGAGCGCCTGTAGATTTGATTGTATGTGCGTGCGAGTAGAGGTGTATGTATTTGGGTGCTTGTGTGCAGTTATGGGTGTGCGTGTGCGTATATAGTTCTGTGTATATTACTGTGGGTATTGTGTATGTGTGTGCGTGTATAGTTATATTTATATACGTTTGTGCGTATCTAGTTATGTATATGCGTATGTATCTGAGGGTGCGTACGAGTGTAAGTGTGTTTATGCGTGTCTGTGTACCTAAAAGTGAGTTTCAGTATATTTTTCTGTTTTAAATCTTAACGTCATGTACCACATAAAACCACATTAGCAAGACATTCCTGAAAAGTATAAAACAGCACTATGACCGCATCACATTAAATATTCGTCTTTAAATTACTATTGCAAATGTTGACAACGATTTGTCCACTAATAAAGATACAATAAACATTTAAATTAACAAAGCTAATTTTAGATATTTTCTGCTAAATCATTACAGAATGCTATGAGTTAATTAATACCCACACACAAAATGTTTTAGCGTAAATAATTACACCACATTAAAAAGTAAATTCTTTACACTGCTACTGCACATTTTCACAACGATCTGTCCACTAATAAAAATACTATAAATATTTTAATTAACAAAGTTATTTTTAGATATGTTTTGCTAAATTATTACAGAATTTCAAGAGTTGTTAAGTGCTGAGCTGTGGATGTTACATAGAGTCTCAAAAGTCAATCTGACTCTGAACTGATATAAAGTTGAAACTGAACAACTTCCAGCTCAGTTGATTCTAGGTAGAAATAATAATTGTTTCGAGGGAAAGAGACTGTAATTATTGGACTCATTGCCTTAGGGACGTAGACACGTTCTGCTGCAGAGACAGACAGAGTGGAAGAGAAGGAGAAGAGGGGTAGGATAAGAAGTGAGACAGAGGGAGGGAGAGAAAGAAAGAGAAAGGCGAAAGAAGAAGAAGAGAGGATAGGGAGAGGGAGTAGAGAAAGGAAGGAGAGAATTGAAGAGATAAAAGGAGAGTGAGAAGGGGAAAGATGGAGACAAAGAAGTAATAAAAGGAGAAAGAGAAAGACGGAAGAGATGATGAACGAGAGAAAGAGATAGTGTATGTAGTTAGAGACAATGGGTGACATACACAAAGAACGAAATAAGAATCAAATTGGGGTTTGATATGAAAGAATGGCTGAGAAAGAAAAAGGTAAACGAGAATTTTTTTGTTAAAATTCTCCAATGGCAAGAAAGAAAATGAAATTCAAACTGGTATTAATGTGGTAAAGGATGTCAGATTTAAAGGAAGGGCGGTTAGGATGATATTTTGTTCAAAGACAAGCGAAAAATAACCAAGTTTGTTAGATGAAGTTTTGTTCCTCCTTGCTGAGACACTATCGAAATAACAGTTTGCTCCTGAAAATGCTTTATCATATTTGTTCCGGCTCTTTGCCGAGATAAACGTTTCCTTTCGTCCTTTCGGGGTCGATAAATAAATTACTAGTACAGTACTGCAGTCGATTTAATCGACTTACCATTCAACCTAAATTAGAAACCATTATTATTTTTTCGTTTTTTCTAAAGACAGTATAAAATATGTGCCTACAAGAATTGAGATTGAAAACATATGCACTAAACAAAAATTGGGTTGATAAAATTGCCAACATACCACACATTTCCCCAAATACAAGTGATTCTGCTTTTGTCTTTATATTCAGATCAGACCAGAGTGATATCAGTAAAGGTAATACGCCCCCTTTAGTTCCTGAGTTTAAAACTGGCGGTGTCAACTGTAATTATATGTCACTGGGATCAATTTACGATGTCTCAACGCCATATTCCAAAAAAGACCAAGCCAGCGGTGGACACACAAATCTCCAAATGGCGACAAGACACAACTGGATTATATCATAAGCAATCGAAAATGGAAGAACAGCGCAAAAAACTGCAGAGCATATGACTCATTTGTTGGTGTTGATCGGACCATCGCATTGTCTCGGCCAAGATACGATTAAGTCTCCGAGTGAATAAAAAGAAATCTGCAAATGCTACTCCTTACAACTGGGCAGTTCTGAATACCAATCCTGAGACTTACAAAACCTTTGTAACCCAACTGGGCAAACGATTTGCTGCCCTACAAGACGCTGCGCCAACAAAATCGTCAAATTCTACATTTAACCACTTTCAAATGGCATTCAAAGAGGCTGCGACCGACACCATCCCTTTAAAACCCAAGGTTAAAAAACGAAAACCCTGGGAAACAGTGAGGATACGCCAAAAGCGCAAAGAGTTGCGAAAAGCTGCAGAATTGAAAGACACTCAACCATCTCCAGAAAACATTAGTAACTTCAATGCTGCTTGTACAGCACTGAAAAGTGAGTATGAAATTGAGCAAGCCGAATACATGCAGAAAAAGATCAATCATATCTCAAGTACTGTCACCAATAAGAGGTCTGCTGAAGCCTGGAAAACTGTCAATGAAATTAGTGGCAGAAAAAGTAGTGACAGAGCCAAACTGAAAGCCCCCAGCCAAGATGAACTGTGGCAACAACATTTTCAGAACCTACTTGGCAAAGCACCACAGATCATCGAAGAAGAAATAATATCCGTTTTTACAGAGGAACACCAAATACAGAAAGGTCCTTTCACTATGGAGGAACTACAGAAAGCAGTGAAAAGTATTGGTAACGGAAAAGCGTGCGGACTCGACGAGATCCCAGCTGAAGTGTGGAAGGTACCTGAATTTCACCTAATCCTACTAGAGTTGTGTAATGGTGTCTATAATCAAGACCCCATAGACAAATGGACTGAGGGATGCATACTCCCTTTTCCCAAAAAGGGCGATCTTGGAATGGCTAAAAACTACCGTGGCATAACACTAATGGCAATTGCCGCAAAGGTATACAATCTTATGTTGCTTAACAGAATAAGACCTATCATTGACCCTTTGCTGAGAAAAAACCAAAAGGGCTTCCACACCAACAGATCAACATCAGGGCAAATACTTACTATTCGGCGTATCTTGGAAGGCGTAAAAGCCAAAAACCTCCCAGCAACTCTCCTGTTTATTGACTTTTCAAAAGCATTCGATTCCATCCATCGTGGGAGGATGAGAGAGATACTTCTCGCCTACGGCTTGCCAAAGGAAACAGTAAATGCCATCATGATGTTATATAAAAACACCCGCGCAATGGTGCGCTCACCTGATGGAGATACCAACTTCTTTGACATCATTGCAGGAGTACTCTTGCACCATATATTTTTATCATCTGCCTCGACTATGTATTGAGAAAAGCCCTGGACGAAAACTTGGTTTCACTCCCACAAAGCGAAAGTGTAGATGTCATGCAGCTCAGAAAATCACCGATGCTGACTCTGCGGATGATTTAGCGGTCCTCGCTGACTACATCACTACTTCACAGCATCGAATCAGTTGCAAAGGAAATCGGACTCTATGTCAACGCAGGCAAAACAGAATATATTTGCCTGAACCAAGACTCCTCAGTTGGTATGCGAAGTCTAAACGGTGATATAATCAAGCAAGTTGACGACTTTAAATACTTGGGTAGCTATATCGCCTCCACAGAACATGATGTTAACATCAGACTGGGAAAAGCTTGGGGAGCATTGAATGCAATGGAAAAAATATGGAAATCAAACCTGCCGGCCAAACTGAAAAGGAATTTCTTCAGAGCTGCTGTGGAATATGTGCTTGTTTATGGCTCTATCACTTGGACGCTAACGTCAAAACTGGAGAAAAAGCTAAACGGGGCATACACACATATGCTCCGTGCTGCTTTAAACGTATCTTGGAGGGAACACCCAACAAATAAAGATCTCTATGGCAATATACCACATATCAGCAAGTCAATACGTAAACAGAGACTCAGATTTGCTGGCCACTGTTGGCACAGCAAGGAAGAAATAGCAGGCGATGTATTGTTATGGAGTCCATCTCATGGAGCAAGAAACGCTGGTCGTCCTAAGAAGACATACGTCAAGCAGCTTGAGGACGATACTGGATGCACTGCGGAAGAACTGGCAAACGCTATGAGAGACAGGGATGAATGGAGGAAACGTATCGTAGAAGGCCGAGCAAGCTCGACCTGATGATGATGAATGGGATCAATAATGTCCATATCAAATATGGGGTGAATGAGCGTGGTTTAGTAGTTAGAGTATTCTGCTAACGATCATAAGGTAGTGAGTTTGATTCACAGCTCCGAGTTGTGTCTTTGAGCAAGATATTTTATTTCACGTTGATCCAGTCAAGCCAGCTGGAAGAAATGAGTTGATGTGTGATTCAAATCATCGGCGTTGTCACACAGTGTCACACTGAATCTTTCAAAGAACTTCATTAAGAGTATACATATCCGTGGAATGCTCAGCCACTTACACACTAACGACTCTGTAATTATACAGGGAAACACCAGAGCGACTGACAGGTCATCGATTCAACCTTGATACACATGTATGTACATATATATAATTTAATATAGAAATGGCTTCTACAGGACTAGAACTGTTTCATTTGTATGAAACAGTTCTAGTCCTGTAGAAACCATTTCTATATCAAATAATGATGTTTACCAATGTATTGAGTACTTTTTTAACTGTGGTTACCCCCGATTTCACTTGGGATGTACACACACACACGCGTATATATATGCACGTACGAATATATGTATGTATGTACGTATGGATGTGGGTATGTATGTTTGCATGTATGTATGTATGAATATATGTATGTATGAATATTTGTATGTATGAATATTTGTATGTGTATGAATGAATGTATATGTATATGTGTGTATGTATGTGGGGATAAAATTGATAGAAATCCCGACACGTGTTAATACTAATACTAAATAAATAAGGAAAATATTTACTTAGCCCGACTTATAACTAGTTTGCATTTTAGTTTCCATCATAGAGACTTCTAATATTTCTATCAGCCTATTTATATTCACGGTTTGTTTTTACCCAGCTAGACACGTGCATATTAACTTGACTCAGCTTAAAATATTATATAATCAAAGTTTATCAAAAATATTCCAGAAATTCTGATTTATAATTATTATTCAGTATGTTATAGGCGGTGGATTAGCAGTATCGGTAGAGGGTCGGACGCCATGCTTTCCAGCATAGTTACGTCCCTTTACGATCTGAGTTCAAATCCCGCCGAGGTTGACTTTGCCTTTCATCCTTACGGGGTCGATAAAATAAAGTACCAGTAATGCACTGGATAATTGCTGGCCTTGTGCCTAAAGTAGAAACAATTATTCAGTATGTTATAAATATCACTGCATCATAATTACGGAATGTTGATAATGATAATGGTTTTTTTGATTTAGGCACAAGGCCAACAATTTTTGGGGAGGGGAAAATCGATTAAATTGACTCCAGTGCATTACTATTACTTTACTTTATCCCGCCGATGTTAACTTAGTTAACATCGGCAGGATTTGAACTAAAGGGCCGTATCTCTGTGCCGAATGTTGATAATGGTTTCTGATTCAGGCACAAGGCCAACAAGTTTGGGGAAAGTCGATTAAATTTACCCCAGTGTGTTACTGGTGCTTTACTCTATCGACCCCGTAATGACGAAAGACAAAGTTAACCTCGGCTGGATTTGAACACAAAACGTAAACGGACGTAACTTTATGCCACAAAGGATGTTGTCTGACGCTCTACCGATACTGCCAATCCCCCACCCTAATAATTGTTTCTGATTTAGGCACAAGGCCAACAATTTTTTTTGTGTGTGTGTGTGGGGGGGGGGGGGGGGAGTCGATTACATCGAACCCAGTGCATTACTGGTACTTTATTTTATCGACCCCGTAATGATGAAAAGCAGAGTTAACCTCGGCAGGATTTGAACTTAGAGACGTAACTATATACCACGGAGCATGTTGTCCGACGCTCTGTCGATACTGTCAATCCTCCGTCAATAATGATAATTGTTTCTACTATTGGCACAAGGCCAGCAATTACCCCAGTACATTACTGGTACTGAAGTATGAAATTTCAAGAATGTGAAAGATGAAAAAGTGATAAATTGATAGAAAAATTCTGAATTGAATCTTAGAGTGGATATGTTAGAGAAAGCTTGTTTGCTAGGATAATACGACATGTATTGGATCGAAACTGAAAAAAAGGAAACAATGTCATGATGTGAAAGACCATTGGAGGTGGTCCGCTAGCTTAACTAAACTAGGAATTAAAATCAATCATGAGGGATTGATCTTAATTCATAACAATGATTTCAAGTATAGGCACAAGGCCAGTAATTTAGGGGAAGGAAAAGTCGATTAAATTGACCCCAGTGTGTTACTGGTGCTTTATTTTATCGACCCCGTAAGGATGAAAGGCAAAGCTAACCTCGGCGGGATTTAAACTCAGTACGTAAATGACCGTAACTCTATGCCACAAAGGATGTTTCCAACGTTCTACCGATACTGCCAATCCACTGCCCTTAATTCATGATAATAATTGTTTCTACATTTGGCACAAGGCCAGCAATTATCCCAGTGTATTACTGGTACTTTATGTTATCGACCCCGTAAGGATGAAAAGCAAAGTTAACCTCGGCGGGATTTGAACTCAGACCATAAAGGGACGTAACTCTTTGCTGCAAAGCATAGCGTCCGACCCTCTACTGCCAATAAGGATTTATTTATTAGCCACACAGAGCTGACATTAAGCAAACAATAGACAGCTCAGGACAATGCGTTTTTGTGTGTAAAAATGTTATAACAAAACTAAAAAAATAAACATTTAAAAAATCAAACGAAACAAACGCCACAAAAAACCATGGTCATCCTGACTGCTGGAGCAAATGCCCCTCCCAGTTGAGTTCTTCCTCAAGTCTACATGTGTATGTTCAGAGCAGGCCCATTCACTCGAGTCACACTCACTACTCTCACCTAGTCGGTTGGAAGGTAGCACTTCTCTCTCTGTCTTGATTTTCCTCTTCAAGTGAAACCTGAAAAAGGTAATTAGGGTTTCCTCCAAGAGGTAGCTACATGTTTTCAACCATTTTAAATGCGTTAACCACAGGATTCTTTTTCGCTATGCTACCATGCAGACAAAAAGTGCCTGTCCTTTCCCTGTAAAGGAAGACAGCAAAGCGATCTTCACGATAGACTCAGTTGTAGGCGGATCCGTCATACGTGTAACAACAGGTGTTCGACATAAACCCACAAGCCAGCAATACTGAGAGAGAGAGAGAGAGAGAGAGAGAGAGAGAGAGAGAGAGAGATTGTATCGTGGAAAAAAGATTTTAGTCACTTAAAAAGACAGAAACTTATATTCATTTGTGTTTTATTCCTTAAAAGTACAGTGTTATGATGAGACGAAATGTTTCGTTGCACGTCTGTGTTGCCGACTACTGACACAATTTCGCTGCATCTAATGGACATTGTAGAGTAAATTCTATTCATGTTCTATGCCTTGCGCCTTTGTTATAACAACGATATCTGATACAATATTTCTATATCAAATGTGATATTTCTATATCTGATGAAATATTTCTACATCTGACGAAATATTGATATATCAAGTGAGATATTTATAGCGATACAATATATCTATATCTCATAAAATAATTATAGTGCTGATATATTTGCATATCTGATGATATATTTATAACGATAGGATACATATATTACGATATCTGAGGAAATATTTCTACATGTGATGAAATATTTATATATCAAGTGAGATATATCTATATCTATGGAAAAATTTATATATTAAGTGAGATATTTCTATCTGATAAAATATTTCTGTATCTGATGAAATATTTCTATAATTGATGAGATATTTCTATATCTGATAACATATTTATAGCGATAAGATAGATATATTTCATCAACGCCCAGCGTCTCTCCAAGAACACACCCTCCATAGAACGCCAAGGAGTTTCCAGCGATTGTCCTGTATCTGATGATATATATTCTATATCTTAGGAAATATTTCTATATCTGATGATTATTTCTATATCTTATGAGAAATTTCTATATCTGATGTTATATTTTGATATCTGATGAAATACATATATCTCTATACCTGATGAAATACATATATTTTTATAACAATAATTTCCTTCGCTCTCCAACTGTTTTCGAAGTTATTTTCAATGGATCCATCATTCATTGAAATCCCATCTACTATATAATTTTGTCGAGGTTGGAGCTTGGAGGGAGGGGTTCGTGGGGTAGCTTTGTGGGGAGGCTTCGTAGCTGTTGCTTCCCCCAGGCTGGCTTCTTTCAAATCATGTCAACATTTTTGTTGGAAAACTCACATTTTGTGAGGTTTGTAATACAGAAACCTGTCCAAACCATCTAAGCATGAAAAACCGGAGCCTAAAATAATGACAGTGAAAACGAGATTCATATATATACGAGTATATATATATATATATATATATATATATATATATATATATATATGTATATATATATAAAAGTTGATGGTTATTTATATTTGTTAATTTTATAAGTACATCATAAGCTTTACATACCGAAAATGTTGACATTCTTATAGGTAATTTTCGTTAAAGATTACATTTAGGAAAATATTCAACAGTGTAAATTTTCCTTTCGCTGGCCAAGTTAAATCCTTTAAATTTTGTCTTCATAACATTCAGAATTTTAGAAATGTTAACACATTTATAGAATTTATAAAATTAATAAATATAAATAACCATCAACTTAAAAAAAAACTTAAAATTTTGATTCTTCACCCTTAAAATAACATAAATTAAATATTTTGAAACTTAACCGTTTAGCCTGTAAGGAAAAAAAAAATTTTCTGCATATATTACTCCCCTTAATCTCTCACTCTCTTTAAATCTTCTATCAGTTGCGTTCATAAACAGTTATAATTCAAGAGACGTTTTCCTAGATAACCATAACTTGTAATATCCCACATTTTAAAATCTCTATAGCTGTCACATTAAGCAACGTTTTTCTTACTCATACATCCTCTATTGAATTTATTACGTTTTCGCATTTTCTCATTATTAGGGTATAAATGTTGAGTTTTCTCTTAGGTTAATCACTACATTGATTAAATCTTAACCATTTAACATCTCAGGGTATGTCATGTTCACTATATTTTGTCTGATGAGGACGTACTGTTGTACCGCTGAAATATGTATAATAAAATTTAATTGATCAAAAGAACATGTATTTTATTAATATTTGTATTTTAATATTAATAACTCTGGAAAATTATATATATGTAGAGTGCTTCCAATCTACTGTAAAACTCATTCTTTGATGTACTCATTGAATCTTGTTTAACTCTTTAATATATATAGCTCCCAACTGGTTGAGCGCTTTTCTATACAATAGATTGTATATTCAATAAATATGGATTTCTTAAACTTCCCGACTTCCCTCAAGGATATATCCATACCTTCAAATGAAGAATACACGAGGAAAATTATCGAACAGACAAACTCTTTTATTAGAAGAATGAGATGGCGAACATTTCATTTCGAAAATAAAGTTGCTGCAAGAAAAACCATCAACAATCATTTTGAATCTTTATTTAAATCAAGAAAGAATCCTCCATACAACAAACTCCTGGAGGACTTTGAGACCTAAATGCTCGGTATAATTAAAACAATTAAATTTCGGAAAAATCCATATATAGGTCACCAATACCTTAGAACTCTAAAAGAAAAAAATCATGGAAATAAAAAAGTTAATAAAATATTGGTTAAATCGGACAAAACTAATAATTTATATGGGATAAACAAACATGAATATAACAACTTGATTTTAAAGGAACTTAGGAACAATATAAAAAAGCCCCGGCTGATGATCTTACTGAAATTAACGAAGATGCCTATAAATTAATTACCAAT
The DNA here is from genome assembly GCA_964016885.1 of Eledone cirrhosa. Classification (NCBI taxonomy): domain Eukaryota; kingdom Metazoa; phylum Mollusca; class Cephalopoda; order Octopoda; family Eledonidae; genus Eledone; species Eledone cirrhosa. The sequence continues at coordinate 183,658,739 of OZ024742.1, forward strand.
TTAGGAATAAAAGTAAGAACCGAGCCATTTATACCTAGGCAGCCGCGGATTAACTTAAAGGATCACAAAAGAAACTTCGAGGAAGATATGCCAGTTAGATTGATTGCTCCATCCAAATCGGATATTGGAGTAATCAGTAAAAACATCATCGATAGAATCTTACCCACTCTTAAATTGAGATCTAATTTGAGCTTGTGGAAAGATACGAATGAAGTTATGACTTCATTCGTATCTTTCCACAATGGTACTGGAATATAGATGATAAGAAAAACCATAAATTCACCCAGATGGACATAACAAGCTACTATTCTTCCATAACACCTAACCTTCTAAATAAGGCTCATTCATATGCTTATAAGCATACTGATCTAACCACGAATGAAATTGATATCATACTAACAGCCAGAAGAACTCTTATTAACTTCAACAATGAATATTGGACCCGCTCAGATAGAGATAGAAACTTTGATGGGGGCATCCGATTCTGCGCAAATCACAGATCTTCTGGGAGTTTTCATATTAAATATGATAAATAGAAAACTGCCGGAGATTACCGGTGGTTTATATAGGGACGATATTTTATTTACGGTGGTCAAACACAACAATATAGAACTAAATAGAGTAAAGAAAAGTATAATAGAATTCTTTAAAATGTATGACCTTAAGTTAGAAGTAGAAAATGGTACCAAAATAGTTAATTTCCTAGACGTTACGTATAACTTAAACACTGGATTTTATTACCCTTTTCAAAAGCCCAATGAAAACTATGTTAGTAACCATCCCAATCACCCTAAATCTGTAAAAGAAAGCTATAGTAAATAGTGTGATCAGTTTTTACGGTGAATTTATAAACCAAACTACTATCTATAAAACGAATTTATAAAATATCAGCCAATAAAGCTATATTTGATGAAAATCCTGAATACTACAACAACGCGTTAAAAAGAGCAGGATATGTGAATAATATAGAATATGTAGATAATAATAATCCAAGTCTTAATCCCGATAAAAAAAACAAACATATATAAACGAAACTCTAATAATTATAATTCAAACACCCATATGCCAAACAAATTGAGGAAAAGAACTAGAACTAAATCAGTCATATGGTTCGCCCCCCTCCCCCCTGCTTCGGTTGCAGTTAGAACACCAATTGCAAAATTATTCTTTAATGCTCTGGACACCTCTTTCCCTACTCAAAATAAATACCATTCCATTTTTAATAGACACACCATTAAATTGTCGTATTCTACAACTATGAACATGGCCCAAAACATTGCTAAATTAAACACTAAAATTCTAAAACAGAACCAGCATAATGATCTTAATAATAGCGTTAACATAAATTATACTAAACCAAAATGTAATTGTAGAAATAAAACTGACTGCCCTCTGCAAAATAGATAGTAATTTGGTTTATAAATTCACCGTAAAAACTGATCACAACACATCCAACTACATAGGATCGACTTCTTCTACATTTAAAGCCAGATTTGCGAACCATAAATGCTCATTTTCGAACTCCAAGAGGAAATCAACCACTTCTTTATCACAGTTCATATGGTCATTAAAAGAGAGGAATTTAAAATACTCCATTCTTTGGACGAAGCTTCGGAATTGTGGAGTTTACCGCAACTCAAGTATATCAAGTAACTGCGCGCTCTGTACAATGGAGACCCTGTTGA
>OZ024742.1:183665423-183670423 GCA_964016885.1 Eledone cirrhosa
AGCGAGGAAACATTTGGAGAAAGTAATTACAAAATCATATGCCACTGTGAAAGTAATGTAACATTTAGCTGTGTGTCTCCTATAAACATTCTACTGATTATATGGAATCTTTATCCGGTAGCAAACTTATTTTGTTTGGATGTAATCCCTTTTTATACCAACCTAGCCAAAACTGGCACTGGTTTTATGAAACTAAGCCACGTATTTTAGATGGCGGCGGCTGCAGTTTCTTCTTCTTCTTCTTCTTCTTCTTCGCCCACTTATTCCTTGGAGGCTCCTCAAATACTCCTTCCAGCGGGTCGTGTCAGAAGCAACCTTCTCTTAATTGATTCGGTTGGATCCCCAAGAGAAAGCAGCCGAGCTCATGAATGTTATCCAACCATCTTGCTCAGGGTCTACTCTTGGGTCTCCTGTCGGCTGGCTTTTGCCCGTAAAATCTGTCCAGTGATTCTTTCCTGAGACATTCTAACCACATGTCCATAATATCTTAATTCGGAGGAGTAGCGGCTCTACCTGTATTGACTCTCTGGTCTCCTAGATACGTACTCTATCAAGTATCGTTACTCCAAGGACCCTTCTGAGGAACCCCATTTCGACCGCTTGTATTCACGATCATATTCTTGGATAATGACCGAAAGAATACTTTAAAGGGCTTCTATATTAATTATAACTTAATTTTATAAGAATCATATGTTCAGTTTCATTCTTAATTAATAATTTGAGTAAATCCTCCAAAATTCTCCATTAATCATTTTGATATTAACCCAGCCAAAACCACTCCTGGTCCTATAAAACAAAACCACCCATTTTAATAGGTCCCTAATTAAATTAAAATTTAACATAATTGTATATAAAACTCATATGTTAAGTTAGTATTTTATTAATGAAATAATTAATAATTTCAGTAAATCCCTAAAAAAAATGTTCGCCAATTAATTAAAATATAATCTATTTCATTAGAAATACGATCACGTTCACGAAAAGGCTAAAATGGAAATAAGAAGAATGGGAGATATGAAAGGAAAAGCAGCAACAACAATAAACTGATAAAGATATGATAAATAAAGGTATGATAAAGAAGAATGTACAGTCATATTTTTCATTTAATGACCGTGAGGGTGACCTTTTCGCGGGTCGGTCATTTAAAAAAAATGACTAAATTAAAACATTTCGAAGATCAAAATAATTTTTTACTGAAAAATTGAAGAAACCTAATTTTTAAATGTCCTAATATAGTCCGTTATTAGCGGCCTTCTTTTTTTCTTGGTTCTCAGCAAGCTTTCACGCAGTTGACCAACAATTATCAGTGCATTGTTTTCATTTTTCAGAAAATATCTTTCAAGGTCCTCCAAATATGCCAAGGCGTCCGCATATCCAATTGTGCCCTTGGGCGGATCTGTGATGCAAGACTCTTCTAGTTCTTCACATTCCATTGTATACTCATTGAGATTTTTCAAAAAATCATCATCAATATCAATCCTCCTCAGTTGGGCAGTAGTTTAATTCAGCTTCTACTAGTGTTTCTTCTAGCGCGTATTTTCTATTATCATCTTGAAATTCCGGTTTTCTCACGGAGGACTATTCGTTTTCATTCTTATCAATGGAGCAGCGCCAGTTATCAAACGCTTTCGTGAAACAGTTTTTTATTGTTTTTTTTATCACTGCACCCCACGATTCGATGCACAGTGGCAGAGAATCGACTATTTTGTACGCTTTTAATTGTATTTCATAGGATTTTTCTAAATTATCTTCCTCCATGCATAGATTCCTTGTGAGAATTTTTTTGTATGATCGAATGACTCCCTGATCAAGGGGTTGTATTTTCGATGTTGTGTTTGCAGGGAGATAGTAAAGTTCAACATTTGAAAATTCTTTGTCGATACAGTGTACAGTTGCGTTGTCCAAAAGCAACAGAATTGTTCTATTGGAACTAATCATTTGATCATTTAATCCCTCCAACCAATCTAGAAAAATTGTAGTTGTCATCCAGGCCTTTTTACTGAATGTGTGTTCTACGTTCATGGTGTCGAAATTAAGGTCCTTGAAACCCCGTGGGCACTTGTACTTTCCTATAATCAGAGGTTTTAGTTTTTCACCCAACATGCTAGTGCAGAACAGAATGGTGAATCTTTCTTTGCAAAACTATCCACTTGCCTTGTCCTCGTCGCTGAGAATTAGTGTTCTGGTTGGAGGGCACTTAAAAAAACAGGCCCGTTTCATCACAGTTGAACACGTCTTCTGGCCGGTATTTTTTGTAAATTTTGCCGAATTCGTTCCAAGTTTCTCTCAAAATGATGGGGTCCACCAATCCTTCCTCTCCAGATATCAAACCGAATTTGATCCCTATTTTGATTTGAAGCGTGTGATCCACATAGAAGAAGCTTTGAAATCGTGTACACCCAATTTTTTGTTTATTTTAATCGCCATTATTGCCAAATGGTCATTGGTCATTGTGTGATTTGCCTTTCTTTTCTTTTGAACCCACTCATATAAAATTTTGTAGACATCGTCGTTTTTTTGCTCTTGAGAATGTTTTTTCGAGCATTTAATTCATCGTTTTGGGTCAAATATTTTTCTTTGATTTTCACAATTTTGTTGCAAGTTGGTCTTGGGTAACACTAGGATTTGCCAATTTGTAATCAATGACCTTCTTTTTCTGATCAATAGTAAACGTCTTTCGCTTTTTCTTGATGCTACTTGCTCTTGGGTACATGGTGTAATATTGTTTTGGGTTAGGAAACATGACAAGTTACACACAAGTTAAATATATGTCCAGCCACGTTTAGCTACTTTATTAAGACTCTCTAGAACGCTCAAACAGCTCCCTTTGTGAGCGGCCAGACAAGGGGAGGTAACTCTGGTTCAAACCACGACACATGGGTATGTTCATTGCAATTTTTGTCAAAACGTGGTCATTAAAAAAATAGTCATTAACTCCGATCGCCTAGAATTAAATGGCTGGAAATCCGATTTATCGGTCATTAATTGAAAAAGTCATTAAATAAAAAAACGACTGTAACAAACAACTATGGCTCCGCTCTCCCATATAACCCACGCAGAGTGAATTTCGTTATATATATGGTCAATATGGCGGTGGATTGGGAATATCTGTAGAGCGCCGCACACCATCCTTCATAGGATATAGTTACGGCCCTTTACGTACTGATATTAAATCCCACAGATGTCAGCTTTGCTTTTCATTTTTACGGAGTCGATAAAATACCAGTAACGCACTGGGGTCAATTTAATCGACTTTTCCCTCCTCCAAAATTGTTGGCCTTGTGCCTAAATCAGAAACCATTATAAATATTGTAAAGAAAGGTTAATAGTAGAATAAGAAGTGAACCAGGTAAAGGTGAATCGTATGGTGGTGAAGCAAGTGACATGGTACTACATTCTCTATGTATTCGTTTCCCCCACAGGAATGTAAATAATCAAATTGATAAGTTGCCAAGTTCTACCTCATAATAAATGTCATCAAAATGGTAGTTCGTTTTTATGTCTTTAGGTTATTTACATTTGCTCAGTGGGAAAATATTCTAAATATTCAGACAGTATTTTTGGATGAGTCTAATGAAAGCTAATTAGAATCAAAGCTTATGATGCTGCATGCTATGACATGTTTTCAGATACCAACGTCATAACTTCACCCACAAACCCAGACACCGCCACTCGTGACGTAGAGGAGCAAAATATATCACAATACCAAGCTTTGACTGATCGTTTCCATTTTGTACCGGTTGCTGTTTTTCTCGGTAAGGTCGGCATGAGGGCATCTCGTCTGTGGACGGAGTTACGTCAGGCGAAATGGCTGATGCAGCTGATGTCGCTGGCTGTTCTCCGTGGCGATGTTTTCATCATTTTGAATGTAATATGCTAAGGTGTTGAATTCTCCTCCCTCATTCCCCCACTTCTTCCTTTTTTTCTTTTCACTCTCTTCATGTTTGTAACTACATATATACTACTGTATACAAAATTTTGACTCAATAAAATATTTCAGGTATTGTTTGGCAGTTTTTTCTGTACCTTTTCAAAAACTGGTTTTGTTTGAATAAACAGCATTTAAAGAATTAATTTATCTTTTTAGTTACATTAGAAAACTGGTTTCGTTTAAATAAACAGCCGTTAAAGAATTATTTTATCTTTTAAGTTATATTAGGAAAACTGGTTTTGTTTGAATAAACAGAATTTAAACATTTTACCTATTTAGATATATTAGAAATAACTGGTTTTTATTTGAATAAACAACATTTAAACAGTTACATAAGGAATAGAGAAAGACAAGAAATAAGATAAGATGAGATGGAGAGATGAACTGGATAAATATGACAAAAATTATGTATGAAGCACCAAATGTCGACAGTTTTGGCAAGATAAGGTAAACTTTGTCGTTACTTTGCAGTGACTCCCAAAAGGGTTCATTTAATTGGTTGAAATAATTACAAAACGTTAATATATTTAGCAAGATAGTGAATCGGTAGAGTCATTAGAACGTCGGAGTGAATGGTTTACGTTATTCGTTCGGTTCTCTGTTCGCTCTGAGTTCTAATCCTGCTGATGTCAACTTTACCTTTTATCCTTTCGAGGTCTATAAAACAAACTTACTAGTCAAGTATTGTGACCGAGTTTTTTTCCTCTCTTCTTATCTCTTAAATCGGCCAAGTTTAGAGAGGATGGGCTTCGCCAGGTTTAAAGTACCCGAGAAACTCTGCATTCCCTGACGGTGACCCTACGCCTCCGCCAGAAATGATTTAACACAGTGTCATTTTCTTTAAGAATATCACAGTTCTTAATTCATCAACTTACAAGAGTCCTAGTGAATACATTTTAAAATCACTTTCTTAGACAATTTTTATTATACAAATAGGAAAGAAAAGAAACCGATCATCAGATCGGATCAAGGAAACAATGCTTCCATTGGTTTTTCCATAGCTGGTACTATATGTCGGTTACAACTTCTACTTCTAGAAATGAAAGGAACTGATCGTCAGACCTGACTA
>OZ024742.1:183675423-183685423 GCA_964016885.1 Eledone cirrhosa
GGTTCAACTATGTCTTCTTGGATTTGTTCTGGTAAACCATGCTGAATGTGTTCAGATAATTCTTGCTGGGTGTTTTCTGGTGAGCTTTGTACAATGCGTTCAGAAGAGTTTTGCTGAGTGTGCTTTGGTAAACAGGATGAAATTTCTTCAGATAAACCTTGTTGTATATGTTCAGGTGTGTCTTGTTGGATATGTGTAGGTACGTCTGATTGGATATGTTCACTTACATCTGATTGGATATGTCCAGGTACACCAGGTTGGGTGTGGTGAGGAGAGTCTTGTTGGGTGTGTTCAGGAGAGCCTGTCTGGTTGTGGTCAGGGGTGGTTTGCTGAATGTGTTCAGAAGAGCCTGGTTGTATGTGTTCAGGGGACGTTTGTTGGGTCATCTCAGGTGAAGTTTGTTGGGTCATCTCAGGAGAAGTTTGTTGGGTCATCTCAGGAGAAGTTTGTTGGGTCATCTCAGGAGACGTTTGTTGGGTCATCTCAGGGGACTTTTGTTGGGTCATCTCAGGAGACGTTTGTTGGGTCATCTCAGAAGTTTGTTGGGTCATCTCAGAGGACGTTTGTTGGGTCATCTCAGGGGAAGTCTGTTGTGATTGTTCAGGAGAATCTTGTTGGATAGTTTCAGGACTGGTTTGTTGGATGTGTTCAGGAGACGTTTGTTGGATGTGTTCAGGGTTCGTTTGTTGGATGTGTTCAGGGGACGTTTGTTGGATATGTTCAGGGGATGTTTGTTGGATATGTTCAGGACTGGGTTGTTGGATGTGTTCAGGAGACGCTCGCTGGATGTGTTCAGGGGATGGTTGTTGGGTGGATTCAGGGGAAGTTTGTAAGGTGTTTGGAAGTGAGTCTTGTTGGATAGGATCAGGTGAGCGTTGGCGTGCCTGTTCAAGGGAAGTTTCCTGTGACTGTTCAGGAGGAACTTGTTGGTTATGTTCAGGAGATGACGTTTCTTGCATGGGCTCAGGAGAGTCCTCTTGCATGGGTTCAGGGTAGTCTTCTTGCATAGGTTCAGAAGACTCTTGTCGGATACTTTCAGGAGATTCTTCTGGGATGTCTTCAAGTGATTGATCTTCCATGTGCTCCGTTGTATCTTCAGGAATATTTTCAGGTGAGTCTTCTTGCATGTCTTCAACTAAATCTTGCTGATGGTTCTCTGTCGAAACCTGTTGAATGTGTCCTAGAGAATCTGGTGGAATATGGTCTGGTTCTATATGTTTACTGTTTTCAATAGAGTCTAGTGCCATCTCCTCTGATAAATCTTGCTGGATATGTTCAACTAGGTTCGCTGACAGATCTTTAGTTGATTCAGTTTGTACATTCCCCAAAGAGTTCGTTTCTGGGGATTTGGGCAAAGTTTGCTGCAAATATTGAGGTGATGCAGGCAACAATGGCAGCGGTGACACTGATTCACTCTTAGGGGGAGTTAGTGTCTCTGAATTATTGTTCTGGATGTTTTCTTCTTGATTTGCTTTAGCAAATGTAGCTGATTTGCGTATGGTTTTATTTATTCCCTTGCAACATTCAGGGACAGACACTTCTTCATTTACATTAGTTACCATTTCTATTTTCCGTTTCTTAATCGGTTCATAAGAAACCGAATAAAACAATCGAAGTGGACCTTTCTGGAAGTAGAAAGAAAAAGAAAGTTAAATAATTTGTGAGTAAATAAATAAAAAATTATATGAATAAAAACAGTGTTATTCACAGTGAAATCGTGAATAAAAAGTACAAATGTAATACAATTCTTTTACTTCCAGGAAGAGCCATTTTAGTCATTGAAAAACGCACGATAACTGTTATATTAACATTATATTTATTTCTTGAAGTGTCAAGATTTTCGTCGCGCTTCTGGAACCTGGTCACTCACATCATTCCCCTGCATCTCAGTATTTGTAATATCTAATGAGGCTACAGTGGAGATGTGTCAGTCACCACTGAAACAGAAAGACGACGAAAATTTTGACCCTGCAAAAAATAAACTAAAAGTAAATATAACAATTTTTATGTGTGCGTTCTTAAATGGCAAAAATCGTTCTTCGACCATGTAATTGCTTCAGTCTTAAACACATGGTTTCAAATCAATTTATGGGATTATCAAGTATGAAATTTGTAGAAATTTGTAAAAAAAACAAACAAATTTCTACAAATTTCATATTTGATGACCCAATACTTGATAAAGAAAATGTAACTCATAAATTACACTTACTCTTTTCCACATGTAAATATAAGCGATGTCTATTAGTGTGTAAGAGTCAACAAGAGGTTCATCTGTGTGGTAAATTTCAATCTATATGAAAAAAAAAAAAAAATTTTTAGTTAATTATTATTACTTAGTCAATTTAAAGTTAATAAACAGTAATCTTCACAAACATCATTTAATAAATTCAAATCACTATTTTATTGCATTACTATAAATCTTATTTGAAATTTGAAAATATTTTTGCCTTTTGGGAAGCTGCCACAAATCAGATAACTCTAAATAATATTTAACTATGTTGGCTAAAGTATCTCTCGAAATGGAAAACAAGCAAACATTTTGAAACGTATATTCGTTATTAAAGTAACTCTTTACTTCGAGGTTTTGCCGACGTTGTTGGCCTATAAAAACAATAATGAGATGAATCTTTCATTATATATAACTTTCACTAAATTTTGGTGGGAAGAGGAGGGTATATGTAGTAAACACAAATACTAAAGGGAATGGACGAAGGTAAGTTATGTTTGAGGCTAAACACTAGTTAAGGTGAGGATATGTCAAACAAACAGGAAATAGGTGTAGGAATTATTTACCAGGTGTTAATTTTGTCTTGTAGTAAATATATTTCCTTTCTCTATAGTATATACTGTATATACTGGAATTTTGCAGAACTTAGTGAAGGGAGGTGAGTTTCTTCGTATAGAATGGACTGTGTTCTTCCCCTGTGCCACTTTAGGGAAAAAGGTTACAAGTTTTGTTTGCCTGAGAAATGTAAATGGACATGTCGGGCTAGGTGTCTGGAATCGATCAGGAGGTCTGACTAGTTAGCAGATTTGAAGTAGAGCTGTATGGACATGTATGATTACTGGCTGTGATTAGAGAGTGATTGGGGGATCCAATAGGTGAAGAGACGGTGGTAGTTAGGTAAAAGCTGAGTATGGATTTAGGAATGAGGGAGAGAGAGAGCGAGAGAAGAAAAAGGGTGGGGGAGAAAATATATAAACCAGGAGGAAACTCTACATCTTTAGCTTGGCGGTACATCACAGTTGTACTCTGCAGACAAGATGGCAAAAGTGATGGCACGGAAAACAGCCAGCGACGCCCGCTGCATTAGACATTCCACGTCACAGGGCTGCTTCCCCAGGTAAGATGCTCTCCTCCCGATATCAAGAGACCGAGGAAGACACAGGAGATCTCGATGGCAACTGGCTTAAAAAAGAAGCAGTCAAACAAAGCCCCATAGTGATAGAACATATATATATGGTACTAAAACGAGTGACCAGACAAAGCCCTGCGGTCACGAAATATAAAGCAATACATTTCAATTAAACTTACTACTGGATATTGTAATGAATTTGAAAATAATTAAATGACAAACCTGGTATTTTTCAGGTAGAGAGTGCTTTATTCGAATGAATCTTTTAATGTGTTTAACTGGAAATGTAGCTGGGCATGAGAGGTATCGCCGGTCTTCAGGCTGAGGAAACAGAAACCCATCAAGATTTTTAATTAACTGATTCCATAATAAACATAAACTTTTGAAAAGGAAATGATTTATTATATGTAAAACGTAAAATAACGGTACATATGAGCATTGCTGGAGTAAGGAAACTATAAGGAGCTGACTGGGCTGTAGCCAGAGGCCCCACAATATGTAAAGGGACTCACAGTAAATTAATGTTCTTGCTACCTTAAATAGTAACATCACCCCAAAGAACTTTCGGAGGAGCTCCATTTCGGTCGCTTGTATTCGCGATCGTATTTTTTCGGTCATTATCCAAGATTTATGACCATAGATAAGGGTTGGCATGAATACCAAATTGAAGATAGCGAGTTTGGCTTTTACACCTACTACATCGAAGGTGGATACAATGAATGCCAGTCCATTAGTGGGGTCGATTTCATCGTCTTTCCTTTCCCACTCCAAAACTGCTCATCTTCTTCTAAAATTAGGAAACATTATCATTTATTTTTTTATTTTTATCTACGTTCGGCGGGTATAGCGCAAGCAGATTACACATCTTATAACATGGAAGTATGAGGAAATGAATTACTTGGAACATTTAAAGCGATAATTGCTACTACGAACACACACACACACACACACACACACACACACACACACAAATAGAAATAGGCACACACACACACACACACACACACATAGAAATAGGCACACACATTCTTATGCACACAAACAGAAAGACACATATATTTCTATTTCTTACCTCTCGGGTATCTGAGAGAGGATCAAAGTCGATATCAGGAGGCTGCCCACTAGAAAAGAAATCAACGTGTTTAGTTTTTAGTAGAAATTCTACCATGAGATTACATTTAATACTGCTTTATTAACTAAGGAATATAAAGAGGACAAATATATCAATTCACTTATTCTTCTTTGTTGTTCTCTTATATATTCATCTAGCAGTTGAAATGGCAGGAGCTCAGTCGTTGGGATCCATAATTATTCATATTACCCACTCTACTACCCCAAGTATCGAGTACTCTGGTGAGTAATGGTCTAACTGGTTTTTACCGCCTCCATTCTGATATAAGCGTTGAAATGTCCGTGATCTCCAGCAGACAACTGATTTATATAAGGATGTATATGTGGGTGGGTGTGTGTGTGTGTGTGCATGAGTGTTTGTGTGTGTGCGTGTGTGATGACTCCTGCGTTGGTTTAAGTAACTAACGAGTACGTGGTTGATTATTCCACAGACATGTACAAATCAGCGAGACATAATATGTCACAAAGATGGACTTTGAATTACAGGTACAATCCATCAGGTTTCCACACAGTCTCCGTCTACCCAATTTAACAGTTTCGAGTTGACTAGAAGCTCAAGGTGCCAAGTGGAATTTGTTCCGGCTCTTTACGTTATTAGTTCAAGCTTCGCCGAGGTCAACTTTTCCTTTCAGCTACCCAGGTTCGATAAAATGAAGTATCGGTCATGTACTGGGGCCGATATAGTCGACATTCCCTATCCCAGAAATTGTTGAGCTTGCACTTAGATAAGAAACCATTATTTAAATGACGTTTCAAAGTACAATGCGAAGGCGCATAGCTTAGTGGTTAGGATGTCGGGCTTACAATCGTGAGGTTGTAAGTTCGATTCTCGGACCGGGCTGTGTGTTGTGTTCTTGAATAAGACACATTATTTCACGTTGCTCCAGTTCACTCAGCTGTAGAAATGAGTTACGACGTCACTGGTGCCAAGCTGTATCGGGCATTGCCTTTATCCCTGGACAGCATCGGTGACACGGAGAGGAGACACTGGTATACATGGGCGACTGTTGGGCTTTCACAAACAAACGTGTCCGGATTTTTGCCTCAAAGGGAAACTTTCTGGGTGCAAATCCCATGGTTATTCGTGACCGAAGGGGATCTTTATCAAAATTCAAAATATAAAAGTACAATCAATGTAAAAATAAACCAGAAGTAATAACTTACTTTGGTGTAAGTTCCAATGAGACACTAAATTGTTCATCATCTGTGTAGATTATTCTATCATCAGTGATTTCACCACAGTCCTCATTAGTAGCATCCACATAGTAATTTTCAATCTCTGCAAAACAAAAATACAAATTATATTACTAAGTTACCTCACATAAAAAAACACATCACTCTACATATTCTTGCAGTCAACAGTCGCCACTGATCTCAACCCTTCTTCATGAGCAAAAGTATCACTGTGTTTAGACATGTCCAGTCTTGATACTGACGGATAAAATCTAGCAGCTGTCACCAATCAATAGTGATTCCTGTATTCTGTCACACAGAAAAGGATCACAACGTTATACACACACAAACAAACATGAACACACACCAATTTACATTTTACCGTTTAATCTGATGAGATTTAAAGGAAAGAAAGCAACTGAATGTTATACTAAAGTGGTCACAAAATAACAAATTAGTCAATGAGAAGGTCACAAAATGTGTGACGAAAGGGGTTTGACAATAAACAAATAAACAACCATCCGGTTATTAAACCAATCAACTGGAAATTTGTAATAAATTGAAGTGAAAACCAACGGGCGCTTGTGTTTTTATTGGCAGCCCAAATTATAGCAATATATGTATATATATATATATATGTGTGTGCGCGCGCGCATGTGTGCGTGTGTGTGTGGGGGGGGGGGCTTTGAGTGTGTGTGTGTAAATATATATACATATATATATATATATGTATTCATTTCTATATAAGATATAGAAGCCTATAACTCAATCAACGTATTGAGTTCCTTTTTCAAATCTGGTCTCCTCCCGACACACATCGGGAAACCACCCATAATTATATATATATATAGATATAAGGTAGATGGAGTTGGTCGGAGTATCGCTTAAGGCTTTCTCTGTTTATGTATTGTATATATATATATATATACGTATGTAGATAAGTATCCTTCTCTCAGTAAGTAATCTTTAAAAATCTTGAAACGTATACGTAAGTAATGTTTGACAATGGAGAAATTATATTCAATCAGTTCTTCATTTTGTAGAATTTTATAAATTCAGTATTTTATATCTGGGTGACTTGTGCACACTTAAAAAAATAAAAAAAGAAAAAAAGAAAAAAAAGGAAAAAATTATCTAAGTGAGACAGTGTCGTCAATATTAATTGTTCAACACACAGACACACACACAAGTATTATATTATATATATATATATATTGTTATGCTTTGGGAGTGTCATGTTGCCAATAAGAAACACACGCACCAGTTGCTTTCACTCCAATTTATTATAAATTAAATTTATAAATTTAAGAATTTATAAATTTCCGGTTGGTTGGTTGGTTCCACAACCTGACGATTGTTCATATAGTGTCAAAGTTCTTTCGTCACACATTCTGTGACCTCTTCAGTGACTTGGGAATCTTTTCTTTTTGTGCCTCTCCTTTGTTCTGTCCTACGCCATCTTGTTTTTGTGTGTGTTGTGTGCTTAGATTGCGCATGTGTTACATTCAGGTGTCTGTGTGTGTTTATATTTGTTTATTTATTTGTTTATTTACATGTTACTGGTTGTTTGTTCTATGTGTGTGTGTGTTTTCATTTTGTCCTTAATTGTCAGTTGTGATGTTGCTATTCCATTCATGTTTTCTATTTAATTTTGGTTGGAGTTCATTTATGTTTATTGCCTCTGTGATTTGTCTAAACATTGCGTCTTTTCTGTGTGTTGATTTTATTTTTATTTCTATGTTCTCTAATTTACCCTTATGTTCTATTTTAGCATGTTGGTGGAGTACAGATGATTCTTTTCTATCTTGAAGCTCTCGCCAGTGTTCATTTATCCGTTCTCCTATACTACGAGCTGTCTCACCTATGTACACTATATTCTTATCACTACGTTGTCATTCAGTACATCTTATGCTATATACTACATTTCTAGTTTTACAGTTAATATGGGGGCTTAGTTTACAGATTATACATTTCTTATCTATACAGGGAGGTCTTTGAAAAGGGTATGTATTGCTAATAAGTGTTTTTATGGAGGTATCTGGTCTTTCTACTATCTTAATATTGAGTTTATGTTTATCTAGGGCCCTTCTAAATTTGTGAAGCTAATTCACCTCTAGGGGTTGTATTGATGAACATTACACTCTGGTATTTATTGCTATCATACCATGAGTTTATTCTATTAACCTTATTCCTAGTTCTTTCTATTCTATTCCAAAATGTGCTCCTATACAAGGGGCAGGTCCCATTTGTATCATTATTTACCATTTTTTCCCATTTGATTCTGGCTCCTCTATATACTCTGATTTTATCTCTGATTGTAACCAGAGAACTGCATACGGTGGATGAAGTGTTGTATGTGTCTCTCTAGTTCTTTGGGGTTGCACATGCGGGACACGTTTCTCATCACCCGTACCAAATCCGCAATCAGTATGTTGATTTTGGTGTGATCCGAAACAGCTGAGTTTCGGTGGATCAGATGTTTGGAAGTCATGGGTTTGGCATAATGGGAATGGAGGATTTGTTTTTTGTTATTAATGGTTTCTAACCAGAGCTCTGTGTCTAGTACAGGTAATCGATGGTTGGGGTGTTTACTTGGGTAGTCTATAGTAACTCTAATGCTCTGGTAGATGGAGTTTGCTATTTGCTGGATGCTTTCCATTGTGTTTTTCTCTAGTTCCTGACTGTTCTCTAGTGGGGGTGTCTTAACTACGATGTTTATATCATCAACGTAGCGGGAGTACATTATCAGGGTTAAGAGGTTGCTGTCTTCTAATTGTTCTTTAAGTTTAAGTCTACTGTCCCACCATACCATGAATAGGTTAGCTATGTCACCTGCAATGCTAACACCAATAGCTGCTCCTTCCTCTTGGGCATATGTTTTTCCATTAAATTTGAACATATGTTCCTTAAGGGTTAATATTTTACTGGCCCCCACCGCATGTGCACTCATTTTATTTAGTTCATCGTAGTTTTCGGGAGTCCGTATGGCTCTGGTCCATCCGTTCCATCTATCTGCAGGGGTTTTCTTGTCCATTGAGGTAATGGTAGGTGGTCTGCCTCTTGCTGGTTTTGTAGGGCACAGGTTGCTAAGGTCATATGTATCTAGATAATCATTACTATAGGTAAGTTTAAGTAGGAGTCCCAGCTCACTGGTATCAATCCCACGGAATTCAACATTGCTCTCACTGATCATTTCTACGCATTTCTCCACAGCCAAATCCACGTCAATGGATGGATATAAGGACACAACATCCATACTACATATTATACAGTTTGTTAGGTCCCTAGATTGGTTACTTTCGCTGATTCTGCTGAGGAGGTCTTCCCTGCTGTCACATATATCTGGGGACATTTCAATGATGGGGCGTATGATCAGGGAGAGGAAGGAGGAAAGTCTGTAGTTACTAGCAATGTTAGCTCCACAGACTGGCCGTGTTAGTGGTCCTGTGACAGGGTCACTGCTCGTTTTATGGTCTTTTCGAAGCCCATACAACTCTGGCACGTCATTGTTCCAGGCCTCGAAGTTGTTGGCAGTCCTTTTATTGGGCTGCATTATGTTTGTCCTCATCATCATATGGGCATTGAGTTTTTCTCCCTATCCTCATGCTCTTGTGGTGTTACTTCTCTTGTGTTAGTGATGTGGGGTTGCATTGCCTGGATATAGTTTGACAGACTGTCAACCGACATTCTGCCAGACTTGTCTGTTGGAAAGCATGCAATCTCACCATTACGCGAGCACTGCATGGGCTTACGCAAGCCATTTGCAGATTTTTCTCCCAGTTGCTGGGCCTCAATTCTATTTTGCTTCTTGCTATACTGTTCTATAATATTTCTAAGTTTAGATCTAGCTATACTAAATTGTGCTTCTGTTTGTTCATCGACATGCGACGACAATTGCGTGCGTTTGTTAAAAGCTAAAGTCGTGGCGTGGACTCGTCGTAGGTCGAAGGACATATCGGAAGGATTATAAAAAGTAGAGTTCCAGGCTGCTGCTTTATGTGTACTATTGCTATTGTTATTGTTAGTTGTGTTGTTTCTATTTCTATTTCCACCAGCAGCCTCATGGTTGTTTCTATGTCTCTCATTATTACACCTGTCTCTTTCCTCTGGCTCATTGTTATTATCTACTCTATTTTGTGTGTCTGTGTGTTCGTCCTGGTTATTTTCTCTATCAGTATCGATAGTCTCCCTTCTCCTTTCAATCCCATTACCTTCCCTTACTTCTGTGTTACTGTCATTACCTGTTTTCTGTGTCTGTGTGTTTGTTAAGATTGTGGTGGTGGTGAGAGGCATTGAATGTGTGTGTGTTGTTGTTGTTGTTTATGATGTGTGCTGTTGTT
>OZ024742.1:183700745-183703245 GCA_964016885.1 Eledone cirrhosa
ACCAGGTTTTAAATGCCCAAGACGCTGTCATGACACTACCTCTACAATTTCATTAAGAGTTAAAGGAGTTAAGGGCTCTTTACTTTGCACATATACTATATTTTTCAATAAACGCATTATTATCGCTTTCATAAATATAAATAGTAAAAATTCACAGATGGTTCGGGGGAAACAAAACGTTACGTAATTAATGTAAAAAAACAATTCGTCATCTAAGAAATTCACTTCCTACTAAAATTAGATGCCAGTTTTGTCTCTGTCTCTCATACTATATATTAATTTTTTAATTCTTTTATTGGTTTCGATCATTAGACAGCGGCCATTTTTAGTCGATCAGATCGATTCCAGCATTTTATTTTTCAAATCTGGTACGTATTTATCGATATTTGTTTGTCAAATTACTGAGTCTCATGACACAGTCACAAACGTAAGCATAGACACAGAATCACACATATGCAGACACACATACATATACACAGAGAGACATACACGCAAACAATCACACACCACACACGCACGCGTGCATATTCATATATACATTTAAGGCAATAGGATATCTGCTACCAGGTAATGTAAACTGTTAACAATTGTCCTCATATTGTAATGGAGTTAGCAGACTTGCCAACCTATAAAAACCCAAACGGGGTGTACCATGAAAAAGAGTGCCCCAAAATGGGGAGATTTTATATAATGAAAGCTGTACCCATTATCATAAAAACGGGGAGATGGGAGAAATTAGCTATAACAGGGAGATCTCCCCGTCGGACAGGGATAGTTCACAGGTCAGGGTTTGTTACTGAAAAAACACAGGGAATGGCAAAGTTACTTTTCATCTAAAATAGTATATTTGACCAGGATCCCTTTATCAACGCTGGCTAAGTTTAATAGATAAAACCATGTACCGACAATAAATGTTTTATAAATTACTGTTGACAAATCCCAAGTTCACTAATTGAAAGTTATTGGCCTACATTATTATACTTCCGGTATGGCACACAGTAATTATGTGTAAGATTACTCTGGGCGTCTATCAACACTATATACGTTGTTAATACGAGCTAAAACAGACATATCTTCTTTTTTAAACAACAAACAGAGAGAGAAAGAGAGAGAAAGAAAACGAGAGAGAGAACGTGAGAGTGAGAAAAGGAGAGCGAGAAAGAAAGAGGAGTGTGAGGGGGGGGGGGGGGCAGAAAATGTAAATTGAGAGTGAGAAAGAGAGAGAAAGAGAGTGGGAGGGCAGAAAACGTAAATTGATTCTTACAAATCTAAAAATAACATTTGTCATCAGATGAGCTTTCAGAGTTCAAATCATACCAAGGTCAACTTTTCCCTTTGATTTTTTCGGGGTAAAAAAAAAAAAAGTACCTGTCAGGGTCGGTGGATTGACAAATTTGTTAGCGTCGAACTATATGTTTTACGATATCATTTCCGGTACTTTATGTCTTGACTTCAAATCCCATGCCACAGCCCTTCACGCTCTGTGAGAAGACGTCAACGAGGACCATGAATAATACAGGGCTTTGTAACCCTCAACACAGATGAGCTATGGATATTACACTAGCTTTGAAACCCTCAACATAGATGATCCATGGATAAGACAATGGCTTTGGGAACTCTCAGCTCAGATGAGTTAGTGATAGAGTGGTTTTGAAATCCCCAACACTGATAAACCAAGGATATTGTGCTGCGAGGATCGAATTCGTTGTTTTTTTCTCCACCAATCAATATCGAATGACAACGAGGAAACAACACCGATGACGACGTTATGAATATAATAAATATAAAAATTTCTAATTTTGGCACAAAGCCAGTTATACATTGGAAACATCATTCAAAAATTTCGAAACACTTTACACGGTGATAGACATCCATACCGTGACTGAGTTTCTACTTTGCCTGGAAGTCACCATTGCTTACGATTCAATACACAAAGTTGTACCACGGGAATAAAAGTTTGAGTGTGACAATATGAATGATGCTTCATTCCACAATAAACTAGTCATTTTATCATTTAGATGCTATTATGTAGCAGATTTAGTTGAATGAGCAATAAAGAAAACTTCACAATATGCTACAGTTGTATACACGTCGTTAAAACTTGTGCTTACAAACTCCTGTTTCCCAGCATGCTATCGTATTTGCACCTTGAGCGTCCCCAGCAAGTTACCAGTTTTAGATGTAAATCTAGTGTAGTTTTAAATTGTGTTGGAGGGCCTTTTCTTAAAGTATTACACGAGAAGGTCTCACAAAAACTGAAAACATATATGTCTTTTAATTATTTCGAGGCCCTAAGCTGTAAATTCTAGTCACGTTCTAATAGGGAAAATTCTCTTGCTAAAAACATGTTTATAATGTCTGACTGATTCATCATTCTAGAGGTCATAAATTCTTCGCTATATATCTAGAAAATCACAGTACAGGTAGTTGTGGACTGGTCTTATTTTCTAATTATACCAACGTGTAAAAAGCCCCGAGGCGACAAGTGGAATGTGTATAA
>OZ024742.1:183705745-183708245 GCA_964016885.1 Eledone cirrhosa
ATGAAAAATTATCAAATCTATTTATACTGTCAACTGATTAAAACAACACAGGCTTTAAACTTACCGAATATTTTGTAAAGGTTTCGTTTTGTGCACCATTACATCACATATGGGACAGAACTTACTACTTTCCAGATATCTCACTATACATGTTCGGCAAACTGAATTGAAAATAAATATTTATATATAAATATATTTGAATACATGAAAACAAAAAGACAGAAAACAAAATCAAATATTAACTGTAACACCTCTATTTGGTATCATTTGCATCGTTATAAAGTCAGGTATAATGACTTGCATTATTTGTACCGAAAGCATAGAGTTACGGCCCTTTATGGTCTGAGTTCAAATCCCGCCGAGGTTAACTTTGCCTTTCATCCTTACGGGGTCGATAAAATAAAGTGCCAGTAATGTACTTGGATAATTGCTGGCCTTGTGCCAAAAGTAGAAATAATTATTTGTACCGGCTCTCTACACTCTGAGTTCCAATCTTTAAGAGGTATTAGCCAGAGAGTGGCAAGTTCTCTCAAGTGTCCCCCGCATAAGACAAGCCGTATGCCATGACAAGCGCACTACTATTCCATCAAGAACTGAGAGCCTGTGGTAAGATAACTCACATAGGTGGCCTCCCCCACCTCCTCTACTTCTCTTTATCGCCTTCTCTCTCCCTCTCAAAAAATCTAATTGAAAATTGTAACTGAAATAACTACTCTTCCTCGATATAGGGTGTGCTAAAAATCTATATTTTATCTAAATATATTTATTTTGTAAACAATTATTCAACTTCTTTTAAACTACTCACATATCTAATAAATCTATTTTTAATTGATTTAACCTCATCTGATCGTAAACGCAATTACACACGAGTATATATTCATTAGCAGTCACAAAATGTTGTTGTTATCTCATGGGGATTCCCAAAATTATAAGGTAATGAAATAAGCAGGAAATGCAAAGAATTAATGCTTCCCTTATAATATTGTGACTGACAACTACAATGTATGAACCAGTAGTTTAAAATGTTAAATCAAGTTCACTATTTGTATGACTAATATTTTCTAATATCACATCTCTTTCATGATAAATCACATGACATTTCTGATAGGAAACAATTAATGTGTAATAATGAAATAAACGTATACATATTAGTATTGTGTATCATTGTTTAAATAAATGTCTTTGTTACTTACAAGAATGTAAACATTCTATGATTGTTGTAGCATCGATATAGTAACCTCCACAGAGAATACAGTTCAGATAAGGATTTACGTCTGCTATGCCAATGCGCGTATTTCTATGCAGCCTGAAATTTAGAAAAAAATTGTTTAAATATCATCAAAATATATTAGAATACTGTAAGACATATTTTAATCAGAAAAAAAAAAACTTTATCTTTAACGTTTTAAGTGTCGATGAAATGTTAGAAAGTAGAACAAGGAATATAAAGGATCGAAGTAATAATAATTTCATACTTCAACAATCTACAAATATCTCGATAAATAATAATATATTTAAAAAACATACACATAAATGGAAAGGATTCTGGCAACAATCTTTATAATTGCTTCAGAAATAAAATTTTGCAATTCTATAAAAATATAAAAATATTTATAAGATGATAAATATATATATTAAACATATTTATAACACGATAAAAATATATATTTAAAATATTAGATAATATAGTAGATATGAAACTACTATAGATAGCTAATAGTTACGAAAATAACTCACTACTCTGTTGATTTGGCAACAGTAGATTATCGATTAACAAACACTTAAATCATTTTTACATTTATGTTTTCATCCCTATTTATTTCAGAATTCAACACTAAAGTTTGAAAGAAGGAAATAACTTCATTTAATAGCTTCCAAAACACGTATTTATTTCATGGGCGCAACAAACAATAATATAACTATCATTTATCTGAGGTTTTGCAAACAACATTAAAGATGATTAAGCTTTGGCAGTATCGGTAGAGGGTCGGACGCTATGCTTTGACGCATAGAGTTACGGCTTTTCCATTCTGAGTTCAAATCCCGCCGAGGTTAACTTTGCCTTTCATCCTTACGAGGTCGATTAAATAAAGTACCAGTAATGCACTGGGTAATTGCGGGCCTTGTGCCAAACGTAGAAACACTTATTGCCATAGCTTTCAAAGACTTATATAGGGTGCCTCAAAAGTTACTATCTATTTCAATGAAAGTTGATGTTTTAAATGCTATCGTTACCGTATACACTGCATATGTGTTTCGATCAATTTTAGGAATAACCAAACATTTGGAGGAATTTAATAAAATAACTAGAATTTTCATTAGTAAGCTGATATCTAGAACGTGACTTAAGAAAAATTTCTGAAATAAAATTATATTGCAATATAAGGATAATCATTTAAGAATGAGCAGTTTCAGGTGGTTTGGTATCAAAAGGTAATGCTGGAATAACGATATGTACTCCAGATGCAAATGTTTATATTTAAAAGAATGTTAGTTATTT
>OZ024742.1:183713245-183733245 GCA_964016885.1 Eledone cirrhosa
ACACACCTTATACATCGATAATAGTTTTATGTTTAAATCTGATTCCTCTTAGAAATGGCGGAGTCTCTACAACGAGTTCTCGTATGCTGTTTCGATTATTTCTGCCGTACATGTATAATTGAGATCAAATAGACACAGCTAATTAGAGTAATAGTTGCAAGCACAAAACCGTTGATTGCCTCATCCTTCGCTGAGCAGGAAAACCAGTGCACGATTTTGAAAAACTATTTCTATTAGCCAGGAGGATACAAATCATTTAGGAAACCCCAAAATATAGCCTGAAGCAACCATTACATACTACACGCATGTAAATTTTAAACTAAAGACTGCCAACAGCAAGTTCTGCCTGTAATATTGAAATCCATTCATTGCCTTAGGATATCATGTGTTTCCTTGTACTTGTGGTATACAGTGAATACAGGCTGCACAGTGAATACATTTTGCTGTTGCTAACAACTGCAAAGGGATGTTAAGATTAATTCATATCCTCTATGGTGTGTGTCAAGTAATTTTGTCTGCGTAAAGTAATTGACAAATCTTCGTCACCAGATGTTATATGCTGAGTATTGACAAATATTAACTGATATGTAAACAATCTGCCTGAAAAAGGCTGCTTAGTTGTAATATATAACCTTCCTCACTACCCCCTCTCTCTCTCTCTCTCTATATATATATATATATATATATATATATATATATATATATATATATATATATATATATATATATATATATATATATATATATATATATATATAGAGAGAGAGAGAGAGAGAGAGAGAGAGGGGAGAGAAAAAGTGAAAGAGAGAGGTGCATATGAATGCATATACCATATGATTATTTGCAAATACTCCCATGCATACACACACGGTCACACACACACACACACACACACACACACACACACACACACACACACACACACACACACGCTCTCTCTCTCTCTCTCACACACACACACCCACACACATATATATATATATATGCAAAGGAGGACCTGCAGTGTCAAGAACCCTTGCACTCCCAAACAGATGAGAATAGTGAGGTTGATTTTCAGTTTTAACATCTGTTGTTGTGTAATGTGACGGATATTGTTCAGTGGATGATATGGGAAAAGTAAGACAATAGAAGAGATTTGTGAGGGTGAGAGTAGATATTAGGCTGGGTGAAGTGGGAGCATACGATTTGCTAGTTTAGAAGAGCAGAACTAGTTATAACACTGGTAGAATAGTTACAGAGAAGTGCATCTCTGAGTCAGTCTTTGTAGTATTTTGGTGGGGGAAAATATTTGCTAATCAATCAAACAGCTTTCTGTCATATGTAGACAAGAATCTGCTGTGTGTGTAGAAGTAGTTCTGTATTAGTTGATTGAACAGTACTCCAATATAGGGAGCACTAGTTCTTTATAGCTGACCATAGACCAATTAGAGCTGTAAATGAGGCTTTGTTTTTTTTTTTGTTTTTTGTTTTTTTTTTACAGTTTTTGCAAAATTATGTATGTATAGTCACTACAAAACATCAGGAAACATTGAGGCCTAGCATTAGTAACGGCTTTGATAGTTTCTAGTGTGTTGCTTAAGTGTGGAGAGTCTGTATGTAGTAGCAAACTGTTTCCTTGCTATGTGTATGAGATTATATTTCTGTTGATGAATGTTGTCACCCACGGAATATGTTTGCGATTTATGCTCCTAAGGGCAGTGAAAAAATCTGGAGTGAGGTATTTCGATTACGGTTTGAGAAACGTTAATAAGAAGTAAATGATTTTAAAATCTGCTTAAGAAGTGCATTGCTAGAGGTGAAAACAAGTAAGTCATTAATATACAGGAGGAAAATTGTAGGAGATAGAAACAGAACCTTGCACAATGTTGAAAGATAATGTGGGTGAATCATATGATGTTGTCAGTACAGACTGAAAGGGAGAGATGTAGTAAGAATTGAAGAGAGGGGAGGAAAATGCAACCCACAGACAGGAAACTCATCTAGAAGTTTCTCTTTTCAAACACAAACTAAGGCTTTGCTGAGATTAAGTACAACATTGCATTCATCGAAGTTTTGAAGGGTGTTTCTAACGCCTTATTTCTATTGTGTGTGTCTCAGAAGTTTTCCCACCATTCGAAGTTGAAATGTCACTATACTGACCCTACCATCGTAGAATACGTTGGATGTGTATTATACAATTTATACAATAGGAAATATTTCTCTGAGAAAAAGTGCAAAGAATGAACAGTTTAGTAAGGAAATTAAGGACGTTATATGATGCAGAAAACAGCAACAAATGATATTTGTAGAAACTTTTTAAAAACAGATTACAGGAAGAGTAAATCTTAAGATATAGAGTAATTTCAAAAGAAGCAAAATTTGGATATCAGATTTACTAGACCAAGAAAACTCAAATTCAATTCTTTATTATTTAATATAAAATAGCTGCGTTCTTGAACAAAACGCTTCGTTTCATGTTGTTTTTCGTGATAACTGGAACACCTATTATTAACCCCTGGCTCCACAATTCTTCTGAAGAGAATACTAAGCAATATAAAGTGTTATTAGTTGCAAGTGGCGCCTGCATGCTCTCTCTTTTTCTCCCTAATGCACTTAAAAAGACTAAAAGGCACCGAGGAGCTGAAGGTATCCTTGGCTATTTATATAAACCACTCGAAAGTGATACTTTCCCCGCACCCTGTAATTAAGACGTTTCAACTCTTTTCATCACTAAGAACACGCTGATGGTCGGCTGTCCAAAAAAATCTAAATTGAAAATGGTAACAAGATCTCTGATTAAATACTCTTGGGTCTCAAAGTGTGTCAGTCGTCCTTGGCCATAGAAATATGATGACTATAAACATAAAAATATATTGTTTTCTTTGCTAGTTCTCATGACAAACATAATATTAAAAAGCTTCATATTTGAAAACTGAAACTGTTATCAAAATCTAAAGGCTTCAGGTCCTATGTATGATCACTGCCTCTGCATGGCTGTAAGATATGGTTGCCAAACGTTGACTAACAATACAAAGTTGTGAACAGCCCCCAAGACAAATGCATACGTCCTCGAACAAAAAGGCAATCCTTCGAGGCTCCTAAATATTGTGTGCGAACGGAAACTGACACACTTTGGTCATATTTTCGCCAGCACTTCAATAGTAGTAGCAGTAATTGTGGGCTACTGACCACGTGAGAGACTATATCGGTATTGGCCTGATGCCATGAAACAGTGCATGAGCATCCAACCTATACATTACCGGTCCAGATCTGACCAACACTAATCACAGTGAGAAGCGTTTGCTAAGGATATATATATGTGTGTGTGTATGTATATATGTATGTATGTATGTATGTATGTATGTATGTATGTATAAATATATATATATATAGATATATATGTTTCCTTAGCAAACACTATGTATGTAAGTATGTATGTATGTATGTATACATGTATATACGTAAAATTGCTACAAGTTATAATTTCGAATATTTAAGGATCATGAACTTACTCCCACAAAAATATGTACCATTAACATAGAATACTTTTTGAAGGTCATCAAGTTATTAAAAAAGATAAATACCCCCCCCCCCCCCCCCTCCGTTTCAATATATTGTCAATTTTCATAGATTTTTAACAGAAGACTATATTTCCCAGCTCATATGTCGCAGTTCTTCTTTCTGGGAAAAAAGAAAAAATAACATGAAAAATCGTCCTGCGTATTAGCCGGCTTTTTGGACGCACTTTTTCCCCAAAAACATATTTTAGAAAATCTTCCCTGTGTCCAATACACCCGTATCGCCAATTGAGGGCCGAATGGTAGGTGAGGACGACCATGGTTAAACAAATTTAGTTTGTATTTATATTCATATTACTAATACAGTATTACAATACACTTTATATAAGCAAAATGATGTCGAACTTATATAAAAGTTTCTGAAAAAAAAAACAATGAAATACGGCATTTTATTGTGGAGAGAAGTTTGGGAGAGCTGAGTCCAGAGTTTGTAGAGTAGAGTTTGAGAGACCTGTATGCAGACTTTGTAGAGTAGAGTTGAGACAGCTGGGTGCAGTCTTTATGACAGCTTGGTGTAGTCTTTATTGAGTGGAGTTTAAGACAGCTGGGTGCAGAGTTTCTTGAGTGGAGATTGAGAGGGCTGCGCCGAGACTTTGTAGAAATGAGTTTGCGATAGATATGTGCAGTCTCTGTAGGATGAACTTTCAGACAGCTGGGTGCAATCATCACCAGAACCAAATCTCGTAATATAAGCTTACAATTACAATTCACAAGTCATAAGTATATTCCAGTAGTATGATTACCATAGTTATTAGTTATGTAATGGTTGGTGGTAACTGGTAAGAAGTTTAAAGGTGTTATCGGCACCAGTAATAGAACACCATTTGTTTTGTTTGCTTTATAGTGAATCAACATTGAGGATGCCCCACACGCTATATGCAGACAAGCAGATGTTGCAATGGAGTAGATGCCATCTGTTAGCTGTCAGTTTGGTTATTCAGCTGACAATACCCCTATACGATACTTCTCAATGGCAACTATATAGAGAAAAGAAACTTACACAATAGGTTACGAGGTACAAATTCTAGAATATAGTAAACCACACAACAACTGAATAGTTGAACACCATCAAGTGTGGGCCATCATCAACCTGAAGAAACGATTTGTGAATGGAGAGAACAGCAGGAGGAATTAAAGAAAACATGAATGATAATCATCATAAAAATGGAAAGAAGCGGATTGTCAGATCAGACCAAGGAAACCATGATGTTTCCATTGGTTTTTCCATTTCTTGGCCTAACGATCAGCGTGAGTTACGGATGAGTACATAATGGATGAAAGGTATAAGATAAATTAACATATTCAAATTATATATTTTTTATGATGGTCCCATAATCCATACCAACGAGATATATATCAACCATTTCTAATGTAACAGGTTTGTATCGCGATTTCAGGTATTGTATTGCAACACTATACATGTATGTGATAAACGCGTGGCCTAGTGGTTAGGGTATTGGAAATATGATCATAAGGTTGCTGTTTTGATTTATTTCACGCGGAGGAATTATGAAGATTCCTGGAGGAATAGCGAGTAATTTACCCAATTTTCTCAACTATTATCTATAGCGATCGACTGTTATTACATAATTTTCTGTGTTTGCGACTCTCACATTTTCAGATTTTAAACTCTCCCAGCGCTTCGAGAAATCATAAGGTTTATTTACACCCAGCTATGCTCTCGACCCAAGCTGTATAGTGGAGCATTCTTAGAAAGACGGGACGAAATGTCATGGTAATGGTAACGCACTTGCACGGTATTCAAGAAATACGGAGTTCGTAGGCGCCTCTGCCCACTTTCTTTGTCTCTCAATCTAACTTATCCAATTTTCTCAGCTATTAATGATAGACCGTTATAACAATCATTTCGAACTCTCAAATTTCAAACACTTTCAGGGCTTCAAAAATTCGAAAGGTTTATAATATTAAATTCAGTCATATATCTCATATTTGTGGTGGTTGTGATAATTATATATAGATTAGTGTTTATTGAATTATATTTTCTGGGAACTGGCAAGAGTTTATTCATAAGAATATATCACAGGTGCAGTAATGGCTGGTTACTCCAGGAGTTTGCTTCTCAGCCACATCGTTTTGGGTTCAGTCTCACGGCGTGAGACCTTAAGCAAGTATTTTCTACTACAGCCTTAGCCTCTGGCTGATCATTGCCTCGTGAGTGAAATTTGGTAGACGAAACTGTGTGGAAGCCTGTTGTATGTATGTATGTATATATATATATATATAGGAAAAAGTATGACCTCGACAGCAGAGCTGAAGCCGTTTCGACGGCTATTTCTGGAAATAGCCGTCGAAACGGTTTGAGCTCTGCCGTCGGGGTCATACTTTTTACTATTGCCCACTCTACTACCCTAAGTATTGAGTACTCTGGTGTGTTATGGTCCATCTAGTTCCTTACCACAATTCCTTTGTTATATATATATATATATATATATATATATATATATATATATATATATATATATATATATATATATATATATATATATATATATATATATCAAGTAAGTATGTTTATATATATATATTTGCATATATATTTGTATATATATGGAAATTGAAACATTTGATTAACTAATATAGTCTAATAACGGGGTGTTATTAGACATTAGACTATATTATTTCGACATTAGACTACATTATTTAGACTATATTATTTAGTCAAATAATATGGCGGAGCTTTCTATTTCTATTTAAATTGTCGAACTTCGCTCGTTCCTTTCTAAACATATTTCCTTTGTTTATATATATATATATATATATATATCTTTCATTTATATATATATATATATATGTGTGTGTGTGTGTGTGTGTGTGTAGTTATTTATTCATTTATATATATATTATTCAAGTAAAGAGTATCAGGCGGAGTGTCAATATTATAAAGAAGAGCGATGGTTTTAAGTGTACATCCTATGTTAATTCTATAAACCGTCTATCTTCTTATTATATATATATATATATATATATATATATATATATATATATATATATATATATATATATATATATATATAAATATAAGTATGTACACGTACATACATATATGTATACAGACGTACAGTAGTATGTATATATATATACATACATACACACATATATATATGTACGTATGGATTCACATTTATTATAATGCTCGGTTTCACCGAGCATTATAATAAATGTTCGGTGAATCCATACGTACATATATATATATGTGTGCATGTATGTATATATATATATACATACTACTGTACGTCTGTATACATATATGTATGTACGTGTACATACTTATATTTAAGTAACAGCCGTACTAAGAGTGGTAAATGAAATTTCGCTTCATTTTTTCCGGTTATATATATATATATATATATATATATATATATATATATATATATATATATATATATATATATATAAAATTAGATACATAATATATATAAAATTAGGTACATAAATATAAGTATGCACACGTACATGTGCATATTTACATTTATATATATAAATATATAAATGTAATCTGAGTTTTTCGAATATTAATAATAACATTCGATTCGTTTGCAATT
This sequence comes from Eledone cirrhosa, assembly GCA_964016885.1. Classification (NCBI taxonomy): domain Eukaryota; kingdom Metazoa; phylum Mollusca; class Cephalopoda; order Octopoda; family Eledonidae; genus Eledone; species Eledone cirrhosa. The sequence continues at coordinate 183,720,366 of OZ024742.1, forward strand.
ATGCAAACAAGCCTCATTTTTTTAGCCATGTCAGTAGAATGAACTCTTCATTCTTGCTCTTGTGTTGGCATGCATAATTGCAAACGATTCGAATGTTATAATTAATGTTCGAAAAACTCAGATTACATTTATTGTATTCAGCCATGTAGAGCGAACATTTTCTTTATATATATATATATATATATATATATATATATATATATATATATATATATATATATATATATATATATAGATAGATAGATGAGATTCTACAGGACTAGAGCTGTTTCATTCTTTAGAAATCATCAGGAATCTCTGATGATTCTAAAGAATGAAACAGTTCTAGTCCTGTAGAATCTCATCTATATTAAAACTTTTATACTCTGCTATGTATTGAGTACTTTACTTACTGTGGTTACCTCCGATTCAACCCGGAATAACGTATATATATATGTGTGTGTGTGTGTGTGTGTGTGTGTGTGTGTGTGTGTGTGTGTGTGTGTGTGTGTGTGTGTGTGTGTGTGTGTGTGTGTGTGTGTGTGTGTGTGTGTGTGTGCGTGCGCGTCCGTAAATTTACATTCAATCTCTGTTTAGTTTAGTAGTCCTAAGAAATCGACAAAATAAATAGCAAGCTCAAAAAATAACTGAAACCGATGGAAGAAGGCAATAAATATAAAATTAAGATCACTACCAGTAAAGATAATGTTTTCAGTTTTAGCTTGAAGAAAACCAGTCGCTAAATGTCGTTACTATCCCCCATCACAAAAGTATTCTCTCCAAAATTATCTTCGTTTGACAAGTAACATACCACTTTAATATTAATATTATGAAGGGTGGCGGATTGGCAGTATCGGTAGGGCGTCGGACGCCATGCTTTGCTGCAATGAGTTACAGCCCTTTATGATCTGAGTTCAAACCCTGCCGTGGTTAACTCTGCCTTTCATCCTTACGGGGTCGATAAAATCAAGTACCAGTCACGCACTAATGTCGATTTAATCGACTTTCTCCTTCCCCCAAATTGCTGGCCTTGTGCCTATATAAGAAACCAATATTATGAAATTTATGCGCTATTTCATTTTCATATTTTGGAATTAAATCATATAATATTTAAACATTGTGATAGAGGTATCACATTTCCGAGGAACCTGCAAGAGCTGCTTGATAAGAATACGTTGGAATAATTAAATATTAAGCCTTTTCTTGTTATATTTCTAACAGAAATATAAGAAAGATCTTTTGTATCCAAATATTGTTGAAAATAATCAAGAACAATATTTAAATGAAACAAAAATGAAAGGGAAAGAAAAAAAGAATTAAGCAACAAAGGAGAGAGGGAAGGATGGACTAATTCTACACCCTAGTCTGAGTGGTGATTCGGCTGTGCCACGCAGACAGAATGGTGAAGGCACTGCCACGGAGAATGGCCAGCGACACCCGCTACAACAGCCTCATGGGGCTCCTTTCCAAGAATTTAGAAGGATGTAGTTAAGCTTCTTGTGTTTATTATTGTTTGGAAAAAAAAAACTATCAAAATTATGATGGAAAGACGCAGATAAAGACTTTAAAATAGGCAGTTTTGTATTAGACGGTTTGGTATGAAAAGGGTTAAGATGAATAGTGAAGAAAACTTCTATTAGCTTGTAGAAAACCAGTCGCTATACGTCATTTAATATTGTATATTTCTCTGTTATGGCGATTGTCTGTCTGCTGAGTGCTGCTGTTGTTGAATTTAGGTCGATCGATAAACATTGTCTCCTATTTTCATCTCTCTCTCTCTCTCCCTCTTCCCCTCTCTCTCACTCTCTCTTTCTTTCTTTCTCTTTCTATCCCTATCTTTCTCACTCCATTCCGTTCTTATAATGTTGATGATTGCTGTGATATCTCACACCACTCTCTCTCTCTCTCTCTCTCTCTCTCTCTCTCTCTCTCTCTCTCTCTCTCTCTCTCTCTCTCTGTTGCAAACAGTGTCCTCTTTTTCTCTTCCAAACATAAACACACACACACTCTCGCTCTCTCTCTCTCTCTCTCTCTCTCTCTCTCTCTCTCTCTCTCTCTCTCCCTCTCTCTCTCTCTCTCTCTCTCTCTCTCTCTCTGTTGCAAAGTTGCAAACAGTGTCCTCTTTTTCTCTTCCAAACATAAACACACACTCTCTCTCTCTCTCTCTCTCTCTCTCTCTCTCTCTCTCTCTCTCTCTCTCTGTTGCAAACAGTGTCCTCTTTTTCTCTTCCAAACATAAACACACACTCTCTCTCTCTCTCTCTCTCTCTCTATATATATATATATATATATATATATATATATATATCTTCCATTGTGATAATGATAACTGTTGTGATCAGTACCACTAGCTCAGCCCTATAGTTTCCGTTACCAACTTCCACTCTCTACACACATCTTTCTTGTAAATACACTACAGAGTTATACGTCATTACCACACATTATCGGTAGAGGGTCGGACGCCATGCTTTGACGCATGGAGTTACGGCCCTTGCTATTCTGAGTTCAAATCCCGCCGAGGTTAACTTTGCCTTTCATCCTTACGGGGTCGATAAAATAAAGTACCAGTAATGCACTGGATAATTGCTGGCCTTGTGCCAAAAGTAGAAACAATTACATTTGTCTTATCAAATACAAATACAATTTATTTTGTATTACGGGAACTAAAGTTTACACACACACACACACACACACACACACACACACACACACACACACACACACACACACACACACACACTCGTGCGCAACAAATATATAGATAGGTAGGTAGATAGATAGACATACAGACAAACATACAGACAGTCAGACCGGGAGATAGATATACAGAGAGACAGACATACAGACAGGCAGATAGGTAGATAGATAGATAGATATGTTTCTTTATTAGCCACAAGGGCACAAAAGAAGGGGACAAATACAAAGGGGGAAGTTTACATACAATAAAAACGTGTAAAATGTTATCACAAATGGAATTTAAAAAGTTAGTCGATTTTCCCCAATAGAGTGAGACAGTTTATATGGGTAACACATACCCCCGAAAAAAAAAATGTGCAACCCTCATCTCCAGGAGTACGAAGAGCTTGTACTCCTTTCCTCTCCTCCTCCTTTTCCTCAACCTACAGGCTGATATAGAGAGAAGGCCCATTCACTCGGGCCATTCTCGCCACTTTCACCCACCTTTCATAAAACTTGCTGGGGTACAGCACCTCTCTCTCCATCCTGATTCTTCTTCCAAAGTGGTATTTGAAAAAAAGAATCAGTTGTTGGCCAGAGAGAAAGGTGTCTGACCTCAGCCCTTTCAACCTTGTCCACCATACAACCTCTTTCGCCATAGCTATCACACAAAGGAAAACCGCCTCTCCTTCGTTTTTGAAGGAGGGTGGCGGTTTGATCATGACAATAGACTCGGTGGTCAACCGGATTGGTCCCACCCGCGACAATAGTCGTTCTACATAGCCCCACAGGTCAGTGACGCCCGGGAAGTGTATGAATGCGTGCGCGACGGTTTCTTCGTCTCGCACGCATCTCGGACAGATCTTTTTTGCAGGGTCCCTGCCCGGGCGCCCATATCTGTAGAGCTTGTCTCGAACTGGTAGAGCTCCTCGGTAGCACTGCCAGGCCAGGGACTTTTGGAAGTTGTCCATCCGTCCCGGGCGGAAGGTCCTACCGAACAAACTGGCCAGTTCATCTTCCTCTACGCCTAGAGTTTCACCGAGCGCGTCGTCGCACTTGCTGCGGACCAACCCTGTATAGAATGACGAAGTGGAGTCTCCACTGATCGCCTAGTCCGCCTGCCAGAGGGCTGTGAGCGCCTGAGCACATTCGATGTGCCAGTCGCCCATTTTCCTCGGTCTTTGCTTGACCCAGGACTGCAGCTCGGTCAGCGAGACGAGTCGTGGGAAGGCTCGCCTCACGAACGGGGCCCACACCGGTTGTCCGGTGAGGAATACGTAGAGATGCCGCAGCCTGAGCGCGCGTTTGCGCATCGTCAACCACGGCATCCCCAGCCCTCCGTTAGAAGGGTGTTGGCAGCAGATGGATCTTCTCACCAAAGGAGCCCGCCTCTTCCAAAGGAATCGGAAGAGCGCGCGCTCTATTTTGGCGAGTGTTTTGGCTGGACAAGGCACGACGGTCAAGCGGTAGTAGATGGCGGACGCTATAAAAGTGTTCGCCACCTCCGCTCGACCTTTCAAGGATAGTTTGCACTCGGCACACTTCTGGGTGAGTGCAAACACCTTGGCCGTCACTTCGTTCCAGTTCTTCTCCACCTGGAGGTCCGGACCAAACCAGACCCCGAGCAGCTTTACCGGTCCTTCCGTCCAGCGTCCGACGACGCCATCGGAAGGCATCGGTTTGCCTCTCCACGATCCGAGTTGCAAACCGATGGACTTGTCCCGGTTCAGCTTCGCTCCTGTGAGGCTTTCGTATTCCTTCAGTAAGGTGCTGACTTCCTCGATTTGCGAGGCGCTCGACACCATTACTGTCACGTCGTCGGCGTAGGCCGACGCCGCTTTCCGCAGTCCCGGTTCCAGAGGGATACCCTGCAATAGCTCCAGCTTCCGCAGTAGTGGCTCGAGAGTCAGTACGTACAGAAGGGAGGAGAGAGGGCATCCTTGTCGAATGGATCGCGTAATATGGAACGGCTCCGAGAGGTAGCCGTTCACCTTGACCCTTGAGCAGATGTTGCTGTTGTGCATTGCAGCAATCCAGCCCCTGAACACGGGTCCGAAGCCTGCCGCCTCAAGCACCGCATCCAGGTAACGATGGTCAACCCTATCGAAAGCCGTAGACTGATCCAAGTTGATCAGGGCCCCACTGAAGCCAGGTTTACAACCTATCCTCTCTATGATGTATCGCATGAGGTGGAAGTTGTCGTGTATGGACCTGGTCGGGATTGCGCATGTCTGCGCTTCTCCCACCAGGTTCTCAACGACAAGCGCCAGCCTCTTTGCCAACACCTCGGCCAAAATCTGTAACTCTGTGTTTAGCAGAGTTATGGGCCGGAAGTTGCCTATGTCATCCCCCTTATTCTCGTCCTTCCTGATTAGTGTGACTACGCCCCCGGTTACAGAACTGGGAATTCTCCCGTTCTGTTGCCAGTTGCAGTAGACCGCTTCCAGGAGACCGGAGAATAAGTCCGGCATTGCTACGTAAAATTCGTAGGGTAGATAGATAGGTGTCTTGAAAGATTAAGCAACTTAGGAATGGTATTGATCCAAAACATGAAGAACGAACAAGAAATTATGAACATGGTTAATAAAAATAACATTAAACATGAATACAGTTGTGTCTTTAACTCTTAACATGTGAATATAACATGCTGGAACTAAAAGCTGGCTCACTACTATACATATATATATATATATACACACACACACACGTATATATAAATATATATATATATATATGTGTGAATATAGGTGTGTGTACATATATCTATATTTGTGCATGCGTATGTATGCGTGTATATATGTGTGTATGTATGTGTGTGTATGTACGTGTGTATATATGTATGACTGTGTGTATGTATGTATATATATATATATATATATATATATATATACATACATACACACAGTCATACATATATACACAAAGGGCAAGGGAGCTCTTAAGAGTCAATAGCCATCCAAAATCACCGGGAGAGATGACCCCTTAGCCTTGTCAAGGCAGAATTCTAGGAGAAGGAAAACTCTGATATAACACCTGCAACCCTGATGGTATCCAATGATGTTGACTTGTTCTTCTTTTTGGTAAATATCATCTTGGTTAAGAGAGTGGGACTGGCTTTGTGCAGTGCCTTTGCTCACTATAAAAGCTTCACAGCACAGGCATTGCTTTATATCTGGAGATCTCTCTGCATTTGTCGTCACATGGTACCATGGGCCCTGCACTATGTGTCAATAATGGTCACAAGTGTAGTCTTTGTACCAGAGTTTTCAAGTTGCTGGCTGGACTAAAAAGTCACATTCGTTCAACGCATCGGTAGGGGTTCTCCTACATGGATATAAAGTAGTGGCCGTACTCGAAAACGAGTTGGCAGCCACCATATATATATATATATATATATGCAAAAGTTTTATTTAAAATTGTTGGGTTACAACAAGTAAATATTTTATAACTGATATAAAGCACTCGACAAGTTTTTGGAGTAGATATACGATATTAAACAAATGGAAACTATATTTATAAAACCATATTTATTTCATTATACATATTTCAGGGATACCATATTAAAAATATGGCATGCCTTCGTCAGATAAAATACAATATATAACCAGTTTTATAAATAATTTTGACGTACCATAAATATAGCGACCATTAAGGTACTACCAAGCCAGCCTCCTACCTTAATGGTCGCTATATTTATGGTACGTCAAAATTATTTATAAAACTGGTTATATATTGTATTTTATCTGACGAAGGCATGCCATATTTTTAATATGGTATCCCTGAAATATGTATAATGAAATAAATATGGTTTTATAAATATAGTTTCCATTTGTTTAATATCGTATATATATATATATATATATATATATATATATATATATATATATATGCATGTATGTGTGTGAGTGTTTGTGTATGTGTATGTATGGATATGTTGATATATATGTGTGTATGTATGTATGTGTATATGTATGTGTATTTTACATTCATTTAAATTATTGATGTATTGTTTTATTGATATTTTTTATCTGATTGTCCCGAATCTTCTATTATCGATTTTTCATCGTATGGTTGATTTTAGACTTGTTCTATGTGTGACGGTATTTTAACGATAGTTATAGCTCTGATTCATCTGAATTATTGAGCCCTCTGCCGCTCATTTCGAATATTGTTTATCGTGAACTCGTGCGCCGATTTTTCGATACTCGATCTTTCTAATATATATATATATATATATACATATATATATATATGTATATATATATACATACACATATGTGGGAAAATACCTGTATGTGCGCGGAAGCATCATTCGAATATATACAAATACAAACATACATTCATATTTACATACATACACACATGCTTACACATATACATGTATACACATATATATATATATATATATATACGGGATAACAGATTATTGTTATAGGTAGTCCACTGTCTCTCTCTCTCTCTCTCTCTATATATATATATATATATATATATATATATATATATATATATATTAGAAAGTGAGGTTTTTTTTACAAAATGAAAAATAACCGAGGTGTCCTACACGAGTGGAAGTATAAAGAAAAAGGGATGAAATCGAAAATGCAACTGAAGTCTTATTTTTTTAAAAAATATATATATTTATTTGGTTCCTTTACCGGTTTCGCAGTTCTTCTGCTTTTCAAAAGGTGAGTTGAGATGGAGGGTCTGTGGTTTTTCTCACATATATATATATATATATATATATATATATATATATATATATATATATATATATATATATATATATATATATATATATATATATATATATAGAGAGAGAGAGAGAGAGAGAGAGAGAGAGAGAAAGGTCTCCGTGACCTTTCATTACTCGATGTATTATATCGTTTAATGTAAGATGTTAGTGCAGTCAGCTAGATACAAGTGTTTTGTTTTCATGACTGCAATTTCGGCTATCCTAGTATATATAACGTACAATCAGTAGATTCTGTTATCCTAGTGTTTATAGATAGTAATACAGCAGTAGATTCTGTTTTATCCTAGTGTTTATAGATAGTAATACAGCAGTAGATTCTGTTATCCTAGTGTTTATAGATAGTAATACAGCAGTAGATTCTGTTATCCTAGTGCTTATAGATAGTAATACAGCAGTAGATTCTGTTATCCTAGTGTTTATAGATAGTAATACAGCAGTAGTTTCTGTTATCCTAGTGTTTATAGATAGTAATACAGCAGTAGTTTTCTGTTATCCTAGTGTTTATAGATAGTAATACAGCAGTAGTTTCTGTTATCCTAGTGTTTATAGATAGTAATACAGCAGTAGTTTCTGTTATCCTAGTGTTTATAGATAGTAATACAGCAGTAGTTTCTGTTATCCTAGTGTTTATAGATAGTAATAAAGCAGTAGATTCTGTTATCCTAGTGTTTATATATAACATACAATCAGTAGATTCTGTTATCCTAGTGTTTATAGATAGCAATACAACAGTAGATTCTGTTATCCTAGTGTTTATAGATAGCAATACAGCAGTAGATTCTGTTATCCTAGTGTTTATAGATAGCAATACAGCAGTAGATTCTGTAGTCTTAGTGTTTATAGATAGTAATACAGCAGTAGATTCTGTTATCCTAGTGTTTATAGATAGCAATACAGCAGTAGATTCTGTTATCCTAGTGTTTATAGATAGCAATACAGCAGTAGATTCTGTTATCCTAGTGTTTATAGATAGTAATACAGCAGTAGATTCTGTTATCCTAGTGTTTATAGATAGCAATACAGCAGTAGATTCTGTTATCCTAGTGTTTATAGATAGTAATACAGCAGTAGATTCTGTTATCCTAGTGTTTATAGATAGCAATACAGCAGTAGATTCTGTTATCCTAGTGTTTATAGATAGTAATACAGCAGTAGATTCTGTTATCCTAGTGTTTATAGATAGTAATACAGCAGTAGATTCTGTTATCCTAGTGTTTATAGATAGCAATACAGCAGTAGTTTCTGTTATCCTAGTGTTTATAGATAACAATACAGCAGTAGATTCTGTAGTCTTAGTGTTTATAGATAGTAATACAGCAGTAGATTCTGTTATCCTAGTGTTTATAGATAGTAATACAGCAGTAGTTTCTGTTATCCTAGTGTTTATAGATAGTAATACAGCAGTAGATTCTGTTATCCTAGTGTTTATAGATAGCAATACAGCAGTAGATTCTGTTATCCTAGTGTTTATAGATAGTAATACAGCAGTAGATTCTGTTATCCTAGTGTTTATAGATAGTAATACAGCAGTAGTTTCTGTTATCCTAGTGTTTATAGATAGTAATACAGCAGTAGATTCTGTTATCCTAGTGTTTATAGATAGTAATACAGCAGTAGTTTCTGTTATCCTAGTGTTTATAGATAGTAATACAGCAGTAGTTTCTGTTATCCTAGTGTTTATAGATAGTAATACAGCAGTAGATTATGTTATCCTAGTGTTTATAGATAGTAATACAGCAGTAGTTTCTGTTATCCTAGTGTTTATAGATAACAATACAGCAGTAGATTCTGTTATCCTAGTGTTTATAGATAGTAATACAGCAGTAGATTCTGTTATCCTAGTGTTTATAGATAGTAATACAGCAGTAGATTCTGTTATCCTAGTGTTTATAGATAGTAATACAGCAGTAGATTCTGTTATCCTAGTGTTTATAGATAGTAATACAGCAGTAGTTTCTGTTATCCTAGTGTTTATAGATAGTAATACAGCAGTAGATTCTGTTATCCTAGTGTTTATAGATAGCAATACAACAGTAGTTTCTGTTATCTTAGTGTTTATAGATAGCAATACAGCAGTAGATTCTGTTATCCTAGTGTTTATAGATAGCAATACAGCAGTAGATTCTGTTATCCTAGTGTTTATAGATAACAATACAGCAGTAGATTCTGTTATCCTAGTGTTTATAGATAGCAATACAGCAGTAGATTCTGTTATCCTAGTGTTTATAGATAACAATACAGCAGTAGATTCTGTTATCCTAGTGTTTATAGATAACAATACAGCAGTAGATTCTGTTATCCTAGTGTTTATAGATAGAAATACAGCAGTAGATTCTGTAGTCTTAGTGTTTAGAACAACGTTGCTGTCTTCGATGTAGTCCCAGTGTAAAATTGCTATTGATACTATTACCTTACTGCGTCAGACACCATGTTTTGCAGCATAGTTATGGCCCTTTGCTTTCTGAGTTCAAATCCGCCGCGGTTAACTTTGCCTTTCATCCTTACGAGGTCGATAAAATAAAGTACCAGTGGTGCACTGAGGTAATCGCTGGCCTAGTGCCAAAAGTAGAAACACTATTATCTTACTGTGTATGGTAACATGGCTGTTGCTGCTGATGTCTCAGTGAGTATAGCAAGGATCTCAAATACGCGACCAGTAAACTACTTTTCTATGGCTCGCGGCAGACAATTTTCGTGACTAATATTATAAAATGGAAAATTTGTCTCCTTACATTTTGTACTAATTGACATATCCCACTTACTATCGTACGTGTATTTATTTTGATGGACCCAAAATAGTAGCCAATCAGCTGTGTTGCAGATTAACATTATATCTAGTGGAAATCACGCCTTCCCCACTCATATTGCGTTTGGCCCGCTGTGCCTGTACCCCATGACATAATGTCCCTCTTGCGTCTATGAGTTTAAGACCCCTGGTGTTTAGCAGCATGGCTGTAGTTGCTATAACCCCTAATACTAAATAAACTTTTAACCCCTTATATACCAAATTATAGAAACCACCCAAGTTTTACAATGCAAAACTCTTAGATTCAAATGTTTAAATTATTTATCTAAAAACTTTCTATCATACATTTATGCAAGAAAAGAGCGGTGGATTGACAGAATCGTTAGAGCGTCGGACAAATACTTAGCCGAATTTGTTCTGGCTCTTTGCATTCTGAGGTCAAATCCCACCGAGATCAATTTTGCCTTTCCTCCTTCTAAGGTCGATAAAATAAAGTAGAGTCATGCACTGGGGGCGATATAATCGATATTCCTCTTCCCATAAATTGAAAGCCTTGTGCCAAAATGAGAAACCATAATTATAAGCAAGAAATTATTTTAAGATATGTACCAAACAGCAGCTTAAGTCTTTTGATATCAAATCGCATGAAACAGTTTGTTTTCAAATGTTTATATCTAAAAATCTTCTATCATAAATATATGTAAGAACATTTTCTTTAGTTATGTTCCGAGCACCAGATAAATAAGGAGAAACTTTCATTATATTTTAAAAGTAATTGACAATAATGGTAGGTAGGGTCTTAAATCAGAAATAAGGTAAGGAAATGGTTAAACAGGTGATTTCCAACATGTGATCTGCAGATTCCAAGTGAATGAGGTCGATGGGGACCATGGGAAAATCCATTTAAATAAACAGAGTCCTTGGTAAGGAAATGTTTAGGAACCCTTAATATTTAAGACTACAGCTGTGTAATGAGGTTTACAATCTACAACCATCATTTGCAATTGAGTATGACTTGGTAGTATGCACTATACTTTCGCGAACAGATTTGAAGGACACACTGCGAAATCCGGTCCGGATATCAATTCCAGGATATCACGATCGCAAGAATGCTCTAGACACTAGGTTGCGAGTCTTCACATGAAAATTACACACACACACACACGCATATACACACACACACACGCACACACACATACACACACCACACACACACATATATATATATATATATATATAAATACATATATAGAGAAAGAAAGAGAAAGGGAGGTAGAAAAGAGATAAAGAGATAGATAGATAGATACAGAAAGAGAGAGAGAGAGGGAGAGGGGGGGGGGGGGGGAGAAAGAGATCTCGGTCATCATTCTACCTTGTAGCTTCTTCTGTTTCCAAGCTATTTAATCCTAAAATGTTTCTGTGATTGGCCTTTTAATTGTTGCTGGGTTCAGAACTTTCCAGAATGTCCTGCCACAATAGCACAGTCAACATTATTATTAAATAACTTTGCCTTTCATCCTTACGGAATCGATAAAATAAAGTACCAGTCATACATTGGGTAATCACTGGCCTTGTGCCAAAAGTAGAAACAATTATTATTAAATAACAAACTATTAACCTCTCACATTTACCAGCTCCATACTCTAATAATTGTTTCTACATTTGGAACAAGGCCAGCAATTACCCAGTACCTTACTGGTACTTTATTTTATCGACCCCGTAAGGATGAAAGGCAAAGTTAACCTCGGCGGGATTCGAACTCAGAATGGCAAGGGCCGTAACTCTATGCGTCAAAGCATAGCGTCCGACCCTCTACCGATACTGCCATGACAACTAAAATAACGGCAATAATAATAAAAAAAGGAAAGGAAACAAAAGGAAAAAAGAATAGGGAAATATAGAAAAAAAAAAGAGAAAAAGAAAGAAGAAAGAGAATAGGAAGGGGAGGAGATGGCAAAAGCTCTGGTATCGCAGAAGAGGGGGGAGTTAGGGGGGGGGGGGGTTATTGGTCTTTGGGTCTAGAAGAAGTGCTGCGCCCCGCGGACTAGACCACAAAATCATTCCCGCGGACGATGGCCAGTGACACCCGCTGCAACAGCCACTCAACCTCGCAGGGTTCCTTCCTCAGACGGGCCACCCACGTTCCGATCTTGCGGAGGAGCTGGGCAGTACGGGGTCCAAGTACGCCTGAGATCTCGACGGCGACCGGTGCGAAGAGGATGCGGCCTGACAATCCTCGGTATTTGTTTATTTTACGTTCTTCTTGAGGGGGGTGGGGGTCACGATGCCGGGGTTTGTAGCCGAAGCGACAGACACGTGCACCATTGACGTAATTCTCAGGGGGATTCAGCGTGAAACTGTATGTGACAAAGTCGGTCTCTGCATTCCGGATACAATTCAATTTTACCAGCTGAGCGGAGGGGAGCAACGCAAAATAAAGTGTCTTGCAACAGGGGATACAACACGTTGCCGGGAACCGAACTCACAACCCTCCGATCGTGAGACGAACAGCTTATCCACTAAGCCACGCGTAATCACACTATGCTACTACGCTGTTCTACGACTCACCACGATTAGTTTGAGACAAGCAGATTATTTTTTTGCTTTGACGCATAGAGTTACGGTCCTTGCCATACTGAGTTCAAATCCCGCCGAGGTTAACTTTGTTTTCACCCTTACGAGGTCGATAAAATAAAGTACCAGTAATGTACTGGGTTATTTCTGGC
>OZ024742.1:183740745-183750745 GCA_964016885.1 Eledone cirrhosa
CATATATATATATACATACATATGTACATTTGTGAGTGTATATACATACATATACACACACCTAACTATATTTCCTTATATTTTTTAATATATTTTATATGTCTATTGCATTACTTTTATTTATATATATATTTTTTTTTTTGCATTTCTTGAGGAGACTTTCCAAATATTTCACTATGTTTTATATTGCCTCGTCCGACGAACGAATGAGGACGTTTCTTTCGTATTCGTCTTATTCGGGAAACCTCTGGTAATGAGGTAATTATATTGTATTGTTTATTATACATTATATATATATATATATTGCAAGGTTTTTTATATGAAATCGTGTGCTGAAACAAATAATGATATCATTGATGATGTCACAGGTGTGTAACGAATGATCTCTTTGAGAAACTATATTTATATCGATATTTCTAAATGTTGGTCAATCAATGATAAACATTGATTGCCAGCTGAATTAATTATACGAATATAAAATATACTGAAGCGAAAACCAACCCAAACCAAACTGTGAGTGTGTTTTATTATATATTTCTGGCAATATTATAACAACATGACCCTCCCCAAATATAACAATATATATATATATAACTCCTATAGCTCCCAGTACGCATTGTAAAGTGGTTGGCGTTAGAAAGGGCATGCAACCGTAGATAATCAAGCCCACAAAACAGAACGTATGAGGAAGACTTGATCTCCTGACCTGTCTAGCCTCATAATGTGACAACCCATCTAATCCATGGAAGCTTGGAAAATAGACGTTAAACGGTGATGATGATATACATATATCAAGAATTGCTTTCCAAGCTGAATCTAAAAAGTACTACAGAATATTAGTTTGCTTGTTAAATACAATGCTAGACTAGGAATGCATTTTCATATTTCACTTGCACCGTTCATGAAATGAACGAAAATTTCTAAGAGTTGTTGAGTCGTTTGAATTTCCCTGATAATTACGTTAAGAGTGTTCGTGTCTGTGGAATAGTCAGCCATTTACTCGTTAATTTCACGAGTAGAGCTTTTCGAACTTATGATCGCGAGTCCAACACCTTAACCATTGAGTCACCTGTCTTCATGATGTTAATGTCGATGATGAGGATGTATGTATGTAAGTATGAAGGCACATTTCAAAGACATTCAATCACAGAAATATTTTGACAATATTAGTTTGGGGTGGGGGGTATATCCAGTGTCTGCGAATGCAACCGAAGAAGGAGGAGGAGGAGGAGGAGGAGGAGAAGAAGAAAAAGAAGAAGAAGAAGAAGAAGAAGAAGAAGAAGAAGAAGAAGTATGTTAATGCTGAATAAATGTTATCTGTTTCATCAGTGAATTAATTCAATACGTCAAAGATCAAACCTACCACTGACACTCTTCTGTTTACAGAAATCAAAGAAATACTACCATGAGACGCTCTAATAAAAGAGGATTGTATTTTGATTAATACGATATTGCTTAAGTCTTTTCATTATTTCTTTTTTATTTTCCCTTCTATTTTTTGAGAAATGGCATTTAAATTGAAATAATATTTGTACGAAAAAATTTAATCGATTAATTTACATTTAAACAATAATAAGAACGAAGCCATGTAGTTTAAGCATTTGATTAAGATCATAATTAATTTACATTTCTATAATGATATTTTCTGATGATAAATTGCTATGAACTTCATTAAAGCAATATTATTATGGTAATATTTTTCTTGCGATAAAATGGTGAATCTGAATGCAATACGCCATAAAACTAAAACAAAACCACAACAAAAAACTATTAAGAACCATAGAAGATTTTCCTGGTGAGTCAAATACAAGCCTGAATTTGATTCCTTAATGAAGCTAATTCACTGAGAAAGGCATTAGCTTTCCAAATTTTAATTTTCCTTCCTTAAATATCTGAAGCTTCAAGACATCACTAGCTGCTATTTGTTAAAGTATTTAGAACAGGGGATATGAATGCAGATGAACTGCAATCCGTATAATTGTTAGTTCATGTTTCATGGTTTAAATTCTGTCGTAGTCGAATTTTCTTTTCAACAATCTGATGTCGATAAATTAATTAAATTTCTAGGTTGAGTTAATCGATTGTATTTGATGCGAAATCAAACTTAACAGACACAATAAAAGGTATTTTAAATGTATGCATGTCTGTGCGCTTAACTCCCGACGGAGTCTTAGGGGCGCCGTTCTTACATTTAAACCTGGCGAGGGGCCATCACTCTCAAATCTGAAGACAATCAATGTCTTTAAGAGAAAGAGAGAGAGAGCGAGAATGAGAAAGAAAGAAAGTGAAACAGATATATAAAGGAAGAATTGATCCTTGTATTAGATTGGTAATATATTTATCAATCAGAGCACAAAAGCTGCAATGAATAGTGTAACGCATTATATCCGAAGTCCCAATGATTGAACATTTGTTGCCTGTATTCTAAAAAAAAATTTAAATTAAGGAACTATAACACATGTGTACATTATCAGCAGAAATGTAAAATATAGAATCCTGAGCATCATCAAGAAGACCAAAATTTATGATATTAACACTTATTTTCGTATCATCCAAAACAACTTCTTTGATCCCCTAGCGCCGGCATTAGGTGAAAAACTGCGTTTTTTCAGCTTTTTAGGGGTTTTTTGAGGCGTTACGTCAGACTGATTTCCTTGAAATTGTAACTATGTATTAGTCAGTCTCTTCTTCATACTGTGAGCAAAGAAAATCCAATTTTTTATGGCCTAGGGCCCGCATTAGGTGAACAACTTCATTTTTTCCGCTTTTTAGGGCGTTAAGTCTAGCCGATTTTCCCAAAATTTCAAGGCATATTATGCACATAAAAAAATTCATTTTCTTGATCGCCTAGGGCTCGCATTAGGTGAAAACCTGCATTTTTCCTGCTTCATCGAGGAAAATCTTAAAGATTATCCAGCTATCAGAGTATTCGGTTTATTTTCTTTACATATTGTCCAGCCATGGAGTTTTTCCACGATTAGGTCTGTTGGCGGCCCGCCTTCCAAAATACCTTCCAACGCCGGGTACCACTGCTTATATATATATATATATCATATATCATTATCTATAAAAGGCAGATTTTTGTGTCTGTATGTATGTTTCAATTTTATACATTTGCACAATTTCAAACCGATTCGACTGAATGTCTGTAAGAATGTTGTAAATGGTCTAACTTAGGTCAACGACTATTTATTTATTTCAAACTCACCCACAATTACGGAAATAATCGATAAAACTAAATACATGACGCTTTACCCCTCTAATAGAATCTGCTTACCTCTCTCTACTCCCCTTAAAATTCGATAAAACTACATACATGCTGCAACTTTCTCTTATATACGCTTAAACTTACAAACTTCCTTTAGGAACGCCGAAGAGAGAGAGAGAGAGAGAGAGAGAGAGAGAGAGAGAGAGAGAGAGAGAGAGAGAGAGAGAGAGAGAGAGAGAGAGAGAGAGCGTTTGTTTTTGAGTGTGGAACGGTCAAACATTTATTTACTTCAATGACAACAAAGATTATTACATTTCATACGAAACAACAATTATTCAAAAGCAACATATTAATTTATTCAACAACAAAAAAACACCGATAAATCTTTTTTAAAACATCTCTCAACGAACGTGGAAGAGAGAAGTATCAATTTATTTACTATACACAATAATATACTCTATGGGTTCACTAAACCTGCTAGAAACAGCAGCTAACTCTCCCCATATCTCACCCCTCCCTACTGTTTTAAATTTAGAAAACACACATTAGACAACCATGCAGAACAACTCCATCGCAGCTCTGTTGTTCGGCTGGCATCGTCTACGCGCGTGTTGCGCAAGTACTGTGAAACAATAAATTTCAACTCTTCTTTGCACAGAGATAATATCCATAGGCGAAACTACAATTGTAACTGCTGGCGAAGCTCCTGCTTCGGCAGTCCAGGTCTGCAATTCATTCACCCAGTGCCTGGCAGACAAAAAAGTGGTGCCATAAAATGGGTGGTGCAACCTAACTTTGGTAACTTACTGACTCCGAGCAACGCCGGGCTTTAATGCTAGTATATATATATATATATATATATATATATACAATGTGTTCGCCTTTTATGCGAAGATGCGTTCCTGGACGCGGCGCGTAAAGCAAATTCACATGCTTCAAGTTCGCGTAAAAAGGGAACAGACTATATATATATATATATATATATATATATAATGAATGGTTTATTATATATGTATAATGTAAGGCTGAAGGCACCACAATTATACATTAGTTTGATACAATATATCATTTTTGCTCTATTTAGAACTTATACATATACTCTGAAGATAAATCAGTCTAACCTGTGTGAGTGAATGCTTGTGTAAAGACCCTCTTATTCTAGTATTACAGAATTATTCTTGATCTACGATTATTAGCAACATTATTCGCCGCCTTTTCTTAACGGTTTTCTAGCGCAAATTAATCTTAAGCCATACAATGATTAGTATATTTGATACTCCAGCTCTTTATTGACACGTTCATAAATGAAAAGTTTTTCAGATCACAACATTGAAATATGATGATGTATTAAGAATCTTCTCCATCAAAGAGGATATTTTAGTTAACAGTTATCATACGTCGTCAGTGTCTATTCATTCATTGTAGGGACGTATGCTTTTACTTGATATCTTCACTTCTATTTATGAATAAATAATTATCCTTTATCTACTCAACGTACCATGTAATTGATTGGAATAGGGTTTTCGAAATTATTTTGAATGAAGGAGAGAAAGAATTAGTTAAAGGTCCCTTTCATACCATTGTCGAAGAGTTATAAACATTGGAGAAGTAAAATACAATAAACCTCAGTCAAGGTTGTTACAGATAAGCCGTGGAAGTAGCAACGTATCAACCATCTTTTAACACACGTACGCAAATTGCTTTGTCCTTTGTTTGAGTTATACATACATATATACAAATATACATACATATACACACACATACATATAGATACACACATACATGCATACACAAATATACATATATACACACACATACATATACATACACACATGCATGCATACATACATACTACATACATATATACATAAATACATACATAGATGCATATACACATACACAAATACACACATACATATATACACGCATACATATACATACATATATACACACATACATATACATACACACACACATACATATGTGTGTGTGTGTGTGTGCGTGTGTGTGTGTTTTATACACATACATTCAATTTTCTATTTTTATAAGCAATTCATCTTTAATACCATTATACCAAGTTATATCAACGAAATGTATGGTATATACTTAATACTAATATATATTATATATAACAACTCGGTTGTAAGCTATATAATTGTTTCTACTTTTGGCACAAGGCCAGCAATTACCCAGTGCATTACTGATACTTTATTTTATCGACCCCGTAAGGATGAAAGGCTAAGTTAACCTCAGCGGGATTCGAACTCAGAATGGCAAGGACCGTAATTCTAATACTTAATTATATGTATTTTTAATGTGATATATGAGCAGAACATTTGATTGTCTTCGACCTATTTAACAAATACGATGGCTGTAGCATTGGTTTTGAGCAACCAAATTCGAACTGTCTTATCAACGATATACATACTTTCCAGCAAAGTTTCTCCCAGCTTTCGTTTTTTTTTCCTACATTTTCATTTTCTCCTTCTCTCTTCCAGCTAATGAAGGGCATATCCCAAAACGGTATGGAGTAATTTTTTTTTTCTTTTGAGCATTAAACCACCAGCTTCTAATTTGACCATGTACTGTCTTGTTTTCGTTTATGTTTTCTGTCTCTTTGTCATATATATATATATATATATATATATATATATGACAGCGAGAAGCGAAAACCAACCAAACAGTGAGTGTGCTCTGTTATTAATTCTGGCAATATTACGCAAATATGACCCTCCCCAAGTATAAAAATATATATATATATATATAAATGAAATCGAAAATGCAACTGGAGTTTTATTTTTTTTTAAATATATATATTTATTTGGTTCCTTTACCAGTTTTGCAGTTCTTCTGCTTTTCAAGAGTAGAGTTGAGATGGAGGGTCTGAGGTTTTTCTCACATCAGATGTGAGAAAAACCACAGACCCTCCATCTCAACTCTACTTTTGAAAAGCAGAAGAACTGCAAAACCGGTGAAGGAACCAAATGAATATATATATAGATTTTTTTAAAAATAAGACTCCAGTTGCATTTTCGATTTCATCTTTTTTTCTTTATACTTTCACTCGTGTAGGACACCTCGGTTATTTTTCATTTTGTAAAAAAAACTCACTTTCTAATATATATATATATATATATATATATATATATATATGTATATATATATATATATATATATATATATATATATATATATATATATATATATATATATATATATATATATATATATGGCGAAACTCTAGTGTAACAAGACTCTAATTCGGTATTTAGTACTCTTTTCTCCCAGCCGTCAACAACATACGGATATATATATATATATATATGAAAGAATATTTTACTATGTAAGTGTATGTATGCATGTTGTAGCAAACGGTTACACGGTAACAGTAACGAATCAACCCCAAAACATTGTCACGTCCTTTCATTCACTCATTCTGCCATTTTGCAGTGCAAAGCATAAGGTTGATGTTGTCTCGTGATCATAGTGGTCAAAAATCGCAAATGTGTTACCCTGATAGCCTGGGAGATACGCTGAAAGAGGCATGGCAAATTTATCATCAGTTTTTGTCACATGTTCTTACGTCGTACATTACATATCAGATATAATTGATAATTCTAGAGTAAATTCATTCAGGAAATTAAAATATTCATTTTACAAAATCTCATCTCAAGAACTATGGATATTACAAATATTTCTAATTATAATTACATATCGATTGCTCTCCTTAGGCAGTTTATCCATTTCTCTAGCTTTAGTCATAGTTTAGAAAACAGATATGGTTTGATAAAATCATTTCATGATTACACCACCACCACCGCCACCGCCATCGCCGCCACCACCACCGCCATCGCCGCCGCCACCACCACCCAATGATTTCTACTATAGGCTCAAAGCCAGCAATTTGGGGGGACGGGAAAGTCGATTTAATCGACCCCAGTGAGGTATTGGTACTTTATTTTATCGACCTCGTAAGGATATAATAATCTGAACATGGAACAAGCTAAATCCGGAATCAACACCAGAATGCTGCGCAGCTAACTAAGATTGTGATGATTAAAGCAAATACACTTTGAACAGAGGAACTAAATCATGAAAGGAAGGCAAAACCAATATATGGTAGATTCCCAAAGTGCTTTCAGATAATGGTATTGGTCATATTGGCTCACTAGCCTGGCTCAGACGTGCTAGTCTGAAAGCTGAGACTGGGGAACTCTTAGTAGCTGCAGAAGCCCAATCTCTAAACATTCGGGCGTATAGACACAGAATAATGAAAACCGGAACTAGCCTCTATGCACAATATATAACAAATACGAAGAAATGATAGATCATGTTATCTCCGTGTGTCCAGAGCTGGAAAAGAAAAAAACTGATTGTATAGAAAGACAAGCCCCACAACCCCCACAACAAATCATGGAATATCCATTCTGTGTGATATGCTTGAGATAATCGACAGAGAAATCTCTGCCAACATGACAGAGAGATATCATAAAAAACAAAACAGATAGGACATGTAGCCTGATAGATATTGCTGTACCAGATGACAAGAATACATCTGTAAAAACAATGGAAAAACTTGTACAATGACCTAGAAATAGAAATCAACCACATATGGACGATGACCACAAACATTATCTTCGCGGTAATATGAGCCCTAGGCTTAATACCCATATCATTAGACCTGCACCTTGGCGTCCTTCCCTGCAAGATCATCAATTATGAGTTACAGGCTATTAGGAACAGCATACATTCTCAGACGAACTCCCTCTCTCTCTACAATGAAAACTTCTATTCTCCTAGGTTCCAGGCCAGAACCCGGGAACAGAGAAATAGAACAGAACCAACCGAAATAACCCAATAATGATAATAATGGTTTCTACGTTTGGCACAAGGCCAGCAATTACCCAGTGCATTACTGGTACTTTATTTTATCGACTCCGTAAGGGTGAAAGACAAAGTTAACCTCGGCGGGATTTGAACTCAGAATGGCAAGGGCCGTAACTCTATACGTCAAAGCATGGCGTCCGACCCTCTACCAATACTGCCAATCCACCGCCCAATAATGGTTTCTGATTTAGGCACAAGGGTAGCAATTTTAGGGAAGGGGAAAGTTAACCTCGGCGAGATATGAACTCAGAATGTAAAGGGCCATAAAATCTATACTGAACAATATTATTATTAATGATGATAATGCTTCTGATTTTGGCACAAGGCCAACAATTTTGGGAAGGGGAAAGGTCGATTAAATCGACCCCAGTGAGTGACTGGTACTTTATTTTTATCGACTTTCAAAAGGATGAAAAATAAAATTTTCCTCGGTGGGATAGGCTCGTTAAAAATCATTTAAGTAATTAGCAAATGCATTTCTTTCTATTTAATGAGTCAATAATTTGTATATATATATACATTTATTTCTATTTTAAGAGAAAATAATTAGCAAATATAAATGTTTCTATTTAATGAGTAAATAATAATTTTTATATTCAATTAAGCAACAACGGCAGGATTGGGTTTGTTTATAGATATTTTAATAAGAATGTTCTCTCCACTGGGACTATGTAGCAAGGAGAATAAAATTTATCATCATCATCATCATCATTTTACGTCCACTTTCCATGTTAGTGTAGGTTAGACGGGTTGTCATGGTCCGTGACCAGATGGGTCGGTGCAACCTCCTCTTACTTATACGTTCCATATTTGGCATGGATTCTATGACACAATGCCCTTCCTAACGTTAACTATCTAACAATGTGTATTGAGTGCATTTTGTTGTAGTACTACCGCTGTCACCTTATAAAATGTACTAGATACGTTTTTTTCTAAGCACTGACACTATTATTTTACATAATGCACTGGGTTCGTTTTATTGTGGCACTACCACTAGCGATACTGACACACGTTCGCTCACGTTAAAGAGTTTTCTCAAATTCTATATTACCCCGTTCGATCAGCAAAACTGTAGCATCCGGTTTTTCACCATGTTTACTTCTATTGGTGGGCAGGGTTTTTTTGTATCATTGTTTCCATTATTATTTTACGGCCCTTTACGTTCTGAAGTGAAGGCGTGTGGCTGAGTGGTTAGAGCATTGGATTCGCAATCGTGAGGTTGTGAGTTCGATTCCTGGACCAGGCGATGCGTTATGTCCTTGAGTAAGACACTTTATTTCACGTTGCTCCTTCTACCTGGAGTTGCGACCGATAGATAGTATTAACAACTGGAAAGACCAACGGAAGCGTTGTTTCCTCGGTCCGATTTGACGAAAATCGATCGTTCCATATATATTACGTTCTGAGTTCAAATCTCGCCGATTGTTAAGCTTTGCCTTTCCTCCTTACGGGATCGATAAAATAAAGTACCAGTAATGCCCTGCGGTCGACTTAATCGACTTTCCCCTTTCCCCAGAATTACAGGCCTTGTGCCTAAATCAGAAACCATTATTATTATTATTTATTATTCAAAACGACAACACGTGTTTTAATCTCGCTCAGAAGGTAGGTCAATATTTACAGGTTTTAAAACCGTTTGGGGGTTCTAAAAAAACTCAATTTTATTTTTTGTGACTTAACGGAACCACCCTTTTTATAGGGGGTCGGCCGTTTTTATTCATTTCTGTCTTTTAGGGCTGACATTACAAAAACATTTGTTTTGACAAATTCCAAAAAAAAAAAAAAAATAATGAATAAAAATAACATGGCGTCAAAAGATTCCCCTTCCTCTTTTTCACTCTGTACTTCCTCGACGTCGTTAAAAAATACACGTGCTGACACTGTCGTCGTCACCAACACTCAACA
>OZ024742.1:183763245-183765745 GCA_964016885.1 Eledone cirrhosa
TACATGTATCGGCTGAATGCTCAAGCGCTTGCATATTAACTTCCTAAGCAGCCTGTTACGTTGATCAAATAACTGGATAATAATTCATCGTCGAAATTGACGGAGACGTTAATTTCAAAGAGTGATTCGAATGAATTATATCAAGTTAAAAGATGAGCTAATGGTGACGGGGAAAACCAACTGCTATAAACGCATTTGCTCCTAATCCGTGAATATACCAGTTCTTGACAGGTTTTATTTAATATTATATCTAATCTCTAGATGTGTAGTGGATTGGCAGAATCGGTAGGGCGTCGGATAAAGTGCCATTGCAATATTTGACATCCACCGATCTCAACTTTGCCTTTCATCTTTTCAAGGTCGATAAAAAAAGGGCCAGTCAAGAATTGGAGTTGATCTAATACAGGGGCGTGTAACAGGCGGCCCGTGGGCCACAATTCGGCCCTCCAGACCAATCAGAGTGGCCCGCGATCGATGACAGTTTTAAATTTTTATCTTGTAGGCTTATTCAGAATTTGTTTCGTAACAGTATTACAATTTTCTGTTAGTTGACCTATACTAAAGGGCTTCACTGATAGGGTTATATGTGTTATAATTTCCCAGTTCCATGTTATGGAAAGAAGTTGTAGTGAATCTTTGGAATAGTGCTTTATAAATAATAAAGGCTCTAATAATTGTTCCAATGTTCAAAAGTGGCCGGCCAATGGAATATGTTGCACTCCCCTGATCCAATCAAATTTGCTGGTCTTGTGCCTATATTACAAATCAATGTCATTCTTCGTCTCTAGAAGGTTTATAGAGTCCCAGGCGTAATGGAGAAATGTTAGAGCATTGAATAAAATACCATTGCGGTATTTGTTCTGGCTCTTTACAATATGATATAATGGTGAAGATTTGCAACTTATTGAAAATCCCATTTCCCCGAAGATGAAATCAACGATTGGC
The DNA here is from genome assembly GCA_964016885.1 of Eledone cirrhosa. Taxonomy (NCBI): domain Eukaryota; kingdom Metazoa; phylum Mollusca; class Cephalopoda; order Octopoda; family Eledonidae; genus Eledone; species Eledone cirrhosa. The sequence goes on from OZ024742.1 coordinate 183,764,191, forward strand.
ACTACATAATTTAGAAATTATTTTAAACATGAAATATTCATGAAAATTAGCTGTAGAAAATTGATTACTGTATTATTATGTATCAACTCGTAACTCGCGATTTCTACGTAGGAGCTCTGTCTTGGTCATTTTAGGCTTGGTGGAGCTCATTCCTCTCTCTCTAGGTCTGAACAGCCGATTTCTTCCAGAAAAAGAGAGTGTGGGAGAGGAAGTGAGAAAGAGATATAAAGAAAGAGTCGACCCCGGTACTAGACTGGTAGATTCTTATTGACCTAGAAAATTTCAAAGGCAATGTTGGCCTCGGTGGGTTTTGAATTCAGAACGCAGTGAGCCGGAACAAATACTGCAAAGCATTCTATCTGACGTTCTGAAGACTCTTCCTCTTTGTCGCCTGTTTATCTTATAATGGATTTCTGAAAATGTTCTCATTGAATTCGTAAATTTATTAGTTATCTGTCAATTCTAGGAACATTTTAAAATACAAAAGGAAAGTAATATTCTTACATCTAACATAGTTACTATCACATTTTTTAAAAGTCGGGTTCAAACATATTATTTAATTATAATTCGTTATAAAGAGAGGTATGCTATAAAATGACTAATAAAAATTGGGTGAAAACCCTTAAAGACGGGAAAAAAGCTGCCATCGATTGCTCCGAGGAATTGAATCCTGTATCTCCTATTACAATTTATGTTAGATAAACAATGTTTACAAAACCAACTTGAAACAACAACACAAGATAAAAACATTTTAAACTGCAAGTATTGATTTTAAGTAATTTTACAAATAAAAAGAAAAGAAATTATGTAGACACTATAGTCGAGAAAACTCGAGTAGCACGAATAGATTAAGGTGGTTTGGGCATGTCAGGATGAGTGAAAACAACCCTGTCAAGCACGCAAGGAAAATGGAGATGAATGGCAGAAGTCGTTGGAACGATAACATAAAGGATCTATCAAGAAAGGAGGATGTTTTAGAAATGATAGCTAGAGAGAATGTATCAATTTACAAATACCGTGAGCCAGCAATGTTGCTCGAAAAAGGTGATATTCATGATGAAGTATTGATTTTAAGTCTGCTACCATGATTGATATTACAATATTTATGTTTCAAACAATTTACAGAATAAACAAAGTTGGTTGAAGTTTCATCATACATGGAAGTTAGTCACGGTATAATAATATCTAATAACATTACTGGTACTTTATTTTATCGACCCCGTAAGGATGAAAGGCAAAATAATAATATTTATAGCTTAACAACATTTGGCTGTTATTATACTATAATAAAATCTGTCTCTCTGTCTCTCTCTCTCTCTCTCTCTAATATATCCATATATATATATGTGTGTGTGTGTATGTGTGTGTGTGTGTATTTGAGAGTGGTTACCTTTGTTTATTCTTTTGTACACACACACACACACACACACACACACAAATACATTCACATACATACGCATATAAATAGACATACATACCTACATGCATATAGATATACATACGTATATATATATATTCATATATTATAGATACTCTACAATATCTACTTCCTCAC
>OZ024742.1:183778245-183783245 GCA_964016885.1 Eledone cirrhosa
TCTCTAATATATAATTGTTTCTACTTTTGGCACAAGGCCAGCAATCATGTCACTGTATTACTGGTACTTTATTCTATCGAATAAAGATGAAAGGCAAAGTTAACCTCGATAATATATAATTGTTTCTACGTTTGGCACAAGGCCAGCAAATTTCCCAGTGCATTACTGGTACTTTATTTTATCGACCGCGTAAGGATGAAAGTTAACCTCGGCGGGATTTGAACTCAGAATGGCAAAGGCCGTAACTCTATGCGTCAAAGCATGGCGTCCGACCCTCTACCGATACTGCCAAATCCACCACCTCGATAATATATAATGCGTAGTTGTATGTATAACATTTATGAAATGCTGTTGTTATTATTATGGCGTGTTAATAGTTGTGGAAGACGAAAGTTCCGCACCAAATAACTTGTCGAGGAAGTATGTTCAGAATTTTAGTTGAAATAAGAGTAATAGTAGTTACAATATTCACAGCAGCAGCAGTAGCAGTAGTAGTAGTCATAATGGTTGTTGTGATGGTGGTGATGGTGGTGGTAGTGGAGGACTTACATGTATATTTGTAATGTAGATTACAGTGTATGAATACTTATGCTTTTATCACATAGAAATAATATATATATATATATTTCATGATTTAGGTGCAAAGGCCAGCAAAAACAACAACAGCAACAATAACAACAACAATAACAGCAGCATCAACAGCAGCAATGCTGTTGCTGATGATGATAATAATGATTTCTAGTATAGGCACAAGGCCAGTAATTTTGGGGAGGGGTAAGTCGATTAAATCGACCCCAGTACGTTACTGGTGCTTTATTTTATCGACCCCGTAAGGATGAGAGGCAAAGTTAATCTCGGCGGGATTTGAACTCAGAACGTAAAGGGCCATAATTCTGTGCTGCAAAGCATAGTGTCTGACGCTCTACCGATACTGCAAAACCCCCACCCTATAATAATAATAATAATAATAATAATAACAATAATAATGACAATAATATTAACATTAATAATGTTTTCTTTATTAACCACAAGGGTTTACATAAAGTAGACATTAAGGACAGTACAATGATAATGATGATAATAGACGTGTATGAAAGCATTTAGAAGAACCGATGAAATAGCATAAATAATTCTTTCAACGTTTGGCACAAGGCCAGCAAATATCCATTACATTACTGGTACTTTATTTTATCGACCCCGTAAGGATGAAAGGCAAAGTTAACCTCGGCGAGATTTGAACTCAGAATAGAAAGGGCCGTAACTCTATGCGTCAAAGCATGGCGTCCGACCCTCTACCGAAACTGCCAATCCACCACAATAGCATAATTAATGCTTTGTTGTCAGAAGATACGCAGCAAAGCAAACTGAGAATAATCCTGCATATATATATATACACTCACTATACATATTATACACGAATACACATATATACACAAGCACATAAACATGCCGACATATACACATCGATACATATACACAAATACACGTGTAGATACATCACTATATATCTACATCGATGTGTGCGTGTGTGTGTATGTGTGTGTGACTGTGTGAGTGTGTGTGTGTGTGTGTGTGCGTATTTAGGCAGGCAGCAGACAGTAGTTGAAGAATTTCTAATTAAATATATCTTTGTGAATGAATATTATTTACCGATATGTTTTCAATGTGTTTGTCTGATATAGTACACATATTTCAATGATATAGTACACATATTTAATTATATAAATATTTGTCAATATAAAATGACATTAAGATATTTGCAAGGAATGTATATAATATAATATATATTATATATACACACACATATATATATAACTGTGGTTTCCCCCCGATTTTACTTTCTCTCCCTCTCTCTCTCTCTCTCTCTCTCTCTATATATATATATATATATATATATATATATATATATATATATATATATATAGGTATTGAAGTTTCCGTTGAAAATTGAAAGTCATAGGATTGAATAGTGCTCTATGTAAGTTACAGCGTTACATTTTTTCATTATACACATGCATTTGTACATACACACATGTGTACATTTCTAGGTGCATATACACACATTTATACACATAACCTTACTATATTTCCTTATTTTATTTTTATATATCTCTTGCATTACTTTTATTTATATATTTTTGGGGCCCGCTAAATTTTTGCCTTTCTTGAGGAGATTTTTCAAATATTTCACTATGTTTTAAATTGCCTTGTCTGACGAACGAATGCGGACGTTTCTTGTATTCGTCTTATTCGGGAAACCTCTGGTAATGAGGAGGTAATTATATTGTATTGTTTATTATACATTATATATATATATATATATATATATATATATATATATATATATATATATATATATATATATATATATATATAAATATATATATATATATATATATATATATATATATATATATATATATGGGTGTGTGTCTATAAGAGGTAACGGTTCAAGTTATCCAGGGATAACTTGGTCATGTCAAATATTTATAAAACATTTTGTTTATCTGATGATAGCGCACCAACATTTTTGGTACCCTTGAAATATATATAATAGAATAAATATGGTTTTATAAATATAGTTTCCATTTATTTAATATCAATTGTATATATATATATATATATATATGTGGGGGTGGGGTGTATATATATATATAGAGAGAGAGAGACTTTTTGTACCTCTGTTTGTTGTTTCCTTGAACTATATATATATGTGTGTGTGTGCGCGTGTGTGCGTGCGCGCGCGCGTAGATCCCGAGTAAAAACGGGGCTAACCACAGTTAAAAACAGATACTTAATATATTAGCAAAGTGTAAGCATCATTATTTAATTGGCAGTATCGGTAGAGGGTCGGACGCCATGCTTTGCAGCATAGAGTTACGGCTCTTTATGATCTGTGTTCAAATCTCGCCGAGGTTAACTTTGCCTTTCATCCTTACGGGGTCTATAAAATGAAGTACCAGTAATGTACTGGTAAATTATTATTGCTGGCCTTGTGCCAAAAGTAGAAACAATTATTTAATATATACAAGACTAGAAATGTTCCATTCGTATAAAATGATCAGTAATGAAACAGCTCTAGTTATATAAAAGGCATTTCTAAATTAAATAAACCTGTATATATATATATATATATTACATATACATACATATATACATACATACAATAATGATTTCTACTATAGGCACAAGTCCAGCAATTTGGAATAAAAATAATTGCAAAGGCCAAGTTTATTCAGAATTTGCAGTGACGGGCTGCAGAAGAACAAGTATGATATCCGTCCGTCCCCTTATTTATAGCCCATATTCAATAGAAATGTTACAATCCAACCTTTTCACATAAGATGTTGTCTAATGAAGTCGTGTTGGGGTTTGCATTACGTAATCATGGACGCCAATAGAAATATGTATTGGGGCAAATTCTGAATGAAATGGACTACCAAATCACATTTGGAAGGATACACATGTCTTTGAGTGCTTGGATCTAATTGCATCATCGTTGACTGAGCCCGGTTGGTCAACATCATACAAAAGTGTATATATATATATATATATATATATATATATATATATATATATATATATATATATATATATATATATATATATATATATATATATATATATATATATATATATATATATATATATATATATATATATATATATATATATATATATATATATATATATATATATATATATATATATATATATATATATATATATATATATATATATATATATATATGTGTGTGTGTGTGTGTGTATTAAAATAACAGATTAAACCCTTATCGAGCCCTCTTTGGATTTTAGTCTTCAAATTTATTATTATTACTATTTATAATGGATTGGCAGCATCGGTAGAGGGTCGGGCGCCATGCTTTGAGGCATAGAGTTATGGTCCTTGCCATTCTGAGTTCAAATCCCGCCGAGGTTAACTTTGCCTTTCATCATTACGGGGTCGATAAAATAAAGTACCAGTAATACACTGGGTAATTGCTGGCCTTGAGCCAAAAGTAGAAACAATTACTATTTATATATATATATATAATTGTAAGTGTGAAAAACAAACAGACACAATTTACCTACATACATCGTTATTTTGTTGCATGTATAGTTTGTGCCTTCCGTCGGTTATCTTGGTGTCACATTATATAACCGCGGTGTTTAACAGTGGACTTAATGTTTGTTTTTAACTTTCGATCCATTGAGTGCTCTGTGATTGCCTCAAAGCAAATCGCATTGTGCATGCTGTACTGCAGCTAAAGTTCGATTTACAATTAGTATTATTATGGTGGATTGGCAGTATTGCTAGATAGTCGGACACCATGCTTTGAGCATAGAGTTACGTCTCTTTAAGGACTGAGTTCAAAACCCGCCGAGGTTAACTTTGTCTTTCATTCTTACGGGGTCGATAAAATAAAGTACCAGTAATGTACTGGGTAATTTCTGGCCTTGTGCTAAAAGTAGAAACAATTATATATATATATATATATATATATTAGTAATATAATATATATATATATTAGTAAAAAGGGAAAGAAAATGCTGACAAATGTTTCCCAGTGAAAAATAGTTTAATTATGAATAAGTATAAATTAGTAATAATTGTTTCTACGTTTGGCACAAGGCCAGCAAATTGCCCAGTACATTACTGGTACTTTATTTTATCGACCCCGTAAGGATGAGAGGCAATAGTATTCAGTTTTAGTCCTTTTTATTTATTTATTTATTTATTTGTTTGTTTGTTTGTTTGTTTGTTTATAATCTCTTTCATTCCAACTACATTGTTAGAAGTGAAGTAACATTAATATACATGCTATTATAATAACTGTTTCTACTTTAGGCACAAGGCCAGCAAATACCTAGTGCATTACTGGTACTTTATGCACTGGGTAATTGCTGGTACATGCTATTATAATAACACAGTTGATTAAGAGCTGTGGTTTGTTATAATTGGTAGGACGTCGGACAAAAGATTTTGCGTTATTTAGTTT
>OZ024742.1:183793245-183833245 GCA_964016885.1 Eledone cirrhosa
AAAGATGTCAGCCACATCAAAAGCAGCCGTCCAAAGATGCCATCACGATACTATCTACCTAAGAGGCATGATGTAGTTGCCAAAACACTATACAATGCAATCCGTAGAAAGGATAACCATGAGAATAAACATATAAAAAGTTACAGATGCGTATATAATAAAAAGTTACAGATGCATACATAATATGAAAGAGTACTGGTGGAATGTTCCAGTGAAAACCTTAATAAAATGCAAACATAGACCAGACATAGAGATATGGGACAGAAAAAGAAGGCATGCATAGTAGTGGAAATCAGCTGCCGAGCAGATGTCAATATATTGGCGAAAAGAGACAAGCACATGTACATATAAACCGATATAAATAAAGAGCTGATGCTGTCTAAATTCCAATAAAAGAGTTTTATTTCTGGGTTATAAACTAACACTCTATTAATGAGAAATGTTTTAAAATAACACCAGAACATACATTCATATGTACGTGTATGTGTGTATGTGTGTAGGTGTGTGTCTGTGTCTGTGTGTTTGTGTGTTTGTGTATGTGTGTATGTGTGTATTTGTGTGTATGAGTGTGTCTGTATGTTGATGCGTGTGTATGTGTGTGTGTGTTTGTGTGATCTGCTTGAGTGTATGTGTCTATTAGTGTGTGTATGTGCGTGTGTTTGTTTGTGAGTGTGTGAGTGTGTCTCTCTCTGTGTCAGTGTATGTTTGTATATGTATGTATATGTGTATGTGCTTGAGTAAATGTGTCTCTCTGTGTGAGTGTGTGCCTATGTGTGTACGTGTGTATTTGTGTAAGTGTGTCTGTGTGATTGTGTTTGTGTGTATGTGTCGTCAAAATTTATTAGATTTATTTCAATATGTAACACGTACACTCTTCTAGTTTGATACTTGCTGCAGTTTAAAGTGTTTCATTAACTCTTTCATAGTATTTTGTTTTTTTAACTTGAGGCCTTTCGTGACCTACATTCTAACAATTATCGTCTGCAGAATTCATACCCTGTCCGTCACGAGACGGCCCGCTAGAAGTAAAAATTCTGAAACAATTCAGCGAGAGAGTAAGCCTGATTCATTTATAGCTAGAGTGGTGGCCGTTCAAATCACACTGAAACACACACACTTTTGCACTTTACAGAATAAGGTGCGGTAGAAAAATAACTAATGAAAAAATGTCAACTACTAGAGCTCGAGTAGAATTTCAGTAGTTTCAAAAATTGGATAATATTAGCAATTTCCTACGGCACACACACACACACACACACACACACACACACACACACACACACACACACACACACATATATATATATAAAGAGAGAGATCTGGGTAAGTATTTATGTATATATGTATGTATGTATATATGTATGTGTGTATGTATGTATATATATGCCTATATATATATATATATGTGTGTGTGTGTGTGTGTGTGTGTGTCTATGTGTATGTGCATGTATGTATATAGATATATTGTGAGGGTGGACTGGAAATTTCACAGGCTGACTATAAAGGAGTGGTGCTAGAGCTGTAAAATGCTTCATGCATTAATTTAAACCCTTCTTACTAATAACCACATTGTTTCTTTTCAGAGAGTATGTTGGAAAATAAACTTCATTTGGTCATTCCATGAGAGTATCTTGGTCAGCCAACCCACGCATATATATATATTCTCTCTCTATATATATATATATATAAATATATATATATATATATGTAGAAGTTCTATTTAAATTGTTGGGATACAACAAGCAAATATGTTTATAACTGATATAAAGCGCTCAACAAATTATTGGAGTAAAAATACGATATATTAACAAATGGAAACTATATTTATAAAACCATATTTATTTCATTATAAATATTTCAAGGACACGAAGCTAAATTATGGTGCGCTTTCATCAGATAAAATATAATTTAGAGAATGCGACCATTTCTGTTGGAAGCTCCCGGATAGTGTCATATATATATATATATATATATATATATATATATATATATATATATATATATACATATATATATAATTAAAGATGGGTTTCCGAAGCGGATTAGCAGGAAACCACATCAAAAATAACATACTCAATACGTTAATAGAGAAGACACATTTTATTTTATACAGAGTAAAAATGACTTCTACGTAGCTAGAGATGTCAGGAATGTCAGCTATAATTGGTCAAGTTCGGTATTTATAGATTTCTTTGTGGTAGGTAATAAGAGGTAAAATAGGGGAGGAATATATGTATGTGTATATATATATATATATATATATAACTTTATTTTATCATGAGTTAAGGCTCTATTGATTTTTCCCCGGATTTCACTAAATTCTGTTGGATAAATCTATATCCTGATTCTTTTTGAATTGAATTTGAATTACTTTTCCCACATCTTACGTTAACTATTTTCCCATTTTGACGCTATAGTCACTTATATATTATGGAAAACTGTTGGCTTCTTGCTACAATAATTTCTATACTTTTCATATATATATATATATATATATATATATATATATATATATATATATATATATATATATATATATATATATATGTGGCTGAGTCGTTAGAGAACTGGATTCGCAATCGTAAGGTTGTGACGCGATTCCTGGTCCGGGCAATGCGTTATGTCCTTGAGCAAGACACTTTATTTCACGTTGCTCCTTCTACCTGGAGTTGCGACCGATAGATAGTATTAGCAATTGGAAAGACCAACGGAAACATTGTTCCCTCGGTCCGATTTGACGAAAGTCGATCGTTCCTCATATATATATATTATGTATGAATAGATATATGCAAATGCATGTATACATACACACACACACACACACATATATATATATGTAAATGCATGTATACATACACACACATACACACACATATATATGTAAATGCACACACACACACACATATATATATATATATATATATATATATACATATATATATAAGAGAGAGGGAGGGAGGGAGTGAGATAGAGGGAGAGAGAGAAGGTGAGTGAGTAATAGAGAATGAGAGATGAGATGTTACTAGTTAAAACCAGCAAAGACCATTCTTCAACTTAGCATTGCATTCTTAAGCCAAGTAATAAGTAGTTATTTACGTTCTGAGTTCAGATCTTGTCAAGGTTAGCTTTGCCTTTCATCCTTATGGGGTCAATAAAATAAAGTACCAGTAATGCACTGGAGTAGATTTAATAGACCCCACTCCCTAAAATTGCTGACCTTGTGCCTAAATTGGAAACCAAAGATTAGTGGATTGGCAGTATCAGTAGAGGGTCGGACGCCATGCTTTGCAGCATAGAGTTTCACCCCGTTGCGGCCTGATTTCAAATCCCGCCGAAGTTAACTTAGCCTTTTATCTTCACGGCGTCGTTATAAATAAAGTACCAGTAATACACTGGGATAATTGCTGGCCTTTTGCCAAATGTAGAAACAATTATTACCCTCATTATATACGGTTTATATATCCCATATACACACACACATACTTATATGTGTGGGTGTGTGTGCATATATATATACATATATCTATATAGATATATTTATTAAAATAATAGATTAAAGTTAAAGCAAAGAATCGCTGCTTTCACCCTTAACGGGATCTTCTGAAACGTTATCGAACCCTCTTGGGATTTTAGTCTTCAAATTTATTATTATTACTATATATATATATATATATGCATGTATGTATGTAGGTATATATATATATATATATATATATATATATATTATATATATATATATATATATATGTATGCATGTATGTATATATATATATATATATATATATATATATATATATATATACCTACATACATACATGCATACATATATTATTACTATATATATATATATATATATATATATATATATATATATATATGTATGCATATATATATATATATATATATATATATATGCATGTATGTATGTAGGTATATATATACATATATATATATATATATATATATATATATATATATATATATATATATATATATATGTATGTATATATGTAGGTATATATGTAGGTATATATATATATATATATATATATATATATATATATATATATATATATATATATATATATATACATATGTATGTATCTATGTATCTATGTTTCTATGTAAATATGTATATAAACGTGAGAAGTCCTGCGTTCGAGTAAAAAAGAATATTCTTGGAAACGACAGAATTAATAACACGAACAAAATAAATGGAACATTAAATATTAAGGAATATTGCAGTGAAATATAATTTCAATTATCTAATTGCTATTAAATATACAGCCATTTTATTACAATCTAAGGAAAATATTTCAAATATTTGTATTCTTTTATTCTTTTAGTGGTTTCAGTAATTAGACTGCAGCCTTGTTGAAGCACCGCCTTGAAATAATTTAGTAAATCATAGCGACTCCTTTTTATATTGTTTATTTTATCAATTTTTTTTCTTTTTCTTGTAGAACCGCTACGTTACGTGCCATAACCACAATCATGTAAACACACATACACGTATATATATATAAATAATGGTCTGCTCATGCGCGGTGATGCTAAAAATATATTATAAAATAGGGTGAAGGCCCTTAAAGTTTGAAAAAGATGTTGGCGATGGCAACTGCAGGGTTCTTATATATTTGATATATATTTATAGTCTTCACATTTATTATTATTACTATATATATATATATATATATATATATATATATATATATATATATATATATATATATATATATATATATATATATATATATTCATTTATTGTGGCTAAGTATTGAGTCTTGTTACTCTGGAGTTTCACTTGCACACTCTCAGTAACAAGACTCACTACTTAGTCATACTAAATGAATATTTAAACTCTACTTTTTTCTCGTCCGTCAACTACATATATATATATATATGCAAAAGCCCATCATATATATATATATATATGATGGGCTTTTGCAAGTTTCCATCTACCAAATTCTACTCACAAAGCATTGGTGAACCAGAAACACGTGCTTGTCGAACGAACTCCTTAACCACACAGCCTTGCCTACGCCAATATATTTTGAAAGATTATGTAACGACACACTTGTACATTGAAATGATTCTGTCTTTATATCTAGATTTTATTCTCGTTTATATTTTATATTTTAAAGTAAGAACAATTAAAAAATATACAGTTGCAGAAAAAGTAATTACAGACGCTGCAACAATAGTCTTATTATAGAGCAGCTTTATTGGCTACTTCTGTAGACGATAAAGAAATTACATTTTCTGCTCCACTGAACATTAAAGGAACCGTTAACAATAAACACCATGCATTTCATTAAATGCATTTATTTTAGAAAGCAATGAAAAGAGCTCTCCATTGTCCCCGTCCAGAAGCAATAGTTATTAAGCAAAAATATTAATGATTCTAATAATTCAATGTAATTTCAGATGCAATTAAATATTAATAATTTGAACCATTAACTAAGAAATCAAGTGAAGTGGAGTGGCTGAAACAGTAATTAGCTACGTCCCTTTATGTTCTCACTTGAAACATATATAGGTCAACATTACCTTTCACTTCCTTCCCTCTAGAACTATAAAAGGAATTCTAGCAATGAAATGTATCGATTCTATATACATCCCTACAAATCTGTGCAGACCTGTGCCAAATTTAGGCATCCTTTTCACTAAAGTAATCAATACATATAAACATCTTTGCTTTTTTTTTTTTTCGCTCTGAAATACGTTGGTTTTGGTATTATATACAATGGTCTTATATTAATGGATTGTATGTATTAAACAATTAAATAGAATTAAATAGAATTAAATAGATAAAATTATACAATATTTTACTTATTCATGTTTAATTAATATAAACAATCCATCTAATATAAATATTATATCATAAAATAGAATATTTGTGGTGCTTGTTGCACCTTTGTCAACTCCAATGACGAATGTTCTAGTTGGTCGAACAAGGAAATAATCTGTTTCTGAAATTAACGAACATATGGGTAAGCATTCCATAGACACGTGTACCCTTAACGCAATTCTCATGGTGATTCAGCGTGACACGGAGTGTGGCAAGGTTGACTGGCCCGTTTGAAATACAGGTACGAATCATTTTTTTTCCACTTGAGCGAACTAGAGCAATGTAAAATAATGTTCCTTGCTCAAGGACACTGCGCATCACCGGTTAACTCATGACCATACGGTGTTAAGTCAAACACCCTAACCATCAAAATATTCGCAATACATCAATAATAAGTCAACATTTATTAGAGATTGACATTTTAAAATCTTTCTTTATCTTAAGGAAACTAGAAATATAAAAGTTTTGAATAAAATATTATATTACACAGCTTTTGTATACAAATGTCATAGAGTGTATCTCATCTACAATAGGAATACTGTGGTGCAGATAAGCTTCCGGAGAGCTATCAAGTACGCGAAGCGATGTCTCACGTTGATAATGCCCTTGAAAAAGGCCTAAATATTACAAACACCCTTACCCTCCACTTCTAACATTTTCAGTCTTTTACCTAGCTTTAGAACGCAAAGTGAAGCAAGTAACAGAGATGCAATTACAAAGGCCGAACATCCTGAGTCCGGAAACGGATATGCTTTTAAGACAAGTGGCATATCACCATAACAACACAGAGGCGTATATAGATAGGCTGCAATAGTTACATCTATAAACAGCTATAGATGACTAATGTACAGGCACACATCTACAATTTTATATATATATATATATATATATATATATTAATAGGTATATATATATTAATAGGTATATATATATATATATACATATACATATATATATAAATACATATATATATAAATACATATATATATATATACATATATATATATATACATATATATATATACATATATATATATATACATATATATATATATACATATATATATACATATATATATATATACATATATATATATACATATATATATATATACATATATATATATATACATATATATATACATATATATATATATACATATATATATATATATACATATATATATACATATATATATATATATACATATATATATACATATATATATACATATATATATATACATATATATATACATATATATATATATATATACATATATATATATATACATATATATATACATATATATATATACATATATATATATATATATACATACATATATATATACCTATTAATATAGATATAGATATATATATATATTAATATATATATATACCTATTAATATATATATATACCTATTAATATATATATATATACCTATTAATATATATATATATACCTATTAATATATATATATATATATATATATATATACCTATTAATATATATATATATATATATATATATATACCTATTAATATATATATATATATATATATATATATATATATATATATATATATATATATATATATAATGGAAAATTTGAACAGGAACAAAACAGAGGCAGTACAACGAATGTTTATTAATTTCACGCTCTGGAGAGTGGGGTGGTGGTGGGGATATATATATATATATATATATATATATATATATATATATATATATATATATATATATATTATATTTGTTTGTATGGATGGATGGATGCATATACGTATGTATAGGTGGGTTGGTTTATAAACAGGTAAACATAAATCAAGTTTCTATTCGTTGTAAGTTGAATACACAGGGTTCTAGGTAAACGTATTGTGTATTATACCCAGTGATCTACAGGTTACTGCCCAATATCGTAATACTTCATTTGACAATTCATCTCTTGTACTAATTGTATTACAGATACACACTAATATTTGACGGGGGGGAAATCCACATTCTCTATTGCAATCTGTATTAAATGTAAGGGCTAGTAACTCTTGATGGTGTAGAATAGGGGCACCCGTAACCCTGTCGACGTTTTGGGGAGAGAGAGAGAGAGAGAGAGATTTAGGAGAAGTATCGACCCCAGTACTGGACTGATACTGTTTTATCAACCTCGAAAGGATTAAAAACAAAGTTAACATCAGCGGAATTTAAACTCGGAGAGCACATAAAGCTAGAGAGAGAGTACGGCAAAACATTCTATCTGACCTTCTTACGATTGTGCCAATTCGATGTATGCAACCTTTATTGCATGCATGCTCCTGTAACTCCCGGGGGAGTTGCAGCGGCGCCCTATTGACATACCGAGTTTCTAGAGCATTTTAAACTTGGCAGAGCCTATTTCCTCTCCAGGTCTGAATACAGTAAATTTCTTCCAAAGAAGGGTAGAGACTGAGAGAATGGAAATTAGAAAGTGATATAGGGAAGAATCGTCCCTAGTAGTGGATTGGTTCTTTTTTTTACCGATCTAGAATGAATGAAAGGCAAAGTTAACCAAGGCGGGATTTGAACTCAGAGACCATATAGAGCATGAACAAATACAGCAAACTCTTCCATCTGACATTCTAACGACTCTGTCAATTCATCGCACGCAATTGTATTACTGCTGTGGAATAACAGAAGTAGACATTTTAAAGAGTTCAAATCACAGGCAATAAACTATTTTCTTTTTTTAACTGGCATCTACGAATCTACATATACATCATTCCTGGTTTGTTTATATACATTTGTAGTGTTTTAGATGCTTTGTTATGTAAATCAATAATAAAATTAGGACAGACACAAGGAAAACAAGCTTTCGTAACTTTACAAAGATTTCTTTTTGACTCTGTTCACAATTACTAAATGAACAGTCGCAATGGACCTTATGAAGCCTTACTTTGTTTAGTCTACCTACTGGATAAATCTTCTACAGGGAAACTGCGGGTCGTATTATACCATGGCCAGGATCCTAGGTTTTGAAGTACTTAGGACCCTCTTTAGTGTGTTTCTCTGAGTACAGTGCCTCAAAGTTAAAAAAAAATAATAATTGACCGGTCCATATTCCGTGTGAGGCCTCTAGGCTTCATCCTTCTGAATAATACAGCCACTTGAAAAATGTGTCACTATACATGTCTATTTGAAGTATTAAGCATCCACTTCAACATGAAGCAACATGATTAATTAGGAGTTATTTAGCAAGCTCGGCTAAAATTTGTTCCATTAATGTCTAACATAGTTCGATCTTCCATCTTTGTTTTAACACTTTCGTTACTAAATTTCTACGAATTTCAAATAAATTTTAAATATTAAAAAATTTGAATCGATTTAGTAATATGATTTCTCGATATTAAATTAGTGCTTGGAACACCAAGTTTTTTTGTTCATAGAATTATGATGGAAGATTTTTAGATAAATATAAACATTAAAAAATATTTTTTTTATAGTAGAACAAAATATCTGTCTGATTTAGTTCCTTATTTAGACGGTACGGTTGTCAAGAGGCCCTTAGTTCAATGGTCAAAGCACCGAGACGGTATCTAGGAGATACGGAGTTCGAACCTTCGTAGCGTCCACAGGCAACAATTACCCGTCTCTAACGGTCTTTTCCCGATTTTTATAAGCTATTTTATAGCAACTGACAGTAATTTCAGTTATTTTCTGCATCTGAACTCCCTACATGTTATAAATTTATTTCCTCGGCGCTTAGTAAGTTAAATAATTCGAGCTTCACGCGACGAATAATGATTATATATATATATATATATAAGACTGAAAAAGAGCCAGACATAGAGAGAGAATGAGAGAAAATAACAAGTTTTTTTAGTAGAAACGGTAATGTGTTGGGCAATTTTAGTTAAATTCCCAGCCAAGGCGGCCGTTAGCATTCACAAACAATAAAAACAACAACAATTATAACCACCACCACTACTACTACTACTACTACTATTCGTTTGACATTATCTCAACAAGATTAATTTTTCAGTCCAAAATGAAATCACGAATATATTTTATAAATTACTGTACTTTTCACTGTACATTTTTAAATAAATACTAACTACAAAAATATTCTAATATATATATTTTATAAATATTAGTTGATTTCTTGTTGAAGTCATGATTATATTTCATATGTGATGCAATAAAATATTTCTAATTTATTCTTTACATTCTTATTAAGACAAAATGTGCAACAATAAACCCTATCACTAATCCTAACCCTGGTAGACTTAACCCACCATCTGATCCTTGGTTGCTTTAGTGAAGTTCATTCTGTTGCAAGTATTCGGACCAGTTTTCTGGTTTGAAAATACAGTTTTCTTCCATATCTACAAATTTAGGGGGCCCTGAAAAGGATCTCTTCCTGATGAAAACAGTAAAAAAAGAAGAATACAAAAACTGCAAAACACAAGAGAAAGGAGCCGATCATCATACCGGACCATAGCAACTGTGTTTCCATAAGCCTTTGCCTTGCTGATAGTATCCATGAAAGAAAGTGGAATTTAGGCCCATAACACACAGCGCTGAAACCTATCCCGCAATGCATCAAGTCGTCTCTGAAATGGTACTATATCTACCAACCTCGAAAGGATGAAAAACAAAAGAGAACCGGAACAAATACTGAGGCATTTCCTCCGACGTTCTAACGATTCTGCCAATTCACCGACAACAACAAAGAAGAAGAAGAAGAAAAACAAAAACAAAAACAAAAAAAAAAAAACAACAGAAATCTATTCCCAAAATGGTGGTGCAAATTGACAGGAAGTAAACAAAATTAGCGAAACTGAAACCAAACGGAAATGAAAAGACAATTTTTTGTTTTAAATGAATAAACGACTGCACTGCAGGAATGCCTATTATTAATTTTAACTATCTCGCTAGAACATTCTGTCCTTATTTCTTTCTTGCTTTACTTTCCCTTATCCCTCTCTCATTTCACCTGTCCCTCTCTTTTCCTTCGTAACCCCCTAATAATATACTCTCTTTAGCCAGCTGTTATAGTCTGGCTCTTCTATCGAGTTACCCACATTCTCTCTCTCACTTCCCCTACCGTCTCTTTATTTCTATCTCTCCCCTTCTTTCGCCTCACTCTCTCTCTCTCTTTATCTATCTATCTATCTATCTATCTGTGTCTCCCACTCGCTAACTATCTCTTACTGTCTCTCCCCACCACCATTACACTCACTAGCTACCTCGTTCTCGTCTTTCTCTCGTGTTTAGCGACTTTTCCCCCGTCGGACAATAGGTCACAGTTCTGCCAATTATTGATAAGACTATAGGGTATAATGATTTCTAACTTAAGCACAAGACCAGTAAATTTGGGGTAGTACCCAGTACTTAATTGATACTTTATTTTATCCCCCACCCCCACCCAGGAGGATAAAAAGCAAAGCTAATCTCGACGAGGGTTAAACTCAGAGCGTAGAGAGCCGGAACGAATACTGCAAAGCTAATAAGAAACAGTTTATTCATTAGATGAATCTGTAATAATGTTGATTCCCTACAATTTCTTATATATAGATTAAAATATCTTCAATAAACAATGGTATTTGATAAGTAGCTATTCGTGACTAAACGCTCATAAAATTATATCTCAATAAGAAATGTAATGTTAAACTATACCAGATACATAGCCGCAGTCTAATGGTAGAAAGAATTAAAAGACAAAAAGATTTTCTTTAAAAAAATATATATATATTTCTTAAATTTAAAAATACTTTTCTGTTAAGCAATGTCATACCGAAATTTTCCATCATACACATATATATATAAGATATATTTGATTTATAGTAAAAAATACAAGTCTAAAATGTATTTAAATCCATATGTACATAGATAAAGTTAAAGGGTACTTAACTACTGATGGAGTCTTAGTGGCACCATCTTGACACACGGCATTCCTTAGGCATTTTAAACCTGGTGAAGCTCAATACTCTCAAGGCCGGAAAACTGCCAACTTCTTCCAGAGAGAGTGAGGTGGTGGAAGCGAGAGAGAAAGGCGGGGAAATCAACTTTAGTATTCAACTGGTATTTTATCGACCTCGAAAGGATGAAAAGCAAAGTGAATGTCAGCGAAATTTGAACTCCGAACGTAGTGTGCCGGAGCATACCAAGATATTTTAAAATCTGTCACTCTACCAATTCGCCGCCTATATGTAAATAAAAACTCAGCTAATTCGAGTGTTTATTTTAGAAAAAAAGGAAGAAAAAAATCACATGAATTTTCTCATGACCTCTTTTGCTCCTCTTACATTCGGCGAGGTCAAAACTGCCTAACACAAACTGTATTCTGGTTTTAGTTATCATAGAATAGCCATGCTGGGGCACCTCCTTCATTTATTCTATCATGCTTTTATGGTACTTATTGTCTGGTACTTATTTTATCAATCTGTTTTTCACTAAGTTGCGGAACACAAACACAGACAGATACACAAACATAAGCATAGACACATACGTGTGTATGTATCTCTCTCTCTCTCTCTCTCTCTCTCTCTATATATATATATATATATATATATATATATATGTGTGTTTAATAAAGAAATATATATATATATATATATATATATATATGTGTGTGTGTGTGTGTGTGTGTGTGTGTGTGTGTGTGTGTGTGTGTGTGTGTGTGTGTGTGTGTGTGTGTGTGAGACAGGCTTTTGAAGTTTCTACCAAATTCCACTCACAAGGCAATATTAGCTGGACTGAACCCAGAACCACGTCCTTTCGAAGCGAACTTCTTAACCACACTGCCACGCCTAGTCTTTTCTATTCATAAAACACTAGCGAAAGAATAAGTATGAACTTATCTGTTTATGTTTTTTTATAAACAAATATAAATGTCTTTTTTTTGTACTTGAGTTTATTAATTGTTACCGACTGGTAGCGTTGTTTCCATCTGTAAAACCGAGAAAAAAATTTGAAAAATGTGTATTGAATAGAGGTAACTGTAAGTAACGGCCATATGTTTGGTATTAATGGTAACACGAGCTACATTTAGCGACACTAACTGAAACAATAGTCGCAACAGCAGTAACAACAACAGAATTAGCAAAACCAGCAGTGAAAATAAGAGTGGCAATAATCATTCATTACTTAAACAGAAGACCACACACTTTAAAGAGAGGGGAATGGGATACTGAGATGTATATGGTTTCTTAAGGGTATTAACGACTAAGGTTACGTGAATTACCTTCAACCGGTAATTAGGCTTGGCGGGAACTTAAAACTTGCTCTACCGTCTTCATAACATTCTAATAATAATGGAATGGACCTCCGTCGATTTCAGTGATGAGTGTTCCTCTAATTATTTGATCAACAGAACTGCCTGCTCGTGAAATTTACATGCAAGTGTTACACATTCTACAGACAAGAGTACTCTTAACGTAGTTCTCCGGGAAATTCAGCGTGGCACATCGTGTGATAAAGCTAGACTTTTGAATTACAGATACACTCTATCCAATGGGCTTCCAAACCGTTTCCGTCTACCGAATTTCACTCAAAATGACACGCTCAAGATGTCAGGTAGTGGAGTTGAACCTGGAACTTTCGGATAGCGAAGCTAACTTTTTAACAATTTAGCCATAATAATGGTTTTAGCAGCAAGATATGAATAGAAATTCTTACAATAAAAGGTGTTTCGTATACACACAGTGACGGGGAGAAATTATATAATATCAAATATTAACGACAGGAGGAAAGAAATTTAAGTGAGAAAGACTATATTACAGGACGAGGGCAGTAACTAGAATTGTGGCGATATGCCAAAGGTTTTTCCTCTATTGAATTAGATACAACAGAAATCAAAACCAAAACAAAAAAATGATACGTCTGAGGATTGACTTCGCAATTACTTTATCTTGAATAAAAGGTAAAGTACAACAGCAACAACAGAAATAACAGAAGGAACACAACAACAACAATCGAGATTGTTGCTACTGGATCTACCTGGATATTTCTCAACAGCAACATCCATAGTTGATTGCTACTGGATCTACCTGGGTATTTCTCAAAAACAATATACATGAATGATTACTGCTGGATCTACCTGGATATTTCTCAACAGCTGTAATATTCCGGGTTGCCATTGGATCTAAGCGGATATTTCTCAACAAGAGTAACATCCAGAGCTGATTGCTATTGGATCAACATGGTTATTTTTCCGGGGATGCTGTTGATGGAACTATGCGGATATTTTATCAACAACAGTAACATCTAGGGATGATTGCTACTGTATCGTTCGAGCTGTATATCCCCTTTTCATCATAACCAATCTGTCGTGCGGAAAGTATATGTGTACAGCTACAATTTGTTTTATTGCTCAAGAGGCTCCTTTCAAATCACTCGTCATTTTCTTCTGAATTGATGTCATTAGATGTAGTACTGACTTCGAAAGCGGAGAAGATATGTGAAAAATATATGAAATCTAAAATTAGGTAGATGGGTGATCTTTGATAATATCATGTTTATGAAACTTCAATGTTAAACCAATTATAGGGGAGGAACACTCAGGTCTTACTATAAATGAACTATGGGAATGGACTATTTAAAAAAATTTAAAGGTAAAAGAAAGAACCAAGAAAATGTCGAGGAGCTGGTATAGTTAAAAACATCCTGAATTATCGATTTTATATTTGTATAGTTTCGGGAGTATCAATACAATTGCCAAGGTGATCGTTAAAATGAAGTTATATTGGTACTGTGATCAAGCTTAATTAAGATTTTACCTGGAAAATAAATGTAAAGTGAAAGTATATTTTCGATATATAAAAGGCCGGGATTTGGCCGCCAGGAAATCTGGGTATCTTCAAAACGATTTCTACTGAATGTAACTGAACCTATAGACACACAATTAATAGGTAACTAAGGTAGGATATTTTAAGATACAGTTCCAAGAAATATTGACTTATTTAGATGAAAATAGTTTTCATGGAGTAAATTAGTTTTATACCTACATGTTAGTCATATATGCTTCTTCACCGTCTTACTGGCCCAAATACTTCAAGGAATTCTGAATGTATTCTGTGTATAGGTACGGAGGAGCATGTGTCACATCAAACCATTTCAGCAGTAGGATGTATATAGATTAGAATTTCTAGTAGACTACAATAAATATGACTGCATATTTATGTCATTTGCTTTCTTAAGTTATTCATTAAAATAGCGGATTGTGAGAACTTAGAATGAATGCAGTTGATAATTCATTGTATTCATTATATGAATACAACTTAAGAGGTTTTGTGCATCTGGTCGAGGAAGCCGTCGTTTTAGAAAGAGAAGAACAAGATATTTTGAATATATATATAAATTGACTTGCTTGTATAGAAAAACATGCTTCGGCACAATAACATTCTACATAAATCTGAATGAAGTCCAAGTACAGTTGTTAAACATTTGTCAAAAAGTTCAAACCCATCAATTCAGCTCATACTATGTGAATCACAGTTCATTACATAATTTCATATAATTGAACATGACTAAAATGGGCACCGGAACGTCGTTTCTACAGTGAGCTGGAGGTTGAAAACATTTGGTAAAGAGACAATTCAAACGCTACAAGGACTCTCTCAAGTCCTGAATGAATTCAGCCTCAATCGAGAAAGCTTCATTCTGAGAGATCAATCTACCTGGCGCAGCTTCGTCAGTAAAATATCTCATAGCATCTATGAAAATTCTGATGAGACAAGCTGAGCAGAAGAGTATGTAAGTTGAAGTTTGCCCAAAGTTCGGTTGTTCATCAGCCGGAGTTCATCCTGATTTCACTGACGTTAAGTCCATCGCAGGTTTAACCACTAGTACACATATAATTCAACTGAGTGAGTTGGAACAATGCAAAATGAAGTGTCTTGCTCAAAAACAATGCACCGTTCGGTCTGGAAATCGAAACTACGATCGTGAGTCAATCAGTGCCCTAACCACTAGACAACGTGCCTTAACTGAGCCAAAGAGGAAGCTACAAAAGTCTAGAGTCACCGGTGCATTAGCATATAGTTCTGACCACTGTTTACCCAACGGAATGTTTAATAATCGGATTGGACATGTCAGCCATTCCTAGATATCCTTTGAAACCATGAGTGTTGCTATGGGGACAATCTATATGGATGGACGAACGCAAAAATATACTAAAATATCTCTGACCATGTCAACAATCATATTTACCATTATTTACACAGCGGAATAATTGAACGAAGAGAACTGCTGAAACCTATTAACCGACGTCATAATGTGAACATAGTTGGTCCTTTCATTTACAGGCACAACTCATTTTTGCCAGCTGAGTAAAATGTCTTGCTAAAGAGCATAATGCACTGCCGCAATTTGAACTCACTGATTTACGATCATGAACCGAACAGCCTAACTACTGCGCTAAGTCATATATAATGATTTTTACTATAGGCACAAATAATAATTTGGAATTTAATTTCCTAGTTCAATGTGGTGACATTAAATGTATTTGTTGATTCCTAATTTAGATACCTTTAGTTATAAATATTAATGAAATAGACAATAACAACATCCTTAATAAAAGAAAGGCTTCAGAATAGTATCCCTTACAAATGTTTAATAATAATGATAATAACGATTTCTTCTATAGGCACAGGGCCAGCAATTTCTTTTTGGGGGAGTCGATTAAATTGACCCCAGTGCATTACTGGTGCTTTATTTTACCAAGCTCGTAAGGGTGAAAGGCAAAGCTAACTTCGGCGGAATTTGAACTCAGACCGTAAAGGGCCGTAAATCTATGCTGCAAAGCATGGCGTCCGACGCTCTACCGATACTGAGGATTTCTTTATTGGCCACTAGGACCTACATATAGGGGACAATACAAAAAGACAGGCACAGTCAGGGTTTACAATAAAACAGAGCGTTTACGTGAAATTTCCACTGATCTCATTGTTTGATTGGTAGAGAGTTGTGAGCGCCTGACAACATTCCACACAGCAGGCGCCCAGTCGTGGTTTTACTTGACCCACGGCTACGGCTCAGGCAAAAAGATGAGCTGAGGAAAGATATGCCGTACAAACAGCGATCACACCTGTTCACTGAGTAGGAATATCTGCAAATTCCGTAGCCTCAGCGCATGTGTGCACATCATCAGTCACTTCCTACCTAGCCTTCCACGCAAAGGGTGTTGAGCACTTGACCAATGGAAACTGCCCCTTCTACAAGAAATG
This sequence comes from Eledone cirrhosa, assembly GCA_964016885.1. Lineage (NCBI taxonomy): Eukaryota > Metazoa > Mollusca > Cephalopoda > Octopoda > Eledonidae > Eledone > Eledone cirrhosa. Next base: position 183,810,297 of record OZ024742.1, read on the forward strand.
AAAGCGCAGGCTCTCCAATCTATAATATTAACGCACAGACCGGAGCAAGACATGACGGTCAGGTGATAATAGATGACGGAAGCGATGTACGCGGTCGTCACCTCTGCCAGACCTTTCAGGGTTAGCTTCCTCTCGGCCCATTTCAGAGTAAGGGTGACAACCCTGCTCGTTACCTCGTGAAAGTAAGTTTCTTTTACGTTCTACGTTGAAATCCAGCCGAGTTCTATTTGTATTTTGCCCACAGAGTGATAAAATATAGTAATGAACTGGTGTTGATTACATCAACTATACATATTTGTAGTGTTGTGCCAAAGTTAGCAAAGTTACAAAATTCAGAAATCCCCCATTAAGTAATTTCTTTTAATAGAAAATTTCATTTCATCTTTAATTGCGCTTTCAAAAAGAAGAAAAATTAAAATAAAATAAACAACTAAAAAGCTAATTCAATATTTACTGAATTAATTTTCAATCGTATGTATTTATTCGGTTTGTTGTTTAGACTTGTTAAATTTTCTCACCATCTAATTAATTTTTAATTATTGCCAATCGCTTTCGGCTTAATTCTTGCTTAAGACATAGATTAAATTTGTATTTAATTGAACTTTTCTTTTAATTGCCATTTTTGTTCAGAGATTTATCTTTTATGTCTCTTTGCAAATTAATTTTAACATGTCTTTCTTATTGTAAGATTTAAAGTCAGTATTATGAAATTGAGAGACATAATGAACTATAGTAATGTCTTGCATATATGCAAAGTTTTATGTTTATAAGCGAAAGGAAATGAGTGTCTTCTTTTATACTCTGTTACAGGTTTCAGTCATTAGACTGCGTTCATCGCCCTGAAGAGATTTAATCTATCATATCAACCCCAGTCCTTATTCTTTTCATGTATAGTACTTATTTTATCGACCTCTTTTTACGAACCGTTAGTTGCGAGATATAAACACACACACACACACACACACACACACACACACACACACACACACACACACACACACACACACACACACACACACACACACACACACACACGGAATTCAAGAAAATTTTAATTAAATTTCACATAAAAAGAGTGTGCCTTTTGCAGAATATTAATAGTAAAGAGGAAGATGATTTTTAAAAATATAATAGATAATTATTTTTATAATAGAATAGATTCATTATAAATGCATATGGAAGAAAACGATCTCTAAATGCATATAGAATTCCTCAAACAATTTAGATATTATATATAATAGAGTGGTAACAATATCTCACAGGTAATAGAAGAATAGTTGCAGGATAAGCATTATATTTTAAGTAAAACATTTATGGAATTATAAATATTTAATAATATTTAAATGGGATAGAAATTTTATAGTAAAATATATATGTAATGAGATGTACTTGGAGTAAACACTTCTGCGCTGAGGGTGCTGTTCCAGTCGATCTCTGAATTCAGGAAACAATAAGTTAAACATGCGTGGTATACTAAATTAATGGTGTACTAATTATAGCGTGTGTATTGGACCGACGGCGATTACGACGAGGAGTTCCTAGTTAGAACAACAGAGCAGTTTTCCTGTGAAATTAACGCACAAGTGGTTGAGTATTCTACAGACACGTACACCCTTAACAAAGTCTTCAGGGAGATTTTGTATGACACGTGAGGCAAGACCGGACATTTGAATTACAGCAACACGTGTTTGCCAGCTGAGTGGACAGAAGCAACATTAAGTAAAATACATTGCTCAAGGAGTCTATGCACCACTGAAAATGAAATACAGTACGTTACTCTCGTAAGTTGAACACTATATCAACTAATCCACGTGCATACATTATAGTGTACCAGATATATAATAAGTTGAACATTCATCACATACAAATTATATCAGTTAAACATTTATCGTATTTTAATTATGTAATGAGATACAAATTTAAGGTGTGATATAGATGTAATTATTCAAATATTTCTGAAACCATAAATATATAAGTATTTGTGGTATATACTAAATACGAGATATTGTTTATCACTTACCGTATTTCCCGGCGCCGAAGACTCTTCGTCCTCGAGGACGCACTCTAATTTTGACAACCAAAAATTTGAAGAAAAGAAAATGATAAACAACCTTCGCATGGTAGATTTTGGGGACTTATTTTGGGGGATGTAGGGAAATATGGTACTTTATATTAATTATATGACAACATATCGTGTGTATATATTATAAACCTATCCATCCATCCATGGGCCCGTAAATCCCAATGGAGTGGTAGGGGTGTTGTGATGGCACTTGAAGCAGGAAGGGTTTAGTAATTTATTTAAGGAACAACAAAATGGTGAAAATTAATTGGCAGTATCGGTAGAGGGTTGGGCGCCATGCTTTCCAGCATAGAGGTACCTTTATGGTCTGAGTTCAAATCCCGCCGAGGTTAACTTTGCCTTTCATCCTTACGGGGTCGATAAAATAAAGTACCAGTAATGCACTGGGATAATTGTTGGCCTTGTGTCAAGAGTAGAAATAATTATTATAACATTTAACATAAAGTCTATTCTGAAGTGATGTTAATAGAATAGAATATAGTGACACGTTGTTAGCGTTCTTGGTCATGGTTCAAGTTTACAGGGAATCCCACCCCAGTATTGCACACGAAGTAAATATTTTTGAATTATTTTGGTGCTGTACATTCATAAAAAGATAAATGAACAAGACCATTAAAAGTTGAGTGTCTTGGCTGGTCTGGACGCAGCAAAGATAGAATACGAACGACACCCTTCTCAGTCACCCGATACCCCATAACTCCCTGGTATGCAAGGTATTCGTGATCCAATTTCTGTCAGTGGGTTCGTATTTATTTTAAGAACACGGATTGATGAGATGATATTGTAAGTGTCAATAAATCATGTATTCCGTTGTCCGTATATGGACATCTGCACAGCGGTAGGATGTCAAGAAGAATTCACCAAATTCTAGGACTTATTCATGATGGCATATCTGCACCACATCCGAGCTTTTCTATATCAACTTTTGGGTCTCTCCCAGATATGCTCTTCTTCTCAGTTATTTTTCCGGGACGTGCAACGAAGCTGAAATTTGCAACACACTTGATGTAATTAATTAAACTGCTGTTGCAGTAGTTATTGGTAGTTCCGGTGGTCATAGAGAATGCTGATATATTGGTGGTAGTGGTGGTTGTAGAGTCGGTGGTATTGGTGATGGTGGTTCTGGTTGGTACGTTTACTACGGCAGCGATAATGCTACCACGATTATCATGGTTACCTCCCATCACATCTCACTGTTTAAACGTCAAACGTGTTGACACATTTCGGGGTTGTATCCAGTGCTATTGTCTTTCTTACAAACACTTCTTTCTGCTCCCCCCAGTAGAAGAAGCCATATGGAATGGAATGGAATGTAAAAACAAGAACATGCTACAGAAAAAAAAATGTAATGTCTAAAAGACAGACCATATGTCTACCCTAGGTTATACATTCATACATTCCGAACTCTCTCCTGTTTGGAAAATAATCAAAATATAAAAAGAAAGGAAAAAAAAGAAAGGCATTTCATCCAGTAAGACTTGGTGTTAATCCAACTCTCTCGGAGCGGTTTGACAACACTCTCGTTCAAGCCAAAACTAAAACAACAATGACGACGACGGCGACGACGGGGAGAAGGAGGAGGATGAACGAAGTGGATGAGGGGGAGGTTGAGGACTAGCAGAATGAGGAGGAGGAGAATGAGGAGCATGAGGGGCGGGAAGGAGGAGGAGGATAATGGTAAAGATGATGACAATTGAAAATATCTGGTCCGAGTAACTTATGACCTTATTCAACTTGTAGAAAATCCTTATTTTTTTTCAAAAAGCAGAGCATTTAGCCGACCTTTTGGTTAACAATAATGTTGATGTAGTACAAAGGTCAGTGTGTCACGCAGCATACAGATACAATTATATTGCTTTTATATGATTCCCCCCCCCCCCCCCACCCAGACACACACAAACTCAGACACACATGCATACACACACACCCATATGTACACACTCACACGTATATATATATCACCTTTCTACCCAGAAATTATAATTTCCACTTATACGCATTGAGTGCTCATTCAGATAATGTTTGAATGTATAAATACTATGGTATTTTAAATACCCATTCCATTGTATATATATACATATATACGTATATATATATATATATATATATATATATATATATATATATATATATATATATATGAAAAGATTCAGGACCCCCCGACGGCTGAGCTCCGGCTGTTTCGACACTCTACTACCCCAAGTATCGAATACTCTGGTGGGCTTTTTACCACACCCAATCTGATATATATATATATATATATATATATATATATATATATATATATATATATATATATATATATATATATATATATATATATATATATATATATATATATATATATATATATATATATATATATATATATATATATATATATATATACACACACACATACATACCTATGTGCCTGTGTGTATGTGAGTGTACATGTATATATCATACATATCATTATTATTACGGCCCGTTAGGGCAGTGGATTGGCAGTATCGGTAGAGGGTCGGACGCCTTGCTTTGCAGCAAAGAGTTACGGCCCTTTATAATCTGAGTTCAAATTCCGCCGAGGTTAATTTTGCCTTTCATCCTTACGGGGTCGATAAAATACAGTACCAGTCACGCTCTGGGGTCGATTTAATTGACTTTCCCCTCCGCCAAAATTGCTGGCCTTGCGCCTATATAAGAAACCATTATTATTACGGCCCCTTTCGGGTGGTGGATTGGCAGTATCGATAGAGGGTCGGACGGCATGATTTGCAGCATTGAGTTACGGCCCTTTACGGTCTGAGTTCAAATCCTGCCGAGGTTAACTTTGCCTTTCATTCTTACGGGATCAATGAAATAAAGTACCAGTAATGCACTGGGATAATTGCTGCCAAAAGTAGAAACAATTATTATTATGGCCCATTCGTTCTGGGATCAAAATCCCTCCGAGGTTAGCTTTACATTTCATCCTTACAGGGTAGATAAAATACAACACCAGTAATGCACTGGGGTCGATTTAATCGACTTTCCCGTCCCCCAAATTGCTGGTCTTGTGCCTATAGTAGAAATCATTATTATGATTGGCAGTATCGGTAGAGAGTCGAACGCCATGCTTTGACGCATAGAGTTACGGCCCTTGCCATTCTGAGTTCAAATCCCGCCGAGGTTAACTTTGCCTTTCATCCTTACGGGGTCGATAACGATAAAGTAAAGTACCAGTAATGCACTGGGTAATTGCTGGCCTTGTTCCAAAAGTAGAAACAATTATTATTATTAGTAGTAGTAGCAGCAGCAGAAGCAGCAGTAGCAGCAGCAGCAGCAGTGGTACTAGTAGTAGTAGTAGTAGTAGTAGTAGTAGTAGTAGTAGCAGCAGCAGCAGAAGTAGTAATAGCAGATTACGTGTAGTCTTCTAAGTAAATAGTAAGCAATAAGCAGTCAAGTGAAGACGGAAAAGGGAGAAAGATATAATTCATGTTATCTGGTCTTATAAAGCCGTTAATCTACAGCAATTTATTCATAATGTTTAACATTATTAACGAACAATTCTGCATGATCCAGAAAGTTGTACTTATGGCGCCAACATATCTAACCTTTTACTGACCGTATTTCTAATGAAATGCACTCTGTTTCAATTAATTAATGATGGATATTGAAGGATTTATTAAGATTATTAATTATTTCATTAATAAGATAGTACCAATTGTCGATAAAGTGCGTAGCTCCAGGTAAAGCTGCTACTTCTCCGAATTAAGAGGTCACAGCTCCAATATTATGGCAGGAGACCCGAGTGTAGACCCCGAGAAAGATTGCTGGGTAACATCTATGAGCTTGCCTGCCCTCGCTTGGAGATCCAGACAAATCAATTGGAGACGGTTGCTTCTGACAGGACCCGCTGGAAGGAGTGTTTGAGGACTCTACCTCCACGACCCTCTCAGGAATAAGTGGGAGAAGAAGCAAAAGAAGAAGAAGAAGAAGAAATGTTGATATGATTGACAGTATCTCTCCAAAGTGGTGCCCCAACATGACAGCAGTCTAAAGACTGAAACCAGGAAAGGTATACAAGCATATATATAATTGTTTCTACTTTTGGCACAAGGCAAGCAATTACCCAGTGCATTACTGGTACTTTATTTTATCCACCCTGTAAGGATGAAAGGCAAAGTTAACCTCGGCGGGATTTGAACTCAGACCATAAAGCGCCGTAACTCTGCAAAGCATGGCGTCCGACCTTCTACCGATTCTGCCAATATATATAATTGTTTCTACTTTTGGCACAAGACCAGCAAATACCCAGTACATTACTGGTACTTTATTTTATCGACTACGTAAGGATTAAAGGCAAAGTTAACCTCGGCGGGATTTGAACTCAGAATAGCAAGGGCCGTAACTCTATGCGTCAAAGCATGGCGTCCGACCCTCTACCAATACTGCCAATCCACCGCCCTGCCAATATATATAATGGCCACTAAGTATATATTCCTGCTAATAATATTTCTAGGATTAATTCATTCGGACTTGTAGCTACCCGTAGAATCACTTCTTATATAAGCATACATTCTGAGAATTTAAAAGCGATGCCTCAGTTATATTTTCCACACTTCATTTGTCAAGGTCATGAATAATGGAATTGAAATGAGCGTGTTACAATTGATGTACATTGTGTAGTCATCTTGCTGTGAACACGGTATTACAACGCTGAGTTATATTAACTCGTTCTGCCATGAACCATATGAAACCACAATCGCAAGACATTCTTGAAAAACACGAACCAGAACTATAACTGCATCACCTTAAAAATTAAAGCTTTTACTCTAATACGGAAAATGTTCACAACAATCTGTTCACTAGTAAAAATACTGTAAATATTTGAATTAATAAACCACATGAAACAAGAGCAAGGAATTCTTGACAAATACGAAACAGCATTATAACAATATAACAGAAAATTAGTGTTTTTGCTCTAATACAGAACATATTCACAACGAATTGTACACTAATAAATTGTACACTAATAAAGATACTATAAATATTCGAATCAACAAAATAGGTTTTAGTTATTTTCTGATAAATCATTACAAGATATTCCACGAGAAACATGACTTATTCATATTCAATATTAACTAATTATAAAGTCTAAATAAATATACTGAGCCTACATCAAACTATTTGTTAACTTTGTTTATCTGCCACTGCTATGGCGTTACGGTACCGTCTTTAAGAAGTTGTTTCTATGAGCTTGCACTCATAAAAAGAATCGTTCTGTAGGTGAGTTTTCTTTTTAGTTGTCTAAGTTGTTTAAGAAGAGGCAGATTGTGAAAGATAGAAACAATAAATTTCATAGCAAATTGAGCAAATTAATAAGATATAGAGAGGGCAGTAGATATTTTGACGTCCTTATATTAACCATTGTATCCCCAGTAATAATTTTAGTGTTATAATCCTCATGAAGGTAAGTTACCAAAAAAAGAGGAATCTATGTCACGTTAAATCTTATTCAGCTTCAATACAGGTAGAAGAACGTATGCGTTCTAGATAGATATCATATACCAGTTAAATCAAAATTAATTAATTGAATTTTTTCTTGGTGATTTATAATGGGTTACATCATTTTCAAAGTTTCCATGAGAAAATTTGATAAACAACTTATTTATCTGAATGAAATACGTTGAATTGTAAAACAGGCCTCGTATATTGAATTTACTTACAAACGTTAATGCTGTTAGTAACTCATATATACACAGCTGCGTGAAATCTTGAACACATCAGAAATGTTTAAGAAAATAATGTCAAGATAATTAATTAAGGATGCTTGTGAATATTAAAATATACGAAATATATCTTAAATCATATTAATATCAATAAAACCCAAATAAATAACTCCTTCATACAAAATGTAGATTCTTCCTTAAATATGGTGAGGAATTTCATATTTTCAAAAGCAAGAGACGGTGTTATTTTTTTATATTTTCATTTTAAATAAATGAATATTTTCAAAATCGAATTGAATTTAAAGATGCGTTTTTATCTGCAAATAATTTGATATATTTCACATAAATTAAATAATAAATAAAACCGAAAAGCTATGTAAGTTATGTTGTAGATTTTGATTATACTTGTTACATAGTAACCTTTTTCTCTCTCGTCTATTAATTAAGCATATTCAAACATTGCAAGTATTGATCCCTATCTAGTAATGAACTTTCTCCTTCAATGTCTTTCATATATTTAATTCTTTTCAATCGATACTACTCTTCTTTTAAACATTCACTTACTACGTACATATCTCATTTTAACACGATCTGGTAACTTACTATATATCAGTTTAGAACCGACATTTTACCAAAATCTCCTTTCGCTTACCATGAACACTTTCAATATTTCGGGAAACATAAAGAGGAAATATACCAACAATGAAAATTAATTTGTAAAAGGACATAAAATAGTCATGTTTTATTGCTAATACAAAAGGAAATATGTAACTTCAATCTATAATTTATAACACTAATAAGCTCTCCCAAACAATTTAATGATAGTTTAAAACGATGAATATGAAGTATTGAACAGGCCTTATGCAAATATTTTAATCATTTAGTCGCAATAAACACTCCGAATTGACACGCTTCATAGAATAAATTAATTATGTGCAACGATTGTGAGTGTTTGGCAAAATGTTCAGTCTTCCATTAATCTACCATAAAACATTCTTAGTCATATGAAAAGCAAAATTAAAGTATTTTGGAAATGCTTGCTTTATTCAGATTTCTAAAGCAAATCTTGGTCGTTAACTAGTTTTTCTTATTTCTCAAGCTGACATAGTATGTACTATCAATTGAAAATATTAATGTTTACACCCATTATGAAATTATTTAATTAAATAGTGATAAATAAATATGCTGTTTCGGTTATCTTTCCTCTTTTAACATTTTCCGATACAAAACCACCTAAAACCATTACAGTCTCTACGCTACAAATCTGTCTGTTTTAAAGTATTTATATGTAAACCAAAACCTTCCATTATGACTTTATATGTAAGAAACTATTCTTTTCCTCAGCTTATTAAATGAGAACATAGTGATTTTGCTAAACCTTTTCCAAATCCTTGATATTCATAATGAAAGGAAACGCTTGGACAATGTCATTTATTTTACAATATGGTCATAAAAGGATTATGTTCAAAATATACATTCATTTCTTTTCAGTAGGTATAAGATAAATTTCCTCAAGACGTGGATATAAACGAAAGAATCAGTGCCCAATGTATTACTGGTGTTCATTTCATCAACCTTGGTGTATTATGAATACAACATGGTGAATATCTAACTCTAAAACTTGTAATGTACTGAAATCAGCGCTTTAGTTATTCAACCAATTCACTGCCATTGGTGGATTGGCAGTATCGGTAGAGGGTCGGACGCCATGCTTTCCAGCATAGTTACGTCCCTTTACGATCTGAGTTCAAATCCCGCCGAGGTTGACTTTGCCTTTCATCTTTACGGGGTCGATAAAGATAAAGTACCAGTAATACACTGGGTAATTGCTGGCCTTGTGCCTAAAGTAGAAACAATTATTAAACATTCAGATTGTTAATTAGAAAGGAATAAGGTATCTAATATATGTTGGATGAAATATCAATTATATTAAAGACCTCTTTTCTCAACCATGAAGACAATGAATCGATTTTTTACTACTTTAATTGATAACAACAATTAATAACGACTCACTACAATATTATACTTCATGAAATGATATTTTCAAATGATTTTCAAAATATAGAAATTTTATTTTGCTTTATAATAAATAAATATAATCACTTTTTTTATCACACGGATAAACAAAGACATCAATAAACAGAAGAATATCAATTAATCTGTTCACGAATTTATGGGTTCATAAATTAATTTATTCGTCTACTGCTGTTAACTTTTCCATAAAACCTCATACAAATATTCAACATTAGTTTTGCAGGCAGAATAAAGTAGACTTCTCAGAGGCAGGATAAAATGCCAACTGCTGTTATTTTAAACTTACGGTTTTCTCCTTTAATGATTAAGCAGAAAATATCTAAAAGTTAGTTTGTTAATAGAAATATTTATGTATCTTTTACTAGTGGACAGATAGTTGTGAAAATTTGCTAAGGACCCATTTGTAATGTAATACCACCATAGTGCCGTTTTGTACTTTTAAGAATGCCTCGCTAATGCAGCTTCATGTGGAGCAGGACGTAAAAAGTTAAATCATTATTTTGGATTGGCAGTATCGGTAGAGGGTCAGACGCCATGCTTTGCAGCAAAGAGTTACGGCTCTTTATGATCTGAGTTCAAATCCCGCCGAGGTTAACTTTGCCTTTCATCCTTACGGGGTCGATAAAATAAAGTACCAGTAATACACTGGTATAATTTCTGGCCTTGTGCCAAAAGTAGAAACAATTATTTATGTGCAGATAGTTCGATATGTAATCTATTCAATAACTTCGGTTCCATATCAAAAATAATTTATAGCCACACTGTGTAATTTATTCATCGTTTTGCTGAATTCCTTAATAAAATTTGAAATTAAATGAACATATTTTAAATTAATATTCATAAGCTTGGGGAATTGAGATTTGTGAATTCAAGATGCTAAAAGGAAATTTGACAGAAAATGTCAGAATCTAGATATGCTTTAGAAATAGTGGTTTGTAGGTTTCCAAATGTGTATAGATGGAAAATAATATGGAGATAAAATTATAAAATTATAAAAATGTCAAAATCTACTGCAAAATATTCTCTATCTAAACATAATTACATAAAACTTTGATGTGTATAATTCTGTACTGTAGTTAAGAGAGGACAATGAAGTTATTATCACAATTAAATGCCCTGCGCATCATTAAATAAATTTGCATAGAATTAATTAGTTAATCAAACAGTGTAATTAACGTGATATCACAATCTATGGCATAAACAATATGTTCACATCATTAGAATGTTATTGGGTAATGCTGAGAAAAATGCTTCGATAAATGTAAAACATACTGTTATTAATCTACACAAATCTTGAAAAACTTGTTAAAACAAAAATACGAAAGTAAATTAGATATAAGGCTGCATCTAACTAGAAATAAACGGGGAACTGTATATAAGGGGGAAAAAAAGGAAAAACATGAAACCAAATATAATCAATTAGATTTTTAAAGTTGATTTAAGTAGCAATATTGTTTTATCTATTTAAGTAACAATGTTTATCAAACTGAAACTTAACCAGTTTGTTGCCATATTTCTAATGAAATACACTTCCTATTAGTTTCAAATCATTTTGAAAATACTCATGAATTGGAAAGATTTAGAAATATAACTAATTCTCTCTGCAGAGCTGTTCTCCTGTAGAATGGGTTGCAGTGGGAGGATAGTGATACGGCCATCAGATATAACGGTTAGTTGCGATATAAGCCAGGTACTGTCGGACGAATAAGAAACCCTTGCCCAACAGAGGTAAACTATTAGGGGAGATGGAGTGATAGGTGACACTAATAGCTTACATGAAAGCTCTCACAACTCAGTGATGTAGCTACGACGAGGTAAGTAAAGGCCGCCTCCAAAAAGTCTAGTCTGAGAAATGACGCAAATGAAACCACCAAAACCACTGGAAATAGTAAAGGTATCCATACCGAATCATCTGTTTTACAGGATAACAAGGAGCACATTCCGGCATTAAGGTAGGGAGGGGCCTGTTCGAAAAGTATATTACTGTCTCCATCCAACGCAGCAAGAACTGGCGATGGGCCTGCAACCTGTCCTCGGAGACATTATGGAAGTACAAAAGTTACGTATCTCGAGATCCATGCATGCATGACTGTCTGTTCGTTATAATATCTACCTTAGAACGATGAAGGCAACATCGACTTCGGCAGAAGCAAACTAAATGTTGGTTTCTCATATAAGAAGCAAACTAAATGTTGGTTTCACATATAAGAAGCAAACTAAATGTTGGTTTATCATATAAGAAGCAAACTAAATGTTGGTTTCTCATATAAGAAGCGAACTAAATGTTGGTTTCACATATAAGAAGCAAACTAAATGTTGGTTTCTCATATAAGAAGCAAACTAAATGTTGGTTTCTCATATAAGAAGCAAGCTAAATGTTGGTTTCTCATATAAGAAGCAAGCTAAATGTTGGTTTCTCATATAAGAAGCAAACTAAATGTTGGTTTCTCATATAAGAAGCAAACTAAATGTTGGTTTCACATATAAGAAGCAAACTAAATGTTGGTTTCACATATAAGAAGCAAATTAAATGTTGGTTTCACATATAAGAAGCAAACTAAATGTTGGTTTCTCATATAAGAAGCAAACTAAATGTTGGTTTCTCATATAAGAAGCAAGCTAAATGTTGGTTTCTCATATAAGAAGCAAACTAAATGTTGGTTTCTCATATAAGAAGCAAACTAAATGTTGGTTTCTCATATAAGAAGCAAGCTAAAGATTACAATGTATTTAGTCCGGGACTTGATTGTGTCTTGCAATTGATCAACAGATATTCCAATGATATTTACCGCATCAATTTCTACTCATCGCAACATAATGAGTGAAGACGTGTAGCTTAGGAGTTAAGGTGTTCTTGGGCAAGAGATTTTATTTCTCGTTGTTCCATTTCACTTTACTGGCGGTGGGGAAGAGGTGGTACCAAGAATTCAACTAACTAGCTTTGTTACACACTACTTCACGCTGAATCTCCCTGAAAACTATATCCTAGGGTATAAGGGTTTGTGGAATGATCAATCACATGCGTATTAATTTCACAACCAGGATGTTCGGTTGTTCGAACACCTGGAGCACTCATCGCTGGAACCGACTGAGGTCCAACAACGATATGAGAAACAGATTCTGTGATTTACGTATAAATAGCACATACTCTAGTAAAAACACTAATCGGAACACCTTTCTAAAAGTAATATCAATGACAAAAATAGCATCTTAAAGATTTTCAAGCTGAATAATATTTCAAATTAAGTCGCAGATTATGTTATTGTGACCTACTTTCAGCGAAGTACAATGCAGTTTAATTTCACTTTTAAATGGCCACCATAAATTCCTTGCACATGTTAGCTAGTTCTACCAGAAATAGTATTAATGAATTGTTTTCAAATTTTTGAAATGTTAAATATGAATTTTAAAAGATTAATCATAGTAATGTACTATAACCCTACAATGTCTAAAGAATGCTACATGGTGCTACACACGTGTTCTGTTATTTACATTACTCATTACTTCGAATAATGGAATAACTTTCTATTCAAACTCTGTTTACTTTTATAATTATTTTCAACTGATACACAAATTTCACCTAGTGACATAGTTATTATATATATATATATAGACAGAAATGATAATCCTTGGAGTAAAATTAGCTTAAATTTAATCATTCGTATGGAACCAGCTTAACCCGTATATGACTGTGTTTTTAATGAAATACACTGTATACTACATAATTAAATAAAATTTGGAGGGATTTACTAAAATTATTATTGTTTCATTATTATGGCGGTATTTATAGCAGTGGATTGGCAGTATCGGAAGAGCGTCGGACAAAGTGCTTTGCAGCATATAGTTACGTCCCTTTACATTCTGAATTCAAATTCCGCCGAAGTTAGCTTTGTCTTTCATCCTTACGGGGTCGATGAAATAAAGTACCAGTAGCGTACTAGGGTCGATTTAATCGACTTTCTCCTCCCCCAAAGTTAGTGGCCTTGGGCATAGCCTTTCATCCTTACGAAGTCGATAAAATAAAGTACCAGAAAATTACTGGGTAATTGCTGGCTTTGTGCCAAAAGTAGAAACAATTATTAAGTTGGTATTTGTTACATATCAAACACATTTCTCTTGTATCAAGATGGAAGATTTTTATATAAATATGGACCTTTTAAAATGGATGGTTTTGTTACATAAAACGAAAACCGGTTTTAGGCGAGTAGGTGGAAAATCAGTTTTAAAATTAGGTGTTTTAAATAATAATTCCAGCCCCAGAGTTCAAATCGCGCCGAATTCAAATTTGCTTTACATCCTTTCGAGGTCGATAAAAAAAGGTACTAAGATCAATTCTTCCTTTATATATCTTTTACACTCCCCCCCCCCCATATCTCTCCCCTTCTTTAAAAGAAATCAGCTGTTTTCAGATTCGGAGAGGTGGAGTGTCCCACCAGGTTTAAAGTGCCCAAGAAATGCCCTATTTCATTTCGGCGCCCCTACGATTCCATTATATATTACAATCAATTTGTAATAACAAAGCAAGAGCGAAATTCAAAATATATTTATTTATTCTTCTTACATGGTTTTTAAAGAAGCGACCAATCAAATTGCCTATTGTGTTTGTAATGTATGATTTGTAGAACTAATTAACGGTTATTCATGTTGACAGAACTAAACAATGTCTATGTTGAACACATCAACGGATATTTATGTTGAGAAAAGTAAAGACGCAAACATACACACACACACACGCGCACACACTTATATATATATATATGTATATATGTATACATATATATATATATATATATATATATATATATGTATACATATACATATATATATATATATACATATATATATACATATATATATATATACATATACGCAGGCATACAGACACACACACACAAACACGCACACACTCGCATATATATATATATATATATACATACACGCACGCATACATACATACATACATACATAATACACACATACATACGTACGTACGTAATCTGCAAAATATAATACTTTCTTTTTGACACGATATAAAGCCCTAAAGCTCCATATCTCAGGGGGAGAGGAATAGGTAACTAACCGCCCTTCGCAAAGATTTGAATAATGTTATAAAATATGGCTTCATAAAGGAATCTTTGAAGCCCAAGATTTACTTTGTCGAAAGCCATCCCTTAATATATTTTTATTTATTTTTAACTATATAAAAAAATGTACGTATTTGAGACTCCCTTAGTTTTCTTAAGAGATCTATAAGAAAAGTGAAATGGCTTCCAAACTTGATTCGAAGCAGGTTTGTAGGTGTAAGTTTTGAAGAACATCACTCGCCACTTGAAGGTTTTACAGAAAAACAATTTACATTGTGGGAAGCCTCGGTGTTTATGCCTTGATTATCTGCGTAATCTTCCTTCAATCAATATTTACGTGAGAATTATTTTTGAAAAATCTAATTTACAGCTCTGCAGATTTAGCTGGCTTTTTCCGAAGTTCCATCTGATAGAAAGTTTCTCGAGTGTTTTAATGACAGGCCTAAGTTTTATTATGAAAAGCAACATAAAATTAAACGTCGTGCTCAAGACCACAACGTACCGCCTGGTCCAGGATTCGAAACCACGACCTTATGATCTTGTTTTTAACACCTCCAACCACGAGGCCACACGCTTTCACTGTCTGAAATTGTTTATCCCTAAAAGCTTTACACAATTCACACTTGGCAAGAATAGTTTTCTATACGAAGAGAAGGGTTTTCTTTCTGTTTAATCTTTGTTTCTAATTTGTAATATAATTTGAACTACTCAATTCAAACACTATCTCTGATTCAAGCATTGTGACTAAATATAAGACTTTAGGAAATACAAATTACGTATTATATAAAAAGGTAACGAATTGGTGGATTTGTTTGAGCGTCTTATAGATTGTTTTGCGTTATTCTTTCAGGCTCTCTGTGCTCTGAATTCTGCTCCTGCCGAGGCCCACTTTGCCTTTCATCATCTCGAGGTTGATAAATAAGTACCAATCCAGTACTGTGTCAGTTCCTTTGTTTCCCTCTCTCACTCTCTCTAGGAAATGAACTGTCGACAAACTTGAAGAGTGATTGACTCCTCCAAGTTTAAAATGCACACGATACAACATTGGACGGCACCCTTACGACTCTATAAGTAATTATGAGATCACTGTGATTATATAAAGAAAGTATGCATGGATATAAAGTAGCATAATTATATGTATTCATATATGTGTAAACATCTTGTTGAGTTATTATGTGAAACGAATGCTTTACAGAAAGTGTACAGAAAGTGTACAGCGTATTGCATAAGTTGACAAATATAAACATGTCATTACATATTGGAAATTGTAATTAGCATATTGGAAATTGTAATTTTCTGATTAATAGTGCTCTTGGTGTTAGCTAATCTAATTAATTACTAAAACCGATACTAAGCAACTAAAATTTAAGATAAACACATAGATATAGAGAAACAATACATAATGTAAGCTGTGTAATGTCTGAATACACTGACAGATGTAAATATGTAGTTCTCAGTGGACAGAAAAAAAAGTGATTGTTTGTGGTCTGACTCAAGTTTGAATCTGTATTGGGGTCTTTGTTAGACATTGTGTACATCTTATTCTTCGCTTAGTGTAGTGTTTAGTATTTAATTGAATTGGTTACTAGCAAATACACTATTTTACACGACTTTAAATTGAGATGGCGTATGTGCTTAGCTGACCATAATTTTTAATGACTAGCAAACAATATTTGTAATTTTCTACTATTGCCAATAGTAAAAAAATATAGCTTCTTAAATAATTGTTTCTACTTTTGGCATAAGGCCAGCAATTATCCCAGGGTATTACTAGTACTTTATTTTATCGACCACATAAGGATGAAAGGCAAAGCTAACCTCGGCGGGATTTGAACTCAGATCATAAAGGGCCGTAACTCTTTGCTGCAACGCATGGCGTCCGACTCTCTGCCGATACTGCCAATCCACCAGCTTCATAAATAATGGTTTCTGATTTAGGCACATTTGGGAGAAATGGGAAAGTCGATTAAATTGGCCCCAGTGCGTTACTGGTAATTTATTTTATCGACCACATAAGAATGAAAGACAAAGCTAACCTCGGCGGGATCTGAACTCAGAATGTAAAGAGCCGTAACTATATACCGCAAAGCATGTTATCTGATGCTCTACCGATGCTTCCAAACCACCACCCTTAACTTCATAAATAAAAATATTACATACATAAAGAACAATGTTTCACTAAAAAGTATAATGAAATGTCCGTGGGATTGTAAGGCTATTAGTTGCTTATTTTCCATGGGAAGAATAAGGTGACAAAAACTTCGATATAGGTTGAAGCTTGTATGAGATCATTCACATATTTTTGTGTTTGTAAAAATAAGGCCAAATGTTTACAATTGTAGGCGCATTTATTTAAACAAATCACAGTTTCCGTTAAATCTTGTACTATTTCTATACATGTAGGTGTTTTTCTCATTCTTCAGCTAGTTTAGTACATAGTTTAGTATTTAATATATTTAATCGTTTTGATACCTTCTTGAATATTACAGGTTGTCACAAATATACCTCGCTACTTTCACCTTATAACTAAACATTTATTCTCTCTCTCTCTCTCTCTCTCTCTCTCTCTCTCTCTCTCTCTCTCTCTCTCTCTCACCCCCTCTCTCTCTCTCTCGCTCTCTCTCTCTCTCTTTCTTTCTCGCCCTCTCTCTCACTCTCTTCTTTTTTTCTTTCATTTTCTCTCTTTCTCCTTTTCTCTTCACTCTCTCACTCTTTTTCTCTCCACTCTCATTCCCTTTCTCTCTATCTCTTTCACTATGATATACATGCTAGTTAAAATAAAAAGAAACTATCGTTATGAACAGAAATCATTGTGTCGCTCGCAATCCAAAATAGATATGCAATGTATATACTTCCTAGAAAAACCACTCAACATCGTAAAGGAGATATTTGGCAACGTACAAAAATATATCACGTAAGGTCAATGTGGAAAGCCTATTTATAGCAAAAATTATTTTTTATATATAAACTTTATTGACAATCCACACGAATCAATAGACATACATTCGTTTATGTTGTACCCTCTCTTGTTCTACAAATTAGTAACACTCAAGTTACTCCATATTCTCAATGTTATCTAGAACAATCGATTGTTATTCTATAGTCATTTTCTGCATTTGAGACGCTCACAGTTTCACATTTCAAACCCTCTTAACGCTTCGTAAATAATAAAGTTTGTTTACACAAATTATTTCAATATACGTTAGAACTTTGTCGGCTACGACAACGAATGTTCCAGTTGGTTGATCAACAAAGCATTCTGCTCGTGAAACCAAGGTACAAGTAGCTGGGTACACTACTAACACGTGCACCATTTACGTACTTTTTGATATGATTTAGCGTGACATAATGTGTGATAAGGTTGAACTTTTCTATTACAGGTACAACTCATTTTTTCCAGCTGAGTGGAATGAAACTCACAAGTTGAACAACCTAATCACTAAGCCACACACACTCTTTCTTCTTCTTCTTCTTTTTCTTCTTCTCCTTCTTCTTCTTCTTCTTCTTTGTCTCCTTACTCCTGGGAGGGTCGTGAGTGCAGAGTCCTCAAGTCTTTCCAGAAGCAACTGTTTCCAATTGATTTGGCTAGATCCCCAAATGAAACCAGCCGAACTCGTGCATATTATCCAACCAGCTTCCTCGCAGTCTACCCCTAGAATTCCAGGCGATTGGTTTTGTCCATAAAATATTTCCTGCGATTCTTTCCTTAGACATTTTGACCACATGTCTGTAGTGTTGGTGCTGTGATCTCTCAATTCGGCTCTACCTGGAGTGACACTCTGATCGCCAAGCTACGCACTTTATCAGGTAACGTAACTCCAAAGACCCTTCAGAATGAAAACTTGGCCACGTGCATTCACGTTTCAATATATAATCGCAGATATAAAAAATTAAATATCCATCTCATTAATATTTTCATGTCTAAAACTTACGATTTTCTTAAGAACATTATTTTATTCGTATAATTTTGTAAAATACTAGCAGTGTATCACGGCGTTGCACGGATAAGAACATTGGTAGTAGCACCTCCAATGAGAAACGTTTATTTGTGAGTGCCTGTTAAAAACTCACGAAAATATACCGACAGGAAACTTGTTTTATTTGGAGAAAATTAAGATGTTGAAAGTACAGTTTAACTGTCTACGTGCATTGTTCATAGAAATATTGTTGAGCCCCTTCTTTTCATACTCCTCTGTTTTGGCCTATTGGAGTAAATGTGAAAGAGAATGTCACAGGTTAAGTTGGCAGAAGGTTCCAGTGCGATAGCAGTAATGCGTAGGCTACTTATCTCAAAAGTTCATTCGCACTCTTTCCACTAAGTTACTCTTTCTCTCTATCCCTCTTGGTGCAGTCTCTTGCGAATTTCTCGCGTAGGCCTGGTGTAGATTTGCACCCGATCTATCTACCCGATGCACATATCCACTTTGTACGGCTTTTGGAAGAAGGTGTGACCAGCAGTACGTTGTTCGGTATTATTATGAAAAGGTGTAGCAGAGAATCCCGCGTGAAGTAACAGCTCGGGAAGAAACTGCTTACCTCGAAGATTCATTCGCCATCGTTCTTGTCAATGTTGGTATTTGTTGGTCTACAGTTAGATGAATGGCGCACAAAGGGCTAATGTTTATTGGCAAGAAGTGGCAACTGGGATGGCTTGCCTCGCTTATATTATATATTAAAATAACAGATTAAAGTTTAAGCAAAGAATCGCTGCTTTCACCCTTAACGGGATCTTCTGAAACTAAAAAAAACAATCTGCGAACACAGAAGTAAATATTTCGAAAAACGTTGCAACCGAAGGAAAACAGAAAGACGATACTTTGGTTC
Organism: Eledone cirrhosa; assembly: GCA_964016885.1. NCBI lineage: Eukaryota > Metazoa > Mollusca > Cephalopoda > Octopoda > Eledonidae > Eledone > Eledone cirrhosa. The sequence goes on from OZ024742.1 coordinate 183,830,015, forward strand.
GTGAAGACGTTCCCTGGCAATGAACGGAAAATAGCGAACATAATACGTCATCAATGTTTGTCAGAATGTCGTAATGCAGACAGCCAGGCATGCAGACAGATATAAGGGCGCAACGGAGATCGATAACCAGCGCCTAACACCCCTTTAACAACAGAAAATTGAAAAATAAAAGCTGCAGTTAATATTTTTAGACCGCAATATTAAATGCAAGTTAATATTTTAAATGCAAGTTTGAAGTCAATCGGAGAAGAAATGTGGATTTGTATAGACTTTTCAAAAATGAAGGCACACACACACACACACAGAGACAACTACAGTTTTATATATATGTATAGATACTTTAAACTGAGATACCGTATGGGATTTGTTGGTTCTTAAGTAGAATATGTTGCAGGAAAGCATGACCATTATTTCTAACAAAGGCGGTGGATTGGCAGTATCGGTAGAGGGTCGGACGCCATGCTTTGCAGCAAAGAATTACGGCTCTTTATGGTCTGAGTTCAAATCCCGCCAAGGTTAACTTTGCTTTTCATCCTTACGGGGTCGATAAAATAAAGTACCAGTAATGTACTGGGGTAGTTATTGGCCTTGTGGCAAAAGTAGAAACAAATATATATATATATATATATACACACACACACACACACACACACATATATATATATATGTGTGTATATATGCGTGTGTGTGTGTGTGTGTGAAGAACAATGTTTCACTAAATAAAATGTAACTGGTGTAAAAGACGACGACGACGAAGAAGAAGAAGAAGAAGAAGAAGAAGAAGAAGAAGAAGAAGAAGAAGAAGAAGAAGAAGAAGAAGAAGAAGAAGAAGAAGAAGAAGACAACATCAACAACAACAATCAGCAGCTGGATGTTATGAAATGGTAGATAATAGCTCTCTTTGTCCGTAAATCGATATCAAAAAGATGGATGGAGAGGCAGTCATTGCCCCTTTGAAAGAGACTACTAATAATCTGTTGGTGGTAATGATGGTGGTGGTGGCGGCGGCGCCTACATAATTAATAATTCTATTTTTACTATTTCCATTCGAATAAAATGAATAGATGCATGCGGTATGATGATGGCGATGGTGATGATGATGATGGTGGTGGTGATGGTGATGGTGATAATGACGAAATAATGGTTTCTGATTTAGGCACAAGGCCAGCAACTTTAGGGGAGGGGCAAGTCGATTAAATTGACCCCAGTGCGTTACTGGTACTTATTTTATCGACCCTGTAAGGATGACAGACAAAGCTAACCTCGGCGGGATTTGAACTCAGATCGTAAAGGGCCGTGACTCTATGCTGAGAAGCATGTTGACCGACGCTCTATCGATACGGCCAAATCCAAAACAATTCTTCGGCCCTTAGGAAGGAGACAATGGGAAGATGTTCCTAATGTAAGCCAGGCCAAGAGTTCTGGAATGGGATATGAGGAAACACTGTAATGCATTAAAAGGATACCGAGTGGATAGAAACCATCAAGACAGAGTACCGAGGAGAAAATAGACAGAGGGACATTACCATAAGTACAGTTGATGTGAAGGATCAAGTAGCCAAGGTACCAAAGTGGAAAGCTCCTGATCCAGATGGAACCCATGGCTTTTGGTAGAAGTGATGTAAATGAAAAAATGGCAACTTAATTGAATGAAGATGTTCAGAGAGGTGCATTTCTCTCGTGGTAACAGGAAGAACAACGTTTATAATAAAGACTAACTTGGAGTCTTGCTATGTAATCCTTGGAAAAGTAAAAATTAAAAGGGGTATCATCCAAGGTGACTCTTTTCACCATTACTATTTGTCATTGCCATTATACCTATAACACTGACACTTAGGAAAGTTAAAATGGGTTACTAATGTGGAACGAGAGGACCATTCATAAACCATCTTCTGTTTATGGGTGTTTTAAAACTGTTTGGGAAGATTCTTTATTTAAAACAGTTCAGATGTGTAGCAGTGATATCGGTATGGAATTTGAGATCTCCAAGTTTTCTGTGCTCAATATAAAGAGGGAAAAAAGCAGCTTGTAGTGGATTAAGGCTGTAACCGGGGGAAACAATAGGGGATACATCTACAAAACTATTTGGGAATTTAAGAACTAAACTGGATGACATTTTACATACAAAAATGAAAGAAAAAGTTTGAGAAACATATTTAAAAAGAGTAAAAAATATGTTAAAATCCACTCTGAATGCGAGAAATCTAGTCACTGCAATGAATATCTGGGCAGTTGTGGTGGAATGAAGAAGATATTGGATATATCTCAATGTTTAGAAACATGCTAACAGTGAGTCTGTTACTGGCTTATTGCTCTCTATTCCAACATTATAAAGGTGGTGGAGCAGTTATTAGCAATCATCTCATTCTACTCTTTGAGCATTTCTCTCTTCGGCGATCGTCAGTATGGCTTCTGTAAAGAGCAATTAACTGGAGACCTCCTCTTCTATGTCAATCATTTTCCTTAATCTCCCAACCATAGGTGTCATCAACATAAAATCTAGACAGCTCACACCAAACCTTCTCTGCCTTCAGAGTAGGTTTGGCGTGAGACTTCAAAAACATCAAATAGCAACAAGGCAATGTAGTTCCAAAGATACAATCACTGCTCATATCAAGAAAAAGTCGTTACTAATGCCTGACCTTGCATCGGTGTCGTCATCCCCGCTGCCACCGTGGTTGTCATTATTTAATGTATGTTTTGGTCATTACTGATCTAGACACCACTTAGTCAGAGAAACTGGTTTCACAACCTCTTATAATCTTTCTTGGTGATTTTACATACATAACGTAGAAAAACTAGATCACAAAGATTAGATTTCTTCTTCAGGGGCAGGAAAATCTCCTTGAACTTAGATTAGTTGCTAACCATCTACACAGCTCAATGTAATACTGATACCATGTGTGGGATATTGCTGTTGCTTCTGCTGCTGCCACTACTACCACTGCTGCTACATACAGATATCCATGACCATGTTTGTATGTTTTACAATGAAAATACAACTGTGCTCCTGTTTGATCTCTCTCTCTATATATATATAAAGGTAAATAGCCTTCACTCATGGTGCAGTTGTTGCAGCTCCGCCACAGCGTGTCTTCAGCATTTAAACCTGGCGGAACCCATCCATCTCAAAGTCAGAATGCAGAAGACAGAGAAGGAATCGGAACCAGTACTGCATCATATTTCATTTATCGTTCTCGGTTGGATGAAGGGTAAAATTGACCTCTGTGT
>OZ024742.1:183845745-183855745 GCA_964016885.1 Eledone cirrhosa
TATTCACACATACTGCTACACCCTTATACCCCTTTGAATATGGAGCTTGTCACTGAAAACTAAAGAATCACTCACCAAATTTATATCCATGCCTCTGTTGATAGCTGTGAGTTATTACTTTAGTTTGTTTACAAATACGGTGTGGGTTTAACATGTGTTATATAATGAAATCATAAACTTCTCTTAAGTTTATTCTTAAAAGTAATAGGCATAAGATCCCCCTGAGTGTGTTTTACAAACAAGTTTTTCTCTCACTTATTCCTGAGAGGGTTACGAGGTCAGTGTCCTTAGATACGCCTTCCTGCGGGTCCTATTAGAAGCAACCATTTCTAATTGATCCAGTTGGATCTTCAAGCGAGACCTACCGAGCGCATGGATGTTATTCTAAAAGCTATTAACAAGGTCAAATAAAATCATTCTAAAAGTGGCAAACATAAAAAGAATATTTTATTAGACTCTATCCAAGCGAGAAAATTACAATATTTTAGATATTTAATAAGAAAAATGGTTCACAGGACTGTTTTTTTTTTTAAAGGGGGTAAAAGTGAATGGAGAGAAATGGAGAGAAAAACCAAGAATTGCGTGGATGGATAATACTGAGAATTGGACAGACTTAAAACACAATGTATGTTTAGAGGCAACACAAGAAAGATTGAGATGGCTTTCTATAGTATTGAACCTGCCGAGAGCAAATGATAGCTGAGCACATTGATATTAAATATGCGAGACATGATCTATGAACTATGTAATCGTTCTTTTGAGGTATTTTCCATCAATTATATTTTTGATATCTGTTTGTAGCTTGGAGAGATGAGTACAAATTAGGAGGGAAGTTGTACAAGTCGAGGTGTATGTGGTCGGGAATTTTGCGAATTTGCATCATTTGGCTGGGTATGTTCAGCCGGCTGAAGATTTTTCCAGATCGAATGTCCACCAGGGACGACAGTTAGATGGTTTCTCAGACTTTCTAATGAAGAGTATCTTTCAGATGATCAATGTCTACATTCTATTAGAATATGGAGTAGTTCTATCAGTAATAATTGTTTCTACTTTTGGCACAAGGCCAGCAATTACCCAATGCATTACTGGTACTTTATTCTATCGACCCCGGAAGGATGAAAGGCAAAGTTAAAGTTCTATCAGTAATAATACTTTCAGTTGGGTGATTTTGTTCTGGGTTCCTGGGTTTTGATTTGGGAAAAAGAACATCGTGACTTCTATTTCTACCTCATAATTATATAGAAAGAGCTAACCAGCAAGAATCAATATTAAAGTTTTTAGTTATACCCGGCGGTCCAATCCTGATATATATATATATAGTAGTAATAAATGTAAAGATCACGATACGGGTGAAAGCAGCGATTCTTTGCTTAAACTTTAATCTGTTCTTATTATAAATGTATATATATATGTGTGTGTGTGTGTGTGTGTGTGTGTGCACGCGTGAGCATCCCAAACGCAGACAATAACTGTAATAGCGTCTGTCCTCTTTTATCCAATTTTCGCAACTATTATCATTAGTGATCGACTATTATTACAGTTACTTTTTGTATTTATGACGCTCACATTTTCAAAATTCAAACACTTCATGCGTTTCTATAATTTATAATACACATACAGATACATACACACACACACGCGCGCGCGCATATATATATATATATATATATATATATATATATATATATATATATATATATATATATATAGCAGCAGAAAATGCACGCAGACAAATAATTTCATAAGACGAGGAGACTACTACATCTCTTCCTAGTCAACCACCTTGTTTGTATGCAATTTTGCGCTTTAGGGCAGTATTGCATTTGTATATATCCATAGGTTACAAGAATCAAGAGGGAGTGGGGAGAAAAGCATACCAACAGCATTTCCCAGTAATTCCCACCCTTGCACGATCTGTAGACTTGCTTACAAATCCTTGGCAGGACTAAAATATTATAAAGTTCAACTGAATGAACTAAATCGGTTGTTTGGATCCCCATATGTCGTAATCGACAGGAGAGTCCGTCATATATACCACAGGCTTCTTTACGGCTTTCGTCTACCAAATTATTCGCTCACACTGAAGACATTTACCCAATGTACCGTACAAGGTTGTGACGTGAATTCCTTAGCTTCACACAGTCATACCTGCGCCTATTAAAGCTTTTTAATAAGAAATAACACTAAAAAAAAAAACCTATTACATGGTCACCAATGTGAAATATCATTAAACCATTGAATATTTGTAGTTCTATGGTTCATCTTGACCCTGGTCACCACCAGAATGAAAAGTCATTTCAAAGGAATATATTAATCAATAAAACCTTTTTCTGTGTCACGTCTCGTATAATAGGGTTAGCAGGATACTTAAATGGATTATAATTACTCTTCCTGCATTGTTGTTTAGTTGTTAGACTGGCTGTTGACTGTTTCGTAAAAATAGGTGGCCATAATTACATTTGTCAAATGTATGCCTGTATGTTTAAAGAGTTCGCTTCACAAACACGTGGTACTTGGTTCAATTCCACTGTGTAGTAGCTTCGGGTTTACCTTGTGAGTGAAATTAGGCAGACAGAAACTGAAGAAGCCCATATCTTTTTTTTTTTTTTTTTACTTCAAATCTTGTAATTATTTTATTGATCGCTTATTTGTCGAACTACTTAAGTTATGGAATATAAGCGCAGACAACAGACACAAATATAAATACATGTATTCAACTTCATACACACGAACATATATATATATATATATATATATATACATATTTATGGTCAACTCAAGGCTATAGTAGTAGACATTTTCCCAAGATGCTGCGCAGCCGGGCTGTGGTCGTGAAGTGAATTCTTAAATTCCATAGCCACACATCTATGGTTGAAACAAATAATTGTTTCTACGTTTAGCACAAGGCCAGCAAATGCCCAGTGCATTACTGGTACTTTATTTTATCGACCCTGTAAGGATGAAAGGCAAAGTTATCCTCGGCGGGATTTGAACTCAGAATGGCAAGGACCGTAACTCTATACATCAAAGCATGGCGTCCGACCCTCTACCAATACTGTTAATCCACCGAAACAAATAATATAACTTTTAAAGAGGTGATTAGGCTGAGACTAGAGGCTCCAATGGTTAAAAACAATACTATATATAAATACATATACATACATATACACATTAAATATATATACAGGGTGTCCCAAAAAATGAATATACACTTCAACAGCATTCTAATAAATAATGCCTGTACAGATAATCAAAGTGTTTATACGGGGTTTTTTTTGGGGGGGGGGGGGGCACCCTATATATATATGGTCTGAGTTCAAATCGCGCCTAGGTTAACTCTGGCTTCCATCCTTAAGGGGTCGATAAAATAAAGTACCAGTAATGTACTGGATAATTGCTGGCCTTGTGCCAAAAGTAGAAACAATTATTATTAAGTGCGGTTGATTGGCAGTATTGGTAGAGAACATTCTGCTTTGCAGCATAGAGTTACGGCCTTTTACGTTCTGAGTTCAAATCTCGCTTAGGTTAACGTTGCATTTTATCCTTACAAGGTCGATAAAATAAAGTACCAGTAATGCACTGGAATACTTTCTGGCCTTGTGCCAAAAGTAGAAACAATTATTTGGCAGTATCGGTAGAGAGTCGGGCGCCATGCTTTCCAGCATAGTTACGTCCCTTTACGGTCTGAGTTCAAATCCCGCCGAGGTTAACTTTGCCTTTCATCCTTATGGGGTCGATAAAATAAAGTACCAGTAATGTACTGAGTAATTGATGGCCTTGTGCCAAAAGTAGAAACAATTATTATTTTAATGCCATGCTGATAATTCTATTTGATAATTTGTTGTATTAATTAAAAATACTGTGTCAGGGTCAAACTGTCAGCTGTAATGGGGTGAGAGATTGAAGTGTCACAGTTAGCATGAAATACCTGAAAGCCTGCGGGTAAGATAATGTGATGGTGGTAGTTGTTGTGGTAGTGGTGGTGGTAGTGTTAGTGGTAGTATGCTTACTTTAAGCACTCTCTGAACTTACAATATACACTCAACAAACTATATATGCGCGGTCTGAAACATTGTTATATAACACCCACCCCACAGAAGAATATACCAGCGATGTGGATCTGGAAATACTCCAAATCAAAGTCAAACACCCCCACCCCCACCCTCCTGCCCTCTCTCTCTTTTTCTTTCGTTAAACACACACACTAACACGTTTACACACATGCATATAAATGTGTGTGCGTAGTGTGTAAGGGGTTTTTTTTTTGTTTAAGCGCACTCTTCTTTCATTTGCATAGACGAATATGTGTATATATATATATATATATTTGTTTGTGTGTGTGCATGTGTGTGTGTATATGTGTGCATGTGTGTGAGCATGTGTGTGTGTCTGTGTGTTATGTATGGGGGTGTGGGGTAGCTTTACTTTCAAACATGTTATATTTAAAATGTAATTCTACTCCAGTTTTATAATTTTTATTAAGGATTTTTCATATGTTCCGTTGTTTATGCTTAGTTTGGAACAGTAGCGTTCCTAAACCCTATATATGTTAGATATAGAAATGACTTCTACAGAACTGGGACTGTTTCATTTGTATGAAATGAAACAGATTTATATATGATATAGAGGCCTTTACTGTACTAATGTATTGAGTACCGTTTTGACTGTGGTTACCCCTTGACACAACTTGGGAACCTACATACATATTATATATATTTATATATATATATATAACTGTGTATAATTGCCTCTTGGGTTTTGTTCGTTCATTTTCAACTATATATATATATATATATATATATATATATATATACATACATACATATATATTTACTACAGAAATGGCTTCTACAGGACTAGAAATGTTTCATTCGAATGAAACAGTTCTAGTCCTGTAGAAGCCATTTCTACATTAAATATGTATACATTGCTATGCATTGAGTACCTTACTTACTGTGGTTACCCCCGATTGAACCCGACACACACACACACACACACACATATATATATATATATATATATATATATGAATCTTAATGGTAGGTGTGTTGCTTTATAGGGTTACGCGTAACAGCAAACCTTTACTGTTTGTAGACTTAATTGTTTCTACTTTAGGCACAAGGCCAGCAAGTACCCAGTGTATGACTGGTACTTTATTTTATCGACCCCGTAAGGATGAAAGGCAAAGTCAACCTCGGCGGGATTTGACTTTGCCTTTCATCCTTACGGGGTCGATAAAATAAAGTACCAGTAATGTACTGGGTAATTGCTGGCCTTGTGCCTAAAGTAGAAACAATTAAGTCTACAAACAGTAAAGGTTTGCTGTTACGCGTAATCCTATAAACCAACTGTTTGTAGACTTAATAAAGGTAGTATAGAGTTATAAATTTATTGTCTAATATTAACTGGCACTGGGAACCGAGAGAATGAATTAACTACCGAAAGTGAAACGCCAATCCACATACATTCCACACACACACATACACATTCTCTCTCTATCTCTCTCTAATGCACCTCCGTCGCTTTCAATGATGACTGTTTCAGTTGTTCGATTAATGGAACTGCCTGCTCATGTAATTAATATGCAATTGGCTTACATTCCACTAACTTTAACGTAATTCTCGAGGAAATTCAGCATGACACAGTGTGTAACAAGGCTGTTTCTTTTTAATTAGAAGTACTGACAATCTGATGGGCTTCCAAATAGTTTCAGTCCACCCAATTTCTCTCACAAATATTAGGTCGACCAAAATGAAATTTGCTTAAGATTTCACGGACGTGTGTGAGTGAGTAAGCGTGTGAATTGGGGGGGGGGGGGGTGTATGTGTGTATGCATGTGTGTATGTCTGATTCTAAGTCTGTGTGTGTATGTGTGTGTATGTATGCATGTGTGTGTGTGTGTGTGTGTGTGTGTGTGTGTGTGTGTGTGTGTGTGTGTGTGTGTGTGTAAGCAATGACAATAAAACTTTTAAACATTTTAGTTATCTGATATATCTAAACAAATTCTTAATATTTCTCAAGTCTTGTTTAAATGGCAGCGATGTCAAAAACCCTTCATTGAAACAAGACAGAGTACATATTAAAATAGTAAATATTTAATATTAACAAATATTCAATTATAAATGAATGCTTCACATCCATTTCATAACGTGTTATATTATATATATAGCGAAACAATTGCCATGTGCAATAAAGTTTGTTTATGGTGCAATCTTGACTTCGTTCCTGCTTACTTCTATTTACACGTTACAGCCGTCATAACCATGGAGTACACTGAAGTATAAAACCCTACACGAAACGGAACCGCGTAACACCATTGAGTACTTGAACCGCCAGTAACTAGAGTTACACAATATCTACTATATATATATATATAGAAAAATGTTTAACCCCGACGGCTTGAGCTCCGCCGTCGGGGTTAAACATCTTCCTATTACCCACTCTACTACCTTAAGTATTGAGTACTCTGGTGCGTTATGGTCCATCTGGTTCCCTACCACACTTCCTTCGTTATATATATATATATATATATATATATATATATATATATATATATATATATATATATACACACAGAGTAAAAAGTAAGTAAGCTAATCAGGAGGAGAGAAAATTGATTATATTGCAGATTACTAGCCAGTAGAGAGAAGGTTAATGTGCTCAATGCATATACATTGCTAGACTAGTGAGCCATGCGATTACATGGAACGAGTGATAGATTAACAATCGTATTATAAGCAGAGCATGTTTGTTCTCTCCAGCATTTTAAATATATATATATATATATATATATATATAATTGTTTCTACTTTTGGCACAAGGCCAGCAATTATCCCAGTGTATTACTGGTACTTTATTTTATCGACCCCGTAAGGATGAAAGGCAAAGTTAACTATATATATATATATAATGAATGAATATCCAAAATGAGAAAGTTTTAAAATTTGTTCTTCTAACTTGATTCTGCAAGAATAAGTTGTAAGCATTAATAAAGGACAGACATAATAATGATGAAAATCCTCGCTCAAGTTCCATCATTAATATGCGCCTATATATTATAATCTGAGGCGCAATGATTCGAGGATTCGGTATTAAACATAAATATTATATATATATGTGCAACCATGCAGTATTCTTCTCCCCTTGTTTTTCATATATATATATATATATATATATATATATATATATATATATATATATGTATATATATATATATATATACGCACACACACACACACAACACACACACACACACACACACACACACACACACACACACACACACACACACACACACACACACACACCACACACACACACACACCCTGGTCGGAACAATTCTTTGTTTTTTTATTTATTGATTGAATGTATATTAAACCGTAATCAATTCGATGTATGTAGCCACGAAGCTAACAACATTAATATATATATATATATATGATATTTGGAATTTGAAATGTGTACGCCTCAAAGCAAATGATCATAATAGTCAAACACTACAACTAATAGGCGAGAAAAATGGGGGTAGTGTAGCCCTGGACACAGGAGAAATGGATAGAGACGCCTGTACGAGGTACTTTATACGATTTTCTTAACTGTCATTTATAATGTTCGACTATTTTTATGGTCATTTGCTTTGAGACGCAAATTTTCTCATTGTTTCTGTTCACACACACACACACACACACACACACACACACACACACACACACACACACACACACACACACACACACACACACACACACACACACACACACACACAACCCCCCCTCACACACACACACACATATATATACAGGGTGGGCCTTAAGCCACGCGCACCAAAGCATTAAAAACAATTTAGTTAGTATACATATATATTGTATTGAATTAATAACAAAAACTATATTGAAATAACAAAGGTATCATCTGTGATTTTAAGGTATGGGTGAGTCCAAGAGTTGACATTTTACAGGACAGCTCACACTTTTGATGCGCGAATTCAGGCCCACCCAGTATATATATATATATATATATATATATATATATATATATATATATATATATATATATATATATATATATATATATAAATAGCTCAAAGCGCATCATTTACCTAGAATCGGTAGGTATGAGGGTAAAACATGGACAAGATATCATTTTCGCGTAGTTCAACCTCAAATCATATAAATTCAGTGAGCCCCGCGTGTTGGACTGGCTATTGCACCGCGTCTGTCCAAGTCCAAGCATATATATATATATATATATATATATTTTTTTTTTATTTTATAGAGGGAGCTTCTACGGGACTAGTACTGTTTCATTCAGAGGAAATCTTCAGGAGCTTCCTGAAGATTTCATCTGAATGAAACAGTACTAGTCCTGTAGAAGCTCCTTCTATAAAATAAAAAAATGTTTACTCTGCCATGTATTGAGTACCTTACTTACTGTGGTTATCCCCGACTCAACCCGGGACCTACGTATATATATATATATATATATATATATAACGAAGGAAGTGTGGTAAGGAACCAGCTGGACCATAACGCACCAGAGTTCTCGATACTTAGGGTAGTAGTGTGGGTAATAGGAAAATGTTCAAGACCCCGACGGCAGAGCTCAAGCCGTTTCGACGGTTATTTCTGGACCAGAAATGACCATCGAAACGGCTTGAGCTCTGTCGTCGGGGTCTTGAGCATTTTCCTATATATATATATATATATATATATAGAGAGAGAGAGAGAGAGAGAGAGAGAGAGAGAGAGAGAGAGAGACAGAGAGAGAGGGAGAGAGAAAGAGAGAGAGAGAGAGGGGGGAGGGAGGGAGAGTATGTGTGTATGTGTGTGGGTAAGGGAGACGTTGTTGCCGTCTGCATAACATGAGTGAAGGTATTAAAATGGTCATCGTTATTCCTTTACAGTCAGTCTTATTGATATTTTTATGTTGTCAGTTCGGTTGTTATTAGTAACTGACTACTACTACTACTGCTACTGCTACTACTACTACTACTACTACTACTACTACTACTGCTGCTGCTGCTGTTGCTGCTGCTACTGCTGCTGCTGTCGTTGGCAATGCTTCATCGTAGCATCATTGAGTCTGTGTGTCTGTGTGTATTATCATCAGCTCTCAGTACATCTATGAGAGAAGTCATTACCAGACACGTGTCATCAGTCAACTGTACTGACTGAATAAGGCCAGCGAGTAGGATAATTACATGAGCATTTTATATTATTTTATATCTCTTACATCATTACTTAAAATCACTGCACGGATCAAATGTAATCAATCTTATATACGAAACAGTGGTTTGAATCCAACCTTTACTATATTTCTAATGAAATAAACAACCTATGTATTTCAAATTGATTTGAAATTAATCAAGAATTTCATGAGATTCAGCACTATAACAAACTGTGTAAATTATTATGTTTGTATTTGGAACATAACTTAACAAAGGTTCTTACATAAAACCATGAAGGAATGTTTTTAGATAAATATAAACACTTTAAGCCTTGCGTTGCCATATTTCTAATGAAATACACGCCCTAATAATGCAGTCTCGTTATTAAGCTGGTGTTTGAAACATAACAAAGGTTCTTACAGAAAATCATGATGGAAATATTTTAGATAAATATAAACACTTTAACCCTTCCGTTACAATATTTCTTATAAAATACACTACCTTTTCAATTTTGAAAATAACTCAAAATTTAGAGGAATTTAACAAAATACCTAATTTTTCTATTATGATATTTAAGATATTTTTATTATGATATTTAAGATATCATTTTAAGATGATATTTAAGATATCATTTTAAACATTTTCTTAAATAAAATATTGACAGATGGATTTAATATAGCGAGTGGTTTTGTATCATAAATCCAGGGCGGTTGGTATCAAAAGGGTTAATAAGAGCAATGAACCGAGATGATTTTTCCGATAGAAATCTTTATCGGTAGAAAGGAGAGCTGAAAAGTGATAGTGCTACACAATAACCAAAGTAGACATGTCAGA
>OZ024742.1:183860745-183865745 GCA_964016885.1 Eledone cirrhosa
TGTGTGTGCGTATATCTCCATGTACGTGTGTTTGTGTACGTTGTGTGCATATGTGGTTGTGTGTATATGTGTGAATATGTGTGTGTGCGTATATCTCCATGTACGTGTGTTTGTGTACGTGTTTGTGTATGTGTGTGTGTGTGTGTGTGTGTGTGTGTGCTTGTTTGTGTGCATCTGTGTGAGAAAAGACTGATTAATGTGCGTATGTGGTTGTGCGTATATCTGTGAATATGTGTGCGTATATCTCCATGTACGCGTGTTTGTGTATTTGTGTGTGTGCCTGTGTGCATCTGTGTGAGAAAAGCCTGATTAATGTGCATATGTGGTTGTGCGTATTTCTGTGAATATGTGTGTGTGCGTATATCTGTGAATATGTGTGCGTGCGTATATTTCCATGTACGTGTGTATGTGCGTGACTGTTTATGTATGTACGAGTGTGCCTGTGTGCATCTGTGTGAGAAAAGCCTGATTAAACAGCAGAAGGGAATAAGTAATATACACCTTTGACTGAGGAGGAAAAATCCGAATGTGCGTACTTATGTGACCGGGGTAGCGAGAAACAAAGGTGCTTTTAGTAGAGAATGACTGAGTGTGTGTCTGCGTGTGTATGTGTCATTATGTGTTGGTGTGCTAGTGTTTGTGTAAGAGAGTGTGTAATGTGTTTGTGTATGTGTAATGTGTATTCATAAGAATGTATGGTTGTGAACTAAAAGGGGTGGGTGGCGGTGGTGGTGATGGTTGTGGTGATGATGGTGATGGTGGGTGGTGGTGGTGATGATGATGATGATGGTGATGGTGGTGGTGGTGGTGGTGGTTGTGTTAGTGGGAAGAAGAAGGAAGCAAGGCTTATGTTTGTTTGCCTTCAAGAGAGAAAAATTAGAGACGGAACACATAGACTTAACGAGGGAGTGTATATGTGTGTATGTATATATGCCTGTGTGTGAGCATGTGTGAGTGAGTGTGTGTGTTTGGGTGTGTGTGTGTGTGCGTGTGTGTGTAAACTAGGGCGAGAGTGTGAGTGAGTGAGAAATAGGCGTATTTTAATTGACTAATATACTAAAAAGTTGAACAGATCTGTGATGGGAGAATAAAGTTGATTGGGTGAATGTCTAAATAGAAATGAGAGAGAGTGAGAGAGTGAGAGAGTGAGAGAGAGAGGGGGGAGAAAGAAAGAGAGAGAGAAAGAAAGAAAGAAAGAAAGAAAGAAAGAAAGAAAGAAAGAAAGAAAGAAAGAAAGAAAGAAAGAAAGAGATAAAGCTAAACTCAGTAAAGCGAATATAATAATATATAACATAGCGACATAGACGAACGACAGTCGAAGTAAATAGTAATGAGTTGTGCTGGAGGCGTATGTGTTTATGTGTATGTGTGTGTAGCTGTGTGTTGTGTCAGTATATTTGTGTATGTGTATTTGTGCAAGTGTGTCTGTGTGTTCGTGTGTGTCTGTATTTGTGTTTGTCAGTATACGTGTGAAATATATCTATTTAAATAAATATGTGTGTGTGTGTGTAATGTATGTATGTATATTTGTGAATGTTTGTGTATTTGTATGCCTTTATGTATGTGTGTGTGTGTGTGTGCAAAGCGTGTGTGTTATGTCTACATATATGTGTGTGTATGCATGTATGTATATTAGTGCGTGTGTTTATGTGAATGTGTATGCATTTGTGAGTGTTCGTGCGTGTCTTTATATATGTTTATGTATGTGTGTTTATATATGTTTATGTATGTGTGTTTATATATATATATGCATGTGTTTATTTGTGTATGTATAAGAGAGAAAGAGAGAGAGAGAGAGTTTGTGTGTGTCTATGTACGCGAGAGTTTGTGTGTATGGGGGAGAGAGAGAGAGAGAGTTTGTGTGTGGGAGAGAGAGAGAGAGAGAGAGAGAGAGTTTGTGTGTGGGAGAGAGAGATAGTTTGTGTGTGTGTGTCTATGTACGTATGTGTTTATGTAAAGTGTGTCTGTGTGTTCGTGTATGTTTATTATGTGTGAAAAACAAAAAGGAACATAAGATAGTCTGTGGGGCTGTGAAAGCAGTAGATAGATAGATGCTAGGAATAAATAAATAAATAACAGTCTCGCTTTTTTTCTCCATATGCAAAGAATATAAACAGAAGGGTGTGTGGAGAGATTTCAGATGAAAATAAATATGTTAACAAAATATGGCCGAGATCAGAGAATGGGTCACGGTAAGAAAACACACACACACACACACACACACACACACACACACACTCACACACACACACACACACACACACACACACACACACACACACATATATATAGAGAGAGATAGATATAGCTATGGGTAGATACGAAAGAAACCGTTGGTAGTCCCAGAGTTAAGTCAAAACTGAATATAACCGTGTGTGTGTGTGAATGACAGACTTACGTGTAATGTCAAATTAATATATTATGTGTTAAAAATTACTGACAATAAAATGTAAAAGAACCACGAAAGAGCACATATATTCATATATATATATATATATATATATATATATATATATATATATATATATATATATATATATATATATATATATATATAAATGTAAATATATATATGTATATAAATATGTGAATATATATACATGAATATATATATATATATATATATATATATATATATATATATATATATATATATATATATGAATATATATATATATATATATATATATATATATATATATATATATGAATATATATATATATATATATATATATATATATATATATATATATATATGAATATATATATATATATATATATATATATATATATATATATATATATATGAATATATATATATATATATATATATATATATATATATATATATGAATATATATATATATATATATATATATATATATATATATATATATATATATATATATATATATATATATATACATATGAATGTATGTATTTGTTTATATATTTGTGTACTTACATTAGTCCATAAGCTTTTGCCCTCGCAATCGTACTGTGAGGTCCAGAATTTTGCGAGTGTGTGGTCGAAAAAGCCGATCCCTTACCGGCTGTGCCGGATTGTTTTTGGCGTTTCATAGATCACAATTGTAATATTTCCTTTTTAAACAAGAGATATAACAGCTCCTTTGGTTATAATGGTACTCCACAATCTCCTTAGCTTGTTCGGCCAGTTATGTTTAACTTATCCTCCTAGTTGCTATTTATCATACATATTAATTTTGTTTATAATCCAGTGAAATTCTGAACGATCTGGAGGTATCCAATGTATGTAGTGTATACAGAAGAGAAACGTGTATTGGTATACCATCGAAGGTATATCATACCTTCTGCTTCTACATAACGTCCATCGAGTAAATGTGTATTTCTAAAAATATCCAAATGGAACACATTTAACCGACTATAATAATATCTAACTAAACAAGACCAAAATCACATACACACACACATACACACAGACAGAGGGTACATTTGACGGGGAGTGAGAAAGAACGCCGAGAGAGATAATGACGAGTCATGGGTGGGGGGATGGACAAGAAGGAGGGAGGGAAAGACAGAGAATTGAGATGAAGAATCTAGTAAAGAAGAAGAAGGAAAGATATAGAGAAAGAGAGAGAGATAGGTGAGAAGTAACGACAGATGCAGGCAAGAGAGGACGTTGATGTTTGCAGTTGTAGTCGCAGAACTCTACTGTACTCCACACTCCACACTCCACACTCCACTCGCCACTCGCTACTCAGCTTCTATCACTCACTTAACGAGGAGAGTATTAGTAAGAGACAGAGACAGAGGGAGATAGAGGGGGACACAGAAAGACATATATACACATAATATATACAGAGAGAGAGAGAGAGGGGGACAGGGAAAGAGAAAAAGGGAGAGAGAAATGGCAAGAAAGAGAGAGGGATAGAGAGATAGAGAGTGACAGAGTGAGATAGACAGAGATAGATAGCTTCTCATTGAATTGAGGAAATCAGGCAGCAGATCTCTCAACGTAAATATATGTGTTATATCTCGTATATGTTAGCCAGTAGTTCTAACGTTGGAGATAGAAAATGTCTGAATATATATAAAAACATATCAAAGCAGTCGTCTGATTAAAGCAGAATGTATTTCCAAACATATTTCACTACTACTGTTGCCTTTTTCTTCTTCTTCTTCTTCTTCTCCTTCTGCTGCTGCTTTTAACGTCTTACTCTTCTCTCTCTCTCTCTCTCTCTCTCTCTCTCTCTCTCTCTCTCTCTCTCTCTCTCTCTCTCCCTTCTTTTCACGCACTCTCATAATATTGGCTAGTTGCACTCCCACTATTTTTATTTCATTAATCTCTTCTTTTTCTCTTTTTCCTGCTATTTTCTCCCCCCTCTCCCCCCTCATCTCCTACTCTTCCTCGTCCTCTCTCCTGCCTCATTTTTCTCGCGTCTACTTTTATTACATACACAAACACACACACACACACACACATACAAACACACACACACACATACATATATATATATATATATATATATATATATATATGCATACACCAGCACACCACAGTATTTCTTCTGTCTTTCACTAAGCTTGACGGTGGTAATATGGCTGAGGATGAAAGGAAGATAGAAAAAGAAGGAGGGAAAAAGAAGAGCGGAGAGAGGAAGTAGGAGTAGGAAGAGTGCCAAACATTATGAGAGAAGAAGAGAAGTATGTCGAGGGTGTTGGGAAGAGGAGAGGATGTATAGACACAAACAAGCACGTACTCGAACAGACACACATACACAACATTTCAGCAACTACGTTTTCACATATATATAGTCTGCATACACATACACATACACATACACATACACATACACATACACATACAAGCGTTGTACATTAGAGAAATATCCACATATACACATTCATACACATACATTTGTGCATATACACACACGATAACAGTCACACAGAGACATGCGTTGTACGTATACATAACTACTCACACACTCACACACACAGATTCATACACGTACAC
>OZ024742.1:183893245-183898245 GCA_964016885.1 Eledone cirrhosa
TCTCTCTCTCTCTCCTCATGAAAAAAATGTAGTGTTCAGCCACAGAGAGGAATGAGCTCCACCAGATTAAACTACTCAAGTAACGCCAAATTCAGCCATAGAAAGGAGATGGGCTCCACCAGATTAAACTACTCAAGTAACACCAAATTCAGCCATAGAGTGGAGATGGACTCCACCAGGTTTAAACTACTCAAGTAACGCCAAATTCAGCCATAGAGAGGAGATGGACTCCACCAGGTTTAAACTACTCAAGTAACGCCAAATTCAGCCATAGAGAGGAGATGGACTCCATCAGGTTTAAACTACTCAAGTAACGTCAAATTCAGCCAAAGAGAGGAGATGGGCTCCACCAGGTTTAAACTACTCAAGTAACGCCAAATTCAGCCATAGAGAGGAGATGGACTCCATCAGGTTTAAACTACTCAAGTAACGCCAAATTCAGCCAAAGAGAGGAGATGGACTCCATCAGGTTTAAACTACTCAAGTAACGTCAAATTCAGCCATAGAGAGGAGATGGACTCCACCAGGTTTAAACTACTCAAGTAACAGCCATAGAGAGGAGATGGGCTCCACCAGGTTTAAACTACTCAAGTAACGCCAAATTCAGCCACAGAGAGGAGATGGACTCCACCAGGTTTAAACTACTCAAGTAACAGCCATAGAGAGGAGATGGGCTCCACCAGGTTTAAACTACTCAAGTAACGCCAAATTCAGCCACAGAGAGGAGATGGACTCCACCAGGTTTAAACTACTCAAGTAACAGCCATAGAGAGGAGATGGGCTCCACCAGGTTTAAACTACTCAAGTAACGCCAAATTCAGCCATAGAGTGGAGATGGACTCCACCAGGTTTAAACTACTCAAGTAACAGCCATAGAGAGGAGATGGGCTCCACCAGGTTTAAACTACTCAAGTAACGCCAAATTCAGCCATAGAGTGGAGATGGACTCCACCAGGTTTAAACTACTCAAGTAACGTCAAATTCAGCCAAAGAGAGGAGATGGGCTCCACCAGGTTTAAACTACTCAAGTAACGCCAAATTCAGCCATAGAGAGGAGATGGACTCCATCAGGTTTAAACTACTCAAGTAACGCCAAATTCAGCCATAGAGAGGAGATGGACTCCATCAGGTTTAAACTACTCAAGTAACAGCAAATTCAGCCATAGAGTGGAGATAGACTCCACGAGGGTTAAACTACTCAAGTAACGCCAAATTCAGCCATAGAGAGGAGATGGGCTCCACCAGGTTTAAACTACTCAAGTAACGCCAAATTCAGCCACAGAGTGGAGATGGACTCCACCAGGTTTAAACTACTCAAGTAACAGCCATAGAGAGGAGATGGGCTCCACCAGGTTTAAACTACTCAAGTAACGCCAAATTCAGCCACAGAGAGGAGATGGACTCCACCAGGTTTAAACTACTCAAGTAACAGCCATAGAGAGGAGATGGGCTCCACCAGATTTAAACTACTCAAGTAACGCCAAATTCAGCCACAGAGAGGAGATGGACTCCACCAGGTTTAAACTACTCAAGTAACAGCCATAGAGAGGAGATGGGCTCCACCAGGTTTAAACTACTCAAGTAACGCCAAATTCAGCCATAGAGTGGGGATGGGCTCCGCCAGGTTTAAACTACTCAAATAACGCCAAATTCAGCCACAGAGAGGAGAGGGGCTCCACCATTTTTAAACTACTCAAGTAACGCCAAATTCAGCCATAGAGTGAAGAGGGGCTCCACCAGGTTTAAATTACTCAACTAACGCCAAATTCAGTCATAGAGTGGAGAAGATGGGCTCCACCAGGTTTAAACTACGCAAGTAACGCTAAATTCAGCCATAGAGAGGAGATGGACTCCACCAGGTTTAAACTACTCAAGTAACGTGAAATTCAGCCATAGAGAGGAGATGGACTCCACCAGGTTTAAACTACTCAAGTAACGTCAAATTCAGCCATAGAGAGGAGATGGACTCCACCAGGTTTAAACTACTCAAGTAACGTCAAATTCAGCAATAGAGAGGAGATGGACTCCACCAGGTTTAAACTACTCAAGTGACGTCAAATTCAGCCACAGAGAGGAGATGGACTCCACCAGGTTTAAACTACTCAAGTAACGTCAAATTTAACAATAGAGAGGAGATGGACTCCACCAGGTTTAAACTACTCAAGTAACGTCAAATTTAGCAATAGAGAGGAGATGGACTCCACCAGGTTTAAACTACTCAAGTAACGTCAAATTCAGCCATAGAATGGATATGGACTCCGCCAGGTTTAAACTACTCAAGTAACGCCAAATTCAGGAATAGAGTGGAGAGGGGTTCCATCAGGTTTAAACTACTCAAATAACGCCAAATTCAGCCATAGAGAGGAGATGGACTCCACCAGATTAAACTACTCAAGTAACACCAAATTCAGCTACAGAGAGGAAATGGACCCCACCAGGTTTAAACTACTCAAGTAACGTCAAATTCAGCCATGGAGAGGAGATGGACTCCACCAGGTTTAAACTACTCAAGTAACGTGAAATTCAGCCATAGAGAGGAGATGGACTCCACCAGGTTTAAACTACTCAAGTAACGTGAAATTCGGCCATAGAGAGGAGATGGACTCCACCAGGTTTAAACTACTCAAGTAACGTCAAATTCAGCCATAGAGAGGAGATGGACTCCACCAGGTTTAAACTACTCAAGTAACGTCAAATTCAGCCACAGAGAGGAGATGGACTCCACCAGGTTTAAACTACTCAAGTAACGTCAAATTCAGCCACAGAGAGGAGATGGACTCCACCAGGTTTAAACTACTCAAGTAACGTCAAATTCAGCCATAGAGAGGAGATGGACTCCACCAGGTTTAAACTACTCAAGTAACGCCAAATTCAGCCATAGAGAGGTGATGGACTCCACCAGGTTTAAACTACTCAAGTAACGCCATATGTCATGACAGTTCCACTACGACTCAAATAGGAGTTACGGATCAATACATAGATAAACATTTCTATAAGACTGTGATCCTTTAAAGTTCGGTAATGTGCCTCCCCCACGTAGGTGCCTTATGAACATAATTGCTTACGTAACTGAATTCAACGTTATGTTATGTATGTAATGATGGATGTGCTTATGCATGTATATACATATGTACGTATGTATGAACTGACGTACGTATTTGCGTATATATACGTATGTATGTATGTATGTATGTATGTCAAGGCAGAATTCTAGGAGAAGGAAAACTCTGATATAACACCTGCAACCCTGATGGTATCCAATGATGTTGACTTGTTCTTCTTTTTGGTAAATATCATCTTGGTTAATAGAGTGGGACTGGCTTTGTGCAGTGCCTTTGCTCACTATAAAAGCTTCACGGCAAAGGCATTGTTTATATCTGGAGATCTCTCTGCACTTGTCCTCACATGGTACCATGGGCCCAGCACTATGTGTCAATAATTGTCACAGGTGTAGTGTTTGTACCAGAGTTTTCAATGCGCTGGCTGGACTAAACAGTGACACTCGTTCAGCGCATCGGTAGGCGTTTTCCTACATGGATATAAAGTAGTGGCCGTACTCGAAAACGAGTTGGCAGCCACCATGTATGTATGTATGTTTGTATGTATGTATGTATGTATGTATGTATGTATGTATGTATGCATATATGTATTTATGCATGCGCAAATATACGCATATACGTACGTATGTATGTATGTATGTACAGATGTACATATGTATGTATATATGTATATATATATATATATGTATGTATGTATGTACGTATGTATGTATGTATATATGTATGTATGTATTTATACATGTATATATGCATGTATGCATATATGTATGTACGTATGTATATATGTATGTATGTAAATATGTACGCATGTATATATGTATGTATGTATGTACATATGTATGTATGTATGTATATATGTATGTATGTATTTATACATGTATGTATGCATGTATGTATGCATGTATGCATATATGTATGTATGTATGTACGTATGTATATATGTATGTACGTATGTACATATGTATGTACGTATGTACATATGTATGTACATATTTATGTATGTATGTATTTATACATGTATGTATGCATGTATGCATATATGTATGTGTGTACGTATGTATACATGTATGTATGTATGTATGTAAATATGTACGCATGTATGTATGTATGTAAATATGTACGCATGTATGTATGTAAATATGTACGCATGTATGTATGTATGTAAATATGTACGTATGTATGTATGTATGTATGTATGTATGTATGTAAATATGTATGTATGTATGTATGTATGTATTTATGCATGCGCGAATATACGTATATACGTACGTATGTATGTATGTACAGATGTACATATGTATGTATGTATATATGTATATATATATGTATGTATGTATGTATGTATGTATGTATGTATGTATGTATGTATGTATGTATACATACATACATACATACATGTATAAATACATACATACATAAATATGTACATACATATGTACATACGTACATACATATGTACATACGTACATACATATATACATGGTGGCTGCCAACTCGTTTTCGAGTACGGCCACTACTTTATATCCATGTAGGAGAACCCCTACCGATGCGCTGAACGAGTGTGACTTTTTAGTCCAGTCAGCGACTTGAAAACTCTGGTACAAACACTACACTTGTGACAATTATTGACACATAGTGCTGGGCCCATGGTACCATGTGACGGCAAGTGCAGAGAGATCTCCAGATATAAAGCAATGCCTGTGCCGTGAAGCTTTTATAGTGAGCAAAGGCACTGCACAAAGCCAGTCCCACTCTCTTAACCAAGATGATATTTACCAAAAAGAAGAACAAGTCAACATCATTGGATACCATCAGGGTTGCAGGTGTTATATCAGAGTTTTCCTTCTCCTAGAATTCTGCCTTGACAAAGGCTAAGGGGTCATCTCTCCCAGTGATTTTGGATGGCCATTGACTCTTAAGAGCTCCTTTGCCCTTTGACAG
>OZ024742.1:183920745-183923245 GCA_964016885.1 Eledone cirrhosa
TTATATATAAAATGTGTGCATATAGGGCATGTATACGCCGTGTACATATAGTTTAATAGTTTAAAATAGTTTAAACGAGTGTATATGAGGTTAATCTGTGACCTAATGATTGTTGAAGTGTACCTGTGAACCATTCAGTCATACTACGTCTACAAAAACTGACCTATACGTTGAGGATTGCCTGACCTTTTCACGATTACACTATTATTTTCATTTGAGCTATTTTATTATTTTGTTTATAGGAAAGAACCCCATTGAAAATTCTACTAAATCATCAACTACATAAATTAGAAACGACTTACCAGTATTCCATATATATATATATATATATATATATATATATATATATATATATATATATAAATCAGGAAAGAAGAGTGACATGGTTTGCTATACAAAAAAAGTTTTTAATGAGATTAAAAACCTTAAAAACCTTTTTTGTATAACAAACCGTGTCACTCTTCTTTCCTGATTTATCATTACTCCAAGTGTTAACAACATGGAAATTACAGCGTACTCGCAGCATCACTATGGAAACGCCTTGTTGAGTCAAACTTAGCCAAGCGTTGATATTATCCACTACTCGGAGTACCCTAACTGGACTACACTTAAGTGGACTGCCTATAACAATAATCTGTTACCCCGTATATATATATATATATATATATATATATTTTTGAAATTTATTTTGAAACTTTTTCTTATTTACTAAACCTTGATTATATATATATATATATATATATATAAAAGAGAAAACACAGGTAAGCATTAAGAGAAGGATTTTATCCAGGTATTTACGACCGTTATATATATATATATATATATATATATATATAGGGTGTCCCAAAAAATGTATACACCATTCTAATAAATATTGTCTGTACAGTTAATCAAAGTATGTATACATTTCTAGGGGACATCCAGTGTATATTTCGTTGTATTTGTTAACTATTTTAATTGGTATACATGCGGTTAACATTTTATGCATGGGGTTTCCCTGTAATATCATAATTGAAACTATTCTGGTGCCAAGAACTTACTTCTCACTTCACCGAGTGTATACCAGTATGTTCTTGCCTGATAACCCTATGAGAAGTAGGCGAAATTCCAGAGTAAAAAGACTCACTATTCAGCCTTAATAACATTTAAAATATATATATATAAATTTGAGTTTTTGGCAGAATTGGTAGAGGGTCGGACATGCTTTTCAGCATAGTTACGTCCCTTTACGATCTGAGTTCAAATCCCGCCGAGGTTAACTTTGCCTTTCATCCTTACAAGGTCGATAAAATAAAGTACCAGTAATGTACTGGGTAATTGCTGGCCTTGTGCCAAATGTAGAAACAGTTTTATATATATATATATATATATATATATATATATATATATATTTGCAAGAAATGTCAACATGAATGGACCTGTTATTTTTATCTAAAGGCATGTTTTCCAATTCCAACCCGCCCGTCCCCTCAATCTGTCTTATTTCTCATTCTTTCTTCTGATGAAGGACTAGCGTCTGAAACGTTAAGACCCTCTTCCTGCTATATCAAGCGTTAACCTAATATATTCCTTCCATATATTGTACCGATTGTGTTGTTATTTCTGTTTACCTTTTACACGCACACACACACACATATTTATATATATATATAGATAGATATATATACCTTCTCCACATATATATCCTTCTCCACATTTTATATATATATATATATATATATATATACTATACATACATATATTACATACGCATAGTATTGACGTTTGCGCGAATGAGAACTCATTACCATAGTGAAGATTAATCTATTCTTTATTAAGGCCAAGCTTCACTCTTTTTAGAGGAGAAACACCAGAGTAATAAAATTAGCTTTAATAATGAAATTCTGATATGAACTATTTAAAATAATATTCTTTATATAAATAACTTTAATTTTATAAAGAATGTTATTTTTAAATTAATTGTATAATGTTTAAAATTAATCATATAATTAATTTTAAACATAATACAATTAATTTATAATGATATTCATTATATAATATTATTTACAGTGGTATACTGTCAGTGATTATGTGACCAGAAAAATATTGATATTATGAAATAAATGAAAAGCGTAAAGTGAATATAATAATTTGTGTGTTTTTGTTTATTTAATGTCTTAAATGACACTTCCATAATGTAATTGCAATGTTTATTTTTACCTGCAATTTCATCTCAAACAATGTATCTACTATATTCTAACTCCAAATTATAAAGAGCAATTAAATAAACAGGCTTTTATTTAAGGCTGTGGGTAATTCATTTGTTATAGCATTTGTAAAATTCAAATAAGCTAAACTATTCTCATCCCTGCTCACGATTATCGGAGCGAACATGGCTGCCTGCAAGTGCGAGCCCCACGATGTGGATATTCCAGCGCACTCCCTTGCCGTCTGCCGGGGAAATCTCTTGTCTATCCTGTGGCCCGGGACCACGAGGTGCATGACGTATTAGTGCATTAGT
>OZ024742.1:183933245-183940745 GCA_964016885.1 Eledone cirrhosa
ATATACAACGTTGGGAAAAGTTGAAATTTGACCATAAGAATAGTCGATCACAATATATGGTGGAGAAAATCGGGTAAAATACGCCTGCAGACGTATAGAAAGGAAGAGAGAAGCCTCTCTCCAGTTTTTTTTCCTCTCTAAAGCTACTTTTTCGATATTTTTCTATCATTTATAGTGACCTACTGTTATTATGGTCACATGTGTCGGGAGGTATACATTATATATATATATATATATATATATAATATGTATGTATATTATATATATATATATTTACATATATATAATCTAATATATATAAATATGTATACATAAATACAAAATATATAATCTAATATATAAATATGTATATACGTATATACATACACACACACATATATAATCTAATATATATGTATAAAAATATAGTTATAAAATAGTTACTTGTTGTAACCCAACAATTTTAAATAAAACCTTTGCATATATATATACATATATATATCATTTTCATGATTGAAATATGTTGTTTATATGTTTATTTTATATTTAAATCTAAAATGTCCAAGTTTTTATTTTTCACTATTTTTCTCTCTCACTAGCATTGACACATCGTTACTGCTACTCATAATCTCTATTATAAATGCTGTCATCATCATAGGTTTTAATAATGACTAATTAGGAAATTGTTATCTTTTTTTATCTAAACTACAATCAGTCATGTGAGCTAGTAAATCTAGTAGATGAAGTTTATTCATCGTGTGGGGGACTAGGGGGTGCATAGCCTGATGTGAAGACACGTGACTTAATGGTTAGGTATCCGGCTGACGACCGTAAGGTCGAGTGTTCTGTTTCTGGTGGTGCAAAACAAGACACTTTCAGACCTGTCAACTCTTCCCGTCCGACGGAAAGATCTCCCAGCCACTTTACGGGGGGTGAGATATGTCTACTCTTGTGAAAATGGGTGTAAAATGGTGAATTGGCAGTATCGGTAGAGGGTCTGACGCCATGCTTTCCAGCATAGTTACGTCCCTTTACGATCTGAGTTCAAATCCCGCCGAGGTTAAGTTTGCCTTTCATCCTTACGGGGTCGATAACATAAAGTATCAGTAATGTACTGGGATAAATTAGAAACAATTATGTAAAATCTTCCCATTTTGACTCATTTCTCCCCGCTTTGGGGCACTTTTTTTCATGCTTTTCCCGTTTGGGTTTTTAGAAGATGGTAGGTCTGCTCTTTATTTCACGTTGCTCCAGTTCACCAAGCTGGAAAAATGTTTACCTGCGATTCAAGGAGCCATCCTTGTCACACATTGTATCATGTTAAATCTCCACGAGGACTACTACGTTAAGGGTACTTGTGCCTGTGGAATGCTTAGCTACTTGCATAATTTTCACGAGCACGCTGTTGCGCTGGTCAAATACTGGAACACTCAGCTTCGTAACTGACGGAGGTCCAACATATGCCACGGACACACACAGACATACACACACAACTTGTTGCTACTGCAGCTAGTCTCTATATTGTATACATATTAACTCTACTTCGCTTTATAGATTAAAATTCTTTGGGTGCTGTTATTACTCAATTACTTACTCTTGTCAGTATGGCGACCTTCACCAGTATGTACGTATTTCTAGATAACTGGGTCACTACAAATTATTATCTTCTCTCATTCACGTTTATTCATATCTCTCTCTGTTTTTTTTTCTTCTATCTATGCCTAGTAGTTTCCTGTTAACATACTTTCGTTGTTGCTTGCTAGTCGTTGTTGTTGTGTTTTTTCTGTATTTGTTTTATTTACTTTAATACTATTCTCTATATTCTCCCACAACCGTTTTGAAGGATAACCAAGTTTATGTTCAAACACAGATGTTAGTAGGAAAATATTTTAATTTAGATTCCCGCTCTGGGGCCATATTATTGAGATTCAAACTTCCACTCCGTTACTTTTTGTGTATATTTCAAAATCAGCCTGAGAAAAACTCATTGTTCCACGTTCCTTTCGACTATTTCTAGGGATAACAGTTTATGTGTATGTATGCGTGTGTGTCTCCGAGCCTATGTTTGTTTATGTCCTGTAAGATAAGTATTAGACAAAATGTAAGTCCTGTAGTAGATAGAATTGACTAAATCCCTTCAATGGTGGTGCTCTAACATAACCACAGTTTAAGCAGTAAAACCTAGAAATAATATAACATAACTGAACTTAACCATCATCTGTATTATATATTAAAAAAACATCAAACCTTCGTGCGTACATATACACGAATTACTAACTTCTGATCCTATTTAACCCTTTCGTTTCCATATTTCGCATGGAAGACATTGCCTATGTTGTTCAAATATTTGTGAAAATAATCGTAAATTTGGAGATATTTAGTAATAGTGTCTGGAACAAAACAAATTTATGATAGAAGGTTTTTAGTATAATATTTAAAAAGGCAAAACATTATCATAGAAGCAGATAGGGTTTCAGTTGGTTTAGTAACAAAATGGTCAAAAATGGAAATCCATATTTTGTTATGAAGAAAATTTGTTTTTGGTTAAGAAAGTGAAGGTCAGTTAAGGGAGAGCAGATATTTTACACTATTTATCTAACTGCTCTCATGGTTCTGATTTCAAATCCAGCTTGTGTGATTCTGTGTTTCCGGCCCTTCAAGTTCCATAAAATAAGCTAAATGTTAAAGTCTGTCCCAAGCCCGGAAGCTTATCAAGCCGGAACTTATCCCGGCTTCTTTTCCGTTAAGCGATTAAGCGTAGAAGATGCCAGTCTATCGCAGTATCCAGTTGCTGGTGCTGCTGACGCTGATGAAATGAGTTGTCTGGAGTAATTTAAATTTGAAGTGGCTTGCTCAAGAACACAATGAGCCACCCAATCCAGTAATCGAACACACGATATTACGATCATAGACCAAAACCCCGAAACTCTAAGTACATGTAAGATATACTTTAAAAACTTAAGATCATTCCTAATAGAACGGCTTGTAGTATAGATGTAAAATGTCTACAGATGTAGAGTACACATGTACACACACACACACACACACACACACACACACACACACACACACACACACACACACACACACACACACACACACACACATATATATATTGACAACCAGTCAGGGACTGGCTGTTGAAACTTAGCTCAGCCGTCGGGGTCCTGACTCTTATATATATATATATATATATATATATATATATATATATATATAAATAATAATAATAATAAATATGAAGACTAAAATCCAAAGAGGGCTCGATAAGGACAAATATATATCAGATATATAAGAACCGTAGAGCAAATATTTATTAATATATATATATATATATATATATATATTTACATATATATATATAATCTAATATATAAAAATATGTATATATATATATATATATCACGATAAATTAAAGGAGCCATACGCACACATACACACACACATATATATTTATATATACATATTTAATCTAATATATAGATATGTATATATATATACATATGTATGTGTGTGTGTGTGTATATATATATATATACACATATTTATATATATTAGATTATATATATAAACTAATTATATATATATATATATGTGTGTACGTGTGTGTGTACAAACACACATATATATATATATATATATATATATATATATATATATATATATATATATATATATATATATATATATATATATATATGTATATATACATATATATATATCATATATATATATATATATATCAATACACATATATATATATAACCAAAGATTAATATGGTTCATTGATTACTCAATGAATATAGTTTTACAATAGATTAAAAGCACTCTACAAACAAGTTTTCTGGAGTTATTATTATACACAATAATAATAAATGAAGACATTCACATAATCAAATATATGTTTTCCTATATTTATTTCGAAGGTACTGTGCTGTTTTTCAGTACGTCCTCGTCAGATAAAATACATGAATTGATGTATGACATACCTCAGCGTTCTTGATAGTTCAATTCCAATATTGGCAGTCAGTATATATATTTACATATATATATATAAGGTATATATATAAGGTATATATATATATATATATATATATATATATATATATATATATATATATATATATTTCATATATTTATATATATATATATACACACAAGTAACATTTTTAATAGTAACATGCCCGATTTCTTCGGGAGAAAGAAAAAAATGAAAGCAAAAAGGAAATAGAGAAGAATTGACCCCTGTATTAAATAGGTACTTTATTTATTGAGCTCAAATGGATGAAAGGCAAAGTCAACCTCGGTAAGATTTAAACTCACACGACTGAATGGTAAAAAATACTGAGTTATTTAATCTGCGGTTTTAACATACAACTTATAAATGTCTATATATTACAACCATTTTAAGCCAGTATTTGTGAAGATATTTCTAAGAATGGGAGAACAACAGGGAAAATGTGTGGATAGTTTTAACAAAGGTACATCTGGACATCTTTGCACCTTATGGAAAACAATTTCTTTTCACAATATATAAAAATTGTCACAAATACAAACATATTATTAATAACCCGGCATTATCCGGCTTACGTGTGTATATATATATATATATATATATACACTTTAACTTTAATTATATCTCATAAAATAATACAACTGGTTTTTCCACATTATACATATTGTTAGCACCCCAAACACTTAAATTGGGTTTATATTTTAATATAACCTAATGTTTGTTGAGTGAGATGGTTACCAGTCAGAGTTTAGCTTTAAACTATCTCTGTTATTGTATTAAATATATATATATATATATATATATATATATATATATATATATATATATATATATATATATATATATATATATATATATATATATAAAGAATGAATAATAACAGGTAGACATCATAAAAAGGTAATTTATTCTGTGCTTACAAATGTTTCCACGGTGGTTACACAGCCTAGTTATGCTATGTGCAAATTTATAACTATTTGCAAAATCAATTATCAAATGCTGTGACCACTGTATCATCAGAGCAGAATGGTTTGTATTGTATTTGTGACAATTTTTATATGTTGTGAAAAGAAATTGTTTTCCATAAGGTGCCCAGATGTACCTTTGTTAAAACTATCCACACATTTTCCCTGTTGTTCTCCCATTCTTACAAATATCTTCACAAATACTGGCTTAAAATGGTTGTAATATATAGACATTTATAAGTTGTGTGTTAAAACCGCAGATTAAATAACTCAGTATTTTTTACGGTTCACTGCCGTCTGAGTTTAAATCTTACCGAGGTTAACCTTGCCTTTTATCCATTTGAGCTCAATAAATAAAGTACCTATTTAATACAGGGGTCAATTCTTCTCTATTTCCTTTTTGCTTTCATTATTTTCTTTCTCCCGGAGAAATCGGGCATGTTACTATTAAATGTTACTAGTGTGTGTGTATGTGTGTATATATTTATATATATATATATAAATATATGAAATATGTATATATATATATATATACCTTATATATATATGTAAATATATATACTGACTGCCAATACTGGAATTGAACTATCAAGACCGTTGAAGTATGTCATACATCAATTCATGTATTTTATCTGACGAGGACGTACTGAAAAAACAGCACAGTACCTTCGAAATATATATAATAAAACATATATTTTGATTATGTGAATGTCTTCATTTATTATTATTCTCGTATATATGTATATATATATGTATATATATATATATATATACATATATGTATATATATATACATATACATGTATATATATATACATTTAACATTTAGAAGAGAATTCGCTATCAGTTTTAAGTAGTGACTATGTCACTTACTCATTTTAGATGATTGCGTAACTGCACCTATGATTGCGAAAGAATCTGACGAAGTTACGGAAATAACCATGTAACAGAAATATATATATCATGCAATAAGCAATGATGGTGAATTAATCCCGTCTTAACTACCATTATTTTGGTAGAGGGTTGGATGCCATGCTTTGATGCATAGAGTTACGGCCCTTGCCATTCTGAGTTCAAATCCCGCCGAGGTTAACTTTGCCTTTCATCCTTACGGGGTCGATAAAATAAAGTACCAGTAATGCACTGGGTATTTGCTGGCCATGTGCCAAAAGTAGAAACAATTATTTTGGTGGATTGGCAGTATCGGTAGAGGGTCGGACACCATGCTTTGACGCATAGAGTTACGGCCCTTGCCATACTGTGTTCAAATCTCGCCTTTCATCCTTACGGAGTCGATAAAATAAAGTACCAGTAATGTACTGGGTAATTGCTGGCCAGTAAAGTACCAGTAATGTACTGGGTAATTGCTGGCCTTGTGCTAATAGTAGAAATAATTATTTTATATATATATATATATATATACATATAGGAAAAGTTCAGGACCCCCGACGGCTGAGCCCCGGCCGTTTCGACAGCTATATGTATATGACCTTGCTAACACACCAGAATAACAGGACACTGACTCAACCGTAATATTTAAATACTCATTCTCTCGAACGTCAATAGGAAACGCATATACATACACGTATACACACACACACACACACACACACACACACACACACACACACACACACACACACACACACAGACACACACACACACACACACACACACACGCGTATATATGTGTATGTGTGTAGTTAATTGTCTGTCTCCATTAACGTTCTGTGTTCGAATCCCGCCGAAGTCTACATCAAACTTTTCTATTCTGATGCCGATAAACAAAAGTGAGTCAAGTACAGGGGTGATATAATCGATTGTTATTTTCACGGGATAAGTGGCTTTGCGCCCCAATTTGATCAATTAGAAATCCTTACCATCATTTATTAACCGCAGGGCGGTGAATTGGTAGAGTCCTTAAAACGTGAGACAAATTTACGATATTTAGTTACGGCTTTTTATTCTCTGTGTTCAAATCTCACCGAGGTTAATTTTGCTTTTCGTTATTTCTGTGTCGAAAAAAAAGTACTGGGGTCATTATAATCGACTTTCTCCTCTCCCAAAATTGTGGGCTTTATGCTTTAATTAGAAGCCATTGCTAATGACTGAAACAAAAACAAGATAAAGTAAATATAAAAAGTAGAATACCGTAAAGACAATTACGATGGAGGAGGGGGGCAGATATATTTAAAAGTTAACTAGAAAGAGTGTTACTTTTAAAAACAGATGTGGTAATGGTTGTTATTAATATAAGCCATTAGGCTTGGAATTCCTGATAGAATCATGGGAGTGCCGTCCTGACACAAGGCATGCCTTGGCTATTCTAAAACTGGCAGACCTCATTCTTCTTCTGGTTTGAACGCAGCCGATTTCTTCGAGAAAAAGAGAAAGAAAAAGTGGCTAAAAATTTGACCGGTGCCTTTGCATCAAATTATTTATGGTAACAAAAAACTAATCTTGGGCACTTTAAATATTGTGGGACCCTAAGCTACTATACCCAACACTTAATCCGCCACTGTACTTCACTAGTATTACATT
>OZ024742.1:183950745-183968245 GCA_964016885.1 Eledone cirrhosa
CAGTACTCGAGTTTCGATATATATATATATATATATATGCATATATGTAGACACACACACACACACGCACACACACACACACACACACACACACACACACACACACACACACACACACACACACACACACACACACACACACACACACACCTATATATATGTGTTTGTGTGTGTGCGTGTGTGTGTGTGTGTGTGTGTGTGTGCGCGTGTGCGTTCGTGTGTGTGTGTGTGTGTGTGTGTGTGTGTGTGTGTGTGTGTGTGTGTGTGTGTGTGTGTGCATATATACATAGGCAGGACTGAGTAAAGAACCAAAGGACCGTTTCTATGAGAAACGTTTAGAGACAAACCCCTGTTACTGATGGTAGAGACCTTATCGTCTTTATAGGCGACATCCATGGACATGTTGGACAATACCCGGATGTATTCACTGGAGTAGGAGTACTCGATAGAAGCTTCTGGAATTCTGTGATTCAAATGAACTAACCATTTGCAACACACATTTCAGGAAACCGACCAGCACCTGATACCCTACTAATCAGACAGACACACAAGCCAAATGAATTTCTTACATGTACGACAAAGAGATAGATGGGCGGTTATAAATCCTAAGACCTTCTCCGGCAAAGAACATGCCGCCCAACAAAAGTTAGTTATTAGTGACATCAGAATAAGCACAAGACGGAACAAGATGCGCAAGAAAATATAGAGATAGAGGGTTTAGAAGCTAAGGGACTTTTCTGTTAAATGTAGATTTAGAAAGGCTCTATGGGATGCATATTATGAGAGGGGAGACGAGTTAGATACATATGACATAGGGGAGAATTTGAAAGTCTTACATGACAACCTATTGCGAACTACTAATGAGACATGTGGCTGGTGCTTTACTCAGACAAAGAGTAGCTTAGTGGGGGAAACAGCACAGTGGATAGAGACATTAAAGCCAAGGGGCAGGCATGGAAAGTTGGAGGGGGGGGGTAGCAGAAACCAGTATCATGTCGCTAAAACAGGAGCTAGACGACAAGTATACAGAAAGAGACTGAAAATAAGTTTGCCAATGTCTTGTAACGTGAGGATCAGAGACGTGAAGTATTCCGCATTGCAAGCAATGGGTTAGTGTGAATCGCGATGTTTTTGGGGAAAGGTGTGTTCAAATGAGACTGGTGTACTTAGCATCACTGATGCTCAAACGAAAGAGGCCTAGAAATCTTACTATGAGAGGCTGATGGATGTGGAGAATGAGTGGAAGGAAGAGAAATTACCCCTAACCAACCCAACAGAGGAC
The DNA here is from genome assembly GCA_964016885.1 of Eledone cirrhosa. Lineage (NCBI taxonomy): Eukaryota > Metazoa > Mollusca > Cephalopoda > Octopoda > Eledonidae > Eledone > Eledone cirrhosa. The sequence goes on from OZ024742.1 coordinate 183,952,028, forward strand.
ACAGCTATTGAAATCGACAATTATAGTGTCAAAGAAACAATCAGGGAAATGAAGAACGGTTAATCCGCGGGAATGTCAGAGATAGTCGCCGTGATGCTAAAAGCATTGGGAGAGTAGGGACTGAACTAGTAACTCGCACAGTCAATCAAGTAATACAGGACGGAGTCATACCCAATGACTGACGCAGCAATACAATCGTAAATTGCTACAATGTGATGCTATAGAAAGGAGCAACTACAGAGAAATAAAGCTAATGGACCAAGTTATGAAGGTGACGGAAAGAGTTCTAACACAGCTAATTAGAGAAAGATTCAAGTTAGACGAGCTGCAGTTCAGTTCTGTGTGTGGGAGAAGTACTACAGATGCTCTCGTCTCAGTGAGACAACTACAAGAGAAGTTCCTATTCAAAAATATGCTTCTATATTTTGCTTTTGTTCATCTAGAAAAGGCCTTTGAAAGCGTACACTGATCTGTAATCTGGTGGTCGCAATGAAAATTAGCTGTAGAAGAATGGCTTGTGAGAGTAGGGCAAGCCATGTACAAACGAGCTGTCAGTAAAGTGAAAATAGGAAAGGAGGATCATGAGGAATTCAAAGTACAGGTAAGGATTCATCAAGGTTCGACCGTCAACACATTTCTGCTTACTATAGTTCTCCAGGCCATAACAGAAGAGTTTAAGACTGGCTGTCCATGGGAACTTCTTTATGCGGATGATCTGGTTCTTACAGCTGAATCTGAAGAAGATCTACAGAACAAGTTCCAACTGTGAAAGCGGAATTTACAATCAATTTACGATGTACACAATGCAAATCTTGGGTGCACAGAGGTAGGTATTATCACTTACGATTGCCATTGCTTAGGTGCCTTTCCATGGATCCAGACCACCCGGCACATGTGAGTCAGCCAGAGAAACTTTCTCTATTTAAGGCTTATAATATATCCGGCCGAATTTCACTTTCCCCAGCGGCTTGCCACATTTGAGCTCTTCAGTTGCTCTTGTCACCTTAACCTTCGAGACACTAGTCATCGCTCCCAAATGTACCTCGTGTACATCAGAAGATGCAGTTGTAATGAAGTTTAGGAAATCAGCAAAGTATTCTTTCCTCCTCGCGAAGATGTACCTCTCTGAGGAGAGGAGTACCTCTGGCGCGTTCCTGATAGCAAATGTAGAAAAGGACTTCTTATTACGAAATCGACGGATGGTCTGCCAGTAGACTTCCTTTGCTGATCTGAAGTCGGATTCCAGCTTCACCCCAAAGTCTTCCCATATTTTTTGACGTCTTTACTGTCTCTGCTGCGACTTTTCGTGCCTGCTTGTATTGCAAGTGTAAGGAGGACTTATTTCCAAGCCAAGTTTTGTAAGCCTCCTTCTTCGTTCGGATGGCATCTTTGACTTCTTGATTGAACAAAGGGATCCTCCTGCCATCCAAAGTCACACCAAGCCTCTTTCACTCGCAGCATTTAACAGCTGAAGTTGAAACTGCTAAGCTTAACAATCTCTACTCCGTTTCAACATCCTCAGTTCTCTGAATTTAGCTGCAATAGTATCCATATACCTGGTCCTGACTGCCTTATCTACCAACACTTCCCACATTATCCTGTAGATCGATCTTTTGTGGGCTTTTTGACTTTAGCTAGTCTCAAATTGCAGATAACTAGATGGTGATCAGTTGACATCTCAGCTACTCGCTTAACAGGAGCATCCAGAATCAAAGATATCAGCGGCAACGACAAAAACAATGATTGATCCGTGTCCCTGATTTCCCTTAGACCATGTATATTTATGGATGCCTCTCTGCTGGCAAAAGGTGTTCATAATAAAGGATCCATTGCTAGAACAGAAGTCTAAATAGGCCTCTCCATTCGTATTTAAATCAGGATCGCCGTTCCTTCCAATCCCTTCTTTCCATGTAAGGTGATCAGTGCCAACATATGCATTGGGTATGCATCTAACGCTGCAATGACTTCCTTAAGAAAAGACTCCTTGTTTGGTGCATAAACCTGCAGCGTCCACAGAGACCTATGTTTCAGCCTAAACTTCAAGAGGAAAACCCTCCCTCCTAATTGGACACCCACTCCTGTCTGTGTAGTATTTTCTGGCGCCAAATCTGAATAGTGGAGTTTTCATCTTCCATCCAAATCTACAGTGTCAAAGCCGCAGAACTTTGTTGAGGAAACCTCGACTACATCTAGCAGGTAGTATCTAGCTTTCTCCACAAATTTCTGCTCCTATCCTGCTCCTATCCTGTAAGAGTTGTGATGTTTCAGGTTCTAATTGTCAAGGTTTGCTCCCTTCCGAACCGTCTTTGGGGTCTCGGGATATGCAATATTTGTGTGTTCATCCCACGCCTCCCGGAACAGACCGCAGGCCCATAACCAGTTTTTACATACTGAAATGGAGACCGATATATTTTTCGAATAGGCCCCTCACCCTCTGCCTAAGACCTTAACACATCTCCAGTTAACCCGTGGGAAAGACGATAAGGTATGATTCTTTGCGTTTCCTCTCACCGTATTGCAGTTTTTGTCTTATTCATGCCAGTCATGAATCTCGTACATTCTCAGACCCGCGAAGACTCGGCCTTTTTAGAGGCGGCCTTTACTCGCCTCGGTATAGCTATTTCACACACACAGACATATATGATATTCAACTATTAAACAATAAACCAATAAAATAAGGTGAAGCAGTTAATTAATCCGTTGTTTTACGATCATTTCAAAGAGCAAAATGATCCATGTACTGACCAATCAATGGTAGTTATGAAATTCCACGCCATAACCCTTATAAAAAGCATGTGTAATCTACTGTCAATCCTCAGAGACAATATAAAGTGAGGTTAAGGTAGTGAGAAATGAATAATAGTTTAGACATAAAATTCGAAAATTTTACTACAGAAAAATACGGAACTCGCGCTCAATAGAATATAGAGGGAAGCTAGATTAATCTACGTGAAGATAAGGTTCCGAGCTCTGTTCTTTCTCTCTCGATTCCACTCGGTCGTGAGTCCACGCTGCTGCGCGCACGCACACGCAAGTTGACATATAAATATTTTTTTCTCCTTCCTATATTTTCTCCTTTGACTCAACCCTTGCGTATGCTATATTTATGTAATTTGCCCAAGGGTATACCTGGTCTTTGCCTGTTTTTTTTGTGTCCTAATGTGCACTGGAATTAATGGTATCGACCTTAATAAACTGAAACCTTAGTGATTTCCAGTGGTTGAATGAGGAGATGGTACTGTTTGTCTTCCCGTTGTTTTTTCCTTTGTCTTTCACCTGTGTGCTCCCTTTTATATATATATATATATATATATATATATATATATATATATATATATATATATATATATATATATATATATATATATATATATATATATAAAATAAAGTTAAATAAAAGTCAAATGATTAAAATTTAGCTTCGTTTATTACTGCTATATATATTTCAGTGACAGCCATCTTTGGCTGTGACCTCTTCAGGCAGTTTGAATTAGTATGGTATAGACAAGTACATATGTTATTTAGGTGTATAATATTGTCAATACTCTGATATGCCCAGTTCCTTGTTGGGTTGTTAGTTCCTCAGTGAATTAACAACCCAACAAGGAACTGGGCATATCAGAGTATTGACAATATTATACACCTAAACAACATATGTACTTGTCTATACCATACTAATTCAAACTGCCTGAAGAGGTCACAACCAAAGATGGCTGTCACTGAAATATATATAGCAGTAATAAACGAAGCTAAATTTTAATCATTTGACTTTTATTTAACTTTATTTTACACTACTCCGGAGTAACCAAACCAACCTGCGCACTTCGTCAAGTGCTCCAGCCTGCATACTGAGGTGTTGGTATACAACCAACATAAACTCAAAATCTCTCTCTCTCTCTCTCTCTCTCTCTCTCTCTCTCTCTATATATATATATATATATATATATATATATATATATATATATATATATATATATAATGAAAATACTTTTGTTATGTTTTCCGAAGAAATAAATATTTTTCGAGTCACATACATTATATAGATGACCGAATGTAGTTGCTGAAACGAATGTAAGAAATAAAATAGTATAATTCATGTTTGTTGTTTTTATACCATCACTATGTGAGTGTGTGTACATGTGTGTGTGTGTGTGTGTGTGTGTGTGTGTGTGTGTGCGTGTGCGTATGCGTACGTCAACTTTTTCCGTCTATAATGGTAATTTACCCAGTTTTCTAAACTATTATCTTTAATGAGCGACTATTGTTATAGCTATTTTCTGTGGTGGAACTCTCACAATTTCAAATATTCTTATAATAAAATCATAGAAAAGTATTAGTTTATATTTCCTGGAATGAAAAGATTTTTTTAATTATTATTGGGAGTGAGCATGATTCCAGTTCATTTTTCACTTGAATGCTTTATAAAGTCCAAATAATGCTTTGTAGAATTATATTCTTGATATGAAGCTCTATACTACTAAAGGGCTTTAAATGGCTTTAAATGGATTCCTGCTAGATAAAACACTTCACCAATGCATAATAAAGGATGAATCTTCCATCGGTTTTGACGATGAGCCTTCTTCGTCTATTAACTTGGCGTCTAACCTCCCTACTTATCACCATCGGCAGAGAGCTGGCTGCCCGCAGGTGTGAGCCTCACGCGCTGGAATGGCTCTTCCAGCGTATCTCCCACACCATCCTCCGGTGAACGCTTTCTGTATTCTGTCCGCCGGGGCCGTGGGGTGGCCAACGCGTGGGCCCCCATTTGCTCATAATAATTGTTTTTATTTGGCACAAGGCCAGCAACTATCCCAGTACATTACTGGTACTTTATTTTATCGACTCGGTATGGATGAAAGGCAAAGTTAACCTCGGTGGGATTTGAACTCAGATCATAAAGGGCGGTAACTCTATGCTGCAAAGCATGGCGTTCGACTCTCTAACGATACTGCCACTCCTGCTCATAATAATGAGAGATGGGGAAGAGAGGGAGAGACGGAGGCAGTGACAGTGGGAGTTTGGTTCCTCTGTGTTCGGACCTGGTGTACATGTGTGTGTGACTGATTTATTTGTCTAGGTTTTGGTATAAATATACCTGTGAATTAAGGTGTAAGTGTTATATTTTCCACAGAAACGTATACCATTAATGTAATTCCTAAGCTGAATCTCCGTGACGCAATGTCTGACAAGGCTGGAACTTTTGAATCACAGGTACAATCCTTTCGACTGGCTTCCATACAACTAATTTCCACTCATATTGCAATGGGATTGAACCTGGTACCTTATGAGTGCAAAGGGAACTTCTTCACCACTCAATCATGCTTGTGTCGACGCATAAATAAAACTCAATAAATATAACAATATTTGCTAAAACGACGTTTTGGGGGGCTTTTTTTTTTTCATTCAATTTGAAGCAGAAGCGTTTGTAGCAAGTAGGTATAGAATTATATTTATTTACATTAAACTTTGTTTGGTTTTGCTAGAAATAATAGTATATTATTGGATAACCGAGACTTGTGTACTTTTTACGGTTTAAATACACAACAAATCTCCGTTATGCAAGTGGGCTAAAAAATGTCAGTAGGACATCCAGGAGTCATGACCTGGATGCAGTCCGGTCCCCTTAGAGTGTAAAAAGTTAAATGTCGAAACATATGTAAGAAGAGAGTTTCTTCTCTTTAGACCTTCTGCTATCCAGCTCACCTGAGAGTTTCTTTCCACTAAGTTGATATAGAATAATATTTATTTACATTAAACTCTTTGTTTGGTTTTGATATAATATTATTTTAGAAATAATCGTATAAAAACAAATGTTATCAGAATAAAGTAATTCAAACTGTTTATGTTAATTTTGGAGTTCTACTTGTTTGGCAAGTGACTTGATTTGCGACTGTGTTGAAACTAAAACAATTACATCGTGGATGAGTCATTTTATCTATAGTTGTACTTGTCTAACACGTGACTTAATCTGAGACTGCGTGTTCAACTTGAAACAATTACATCGTGGAAGAATCATTTTAGAAATTTAAAACCACACAATAACTTCTCTCTTTTCATTTATTTCGTTGTGTCAAAAAACTTTCGTCGCTCTGTTTGCGATCAGGCCATTGACATAATTCTACTACGATTCTGTAGTTTGAAATGAATGAAAAGTAAATTAGCCTTTATTGTGTGCTTTTGAATGACTAAAATTACTCTTACACGTTGTAATTACTTGCTGTGCATATTTTTCTGTGGGCCCCACAGTGGCATTGCAGGGACCCACAGTAGCATTGCAGGACCCACTGTAGTATTTTAGGGACCAATGCTTTGCTTTCAAAAAATACCCGAAGTCTCAGAAAAAGAATAAATAAAAAAAATAAATAAATAAAACAATTAGGCAAAGCATTTGGTCAACCAATTCCCCAGGGAATTAATAGAAACCAAAATATATGATAGTGCAAGTAGCTGGAACCAATGGATGTACATTGTACTAAATCTAAAGCTTAGTGTATTCATTCATGCATGCAAACACACATATATAGACACACACAAGCATGTATATATATATATATATATATATATATATATATATATATATATATATATATATATATATACACTTACACACGAACTACTGACCAAATAATGTTTGATATCAATGGGTTAAAGACATCTGTCAAAATACATAATATTTTTTTTATTGGGAAAGGTAAGGTATTTTTCCGCAAAAATTTGATTGCACTATTTTGTTTCCACTTATGCATATTTTTTTTTTAAATGCTATTTATTCATTATAAAAATTAAATGATAGCATTCTATATGTAGGTGGACCCCCTTCATCTCTTGGCAACCAATATTTTTAGACCCAGTCCGACACTCTGTGTGTGTATGTGTGTATATATATATATATATATATGTGAAAAAATGGGGAGAAGAATACTGCAGGTTGCATATGGATAACATGTTATAAAATGAGTCCCTCATCAGTGATTTGCCGACGATCATAGATATTTCATTGCATTAAAAATCATATACCTCACGTCGGTGCAATAATAACTAAATTAAGTTATTAGGACAATTAAAACGCGTAAAGCGAGTGAGACAAGTAAACAACAACGAGGAAAGCTAACCGTAGAGAGGAAGGGAACAAGCTACATAGTTATTCTGTTAGCATAAGCTGGGTGAATATATGAGCGCTTAGAAAAAAGACCTTTCGAGATGAATCCAAATGTAAGAAAGAAGGAAAATGTATTCGTCGCGAACGGGGTGAAGTGAGAAGGGGAGAAACAGTGAGTGAGTGAGTGAGTGGAAGTGTGAGGAAGAGTTAACTGACATGACAGAGGGGGCGAAAGAAAGTAGGAGAAACAGAGAGAACGAGGGAGCAGTAAGAGAGAGAGAGAGGAAAACAGAATCGCAGTTTAGGTAAATATATGTGAAAAAATGGGGAGAAGAATACTACAGGTTGCACATGGATAACATGTTATAAAATGAGTCCCTCATCAGTGATTTGCCGACGATCATAGATATTTCATTGCATTAAAAATCATATACCTCACGTCGGTGCAATAATAACTAAATTAAGTTATTAGGACAATTAAAACGCGTAAAGCGAGTGAGACAAGTAAACAACAAATATATATATATATATATATATATATATATATATATATATATATATATATATATATATATATATATATATATATATATATATTTACTTCTGCGTTCACAGATTGATTTTTTTAGTTTCAGAAGATACCGTTAAGGGTGAAAGCAGCGATTCTTTGCTTAAACTTTAATCCGTTATTTTAATAAATATTTGCTCTAGGGTTCTTATATATTTGATATAAATTTATTCTTATCGAGCCCTCTTTCGATTTTAGTCTTCAAATTTTTTATTTTTACTATATATATATATATATATGTATGTATGTATATATAATGCCATTCATTGTAAGTTTGAATCTAACTGATATGCAAAAACATATATATATATATATATATATATGATTAAGGTAAGCCCAAGTCAGAGTAGATTCAAATATCACAGATAGCGGGGGTGAGGTGCAACAGAAATGAAAAATGTAGTTTATGGAACACCCAAATGACTTAGAAGTCGACCTTAAGTAGGAGCAATAACATTAAGAATGACATGAACGAAACCACATCATTTGGTTTTGAAAATTTTGAAAGTAGGTTTATAAGTATGAATTTTTATTAGATGTTCGTAGTTGTCTCTGTGGCCTAGCGGTAGGTAATAGAGACGGTGGAGATCCTGGGATTGGGTTCAATTCTGGCCAAGAGGTAAATGTGATCTTCATCAGTTTTTATTTTACATCCAAATGTTCAAATATTTGGGCCAAAAGGTCCAAATATTTGAACATTTTACTTTCAAAAATTATCAAAAAAATATGGTTGAGACACCACCCCCGGCGATATGTCTGCTGTCGTGTGACAACGGCGTAAAAGTTGAGAGGAGGGTTACGTCGAACACAGAAATTGACACAACAAACACCACCACAAACAACGTGAACAAAGACAGCAATGACAACAACACAGAACACTAATTTAAAAAAAATTACCACACCAACGATAATAGTAACAGCGACAACCAAAATACAGACAACAGAAAAATATGACAACAAATGCAACAACGAAATTAACACCACTAACAAGAAAATAAACAACGACAACACCAACAACAACAATACAAATTGCACCGACAACAACAACAAAGGTGGCTCCAAAAACACAACAGTGATAACAGCAACAACACCAACAACACTGTTTGTAGCAGTAGCAACAGTAACAGCAACAGCACCAACAACAAGACCAGTAGCAGCAGTAGCGGCAGCAATATCGGTGCCGCTGAAAAAGGGGCCACTTCTTTCGCAGGTGTGGCCCGAAATATAGAAACAGTGCTAGTCACGAGGGAGGAGATGGCAGTCGCAAGGGCCATGGTGACAAGAAATGATAATAGAGTTTCCCTGAAACCTCCACCCGATTCTTTCAAGGACCAGCAGCTACGGACGGTGACTTACCGCACCGTAAGCAAAATGTCACATCGGGTGGAGAGAGCCTCGGAGGCTCGAATCGAAAAGGCCTTGGGGTGTGTCTGAGCGCGCAAAATCCACATCACCCGAGGCAAAAAGTATGCCACAGTAGACGTACTTTTCGCCACCCCGCGAGAGGCGAAGTCTCACTCTTTGGAAACCCTGAACAGTGATGAGATAGACTTGGTGCCCTCATACTGCTGGCAGAAAATTGTGAAGGTCAAAGTGACCCAGATCCCGCCCGACGTGCCCATACCTTGGCTGGCCGCGTCTGTCCTTGGCTTGGATCTCGCCATACGAGCCATCTTACTGGACCCAGAAGGTAAGTCGGTGGTGCTGGACGTGACCGGCAGCGAAGACAATGCTTTCAGGCTAGTAGCCCTCTACGCCCCAACAGGGGTAGGACGGCCAGATTTCTTCACACGTCTAGAGACCTTTTGGCCTACATATTTGAACTTTTTTACATATTAAAAAAATATCGAGAATAAAGAAACACAAAAAAAACATGGCTGATCCACGCCCCCCTCAACGATATGTCTGCTGTCGTGTGTGTGACAACGACGTAAAAGTTGAGAGGAGCGTTACGGCGAAATTAACAGAAATTGATACAACAAACACCACCACAAACAACGTGAACAAAGACAGCAATGATAACAACACTGAAAACTCTAATTTTGAAAAAAATGACACTAACAGCGACAACCAAAATACAGATAACAGAAAAAATGACAACAAATGCAACAACAATATCAACAGCACTAACATGAAAACAAATAGCGACAACAGCAACAATACCAACTGCACCGAGAACAACGGCGGCACCAAAGACAATAATGATAACAGCGACAGTGATAACAACAACAACACCAACAAGAACAACGACAACAACAACACCACCAACGACAACAAGAAGAACACTTTCGCTGCGGCAACAGCCAAAAAGAGGCCATGCTTCAACATGGACCTCTCAAACAAAGATGAAAAGTTGGCCCAGGCCTGGAAGCTCATCAAGCAAGAGCAAACCTGGGAACTGTCCCGGCAGAAGCTATTGAGGCAGTGGAGCGAAGAACGGTGCATTATAGATGCATCTCAGTACAAACCAAAAGGGCAGCTTTAATCCCACAAGCAGATGTCGAAGTCGCGCTGAGGTGCATTAGGGATGACACCGAATACATAGCGAGGGGCAGACAATACGGCACCATTTCGGTGCTGTTTAAGTCAGAAGCCCTCGCTATGAAACACGCTATGAAACACGCTATGACACCTTGCAAAACCAGCAAGGTCATAATGTACCCCTCCCACATGGGAAAAAGAACAGCCTGTCTCCGCATTCCCAGAATCCCACCAGGACTTGACATGTGGTGGCTTCTGGGATGTGTGATTGTGGAGGGGACGGATACCGTCCCGATAGAAGTAACAAGAACTGCCAAAGAGGACTGGTCCGGGGTTGACCTGGAGATACTTCTCCAGATCAGGCTGGAGAATGGGACGGTCATACACATTATGACCGAGGACAAAAGGCCGCATTGTTTTGTTTGTGGGGAAAAACCCATTTGCGAGCCTTCTGCCCTCAACTGCTGAAAGATGCAAGCGGTCGAAGGGCTCCATTGCTGCCGACGCCGGGGCGAGGACCACAACCAACACCAGCACCGGCAAAACCACCAGCAACAACACCAATAGAAAGACCACCACCAACATTGACCACCCAGAGGGGAAACGAGGGAAGTTGTCAACCTCCCCCCCCCCCCCAAACAAAAAATGCACATCAATAAAAACATAAACACACACACGGACACACTTACAGACACAGACTCCTTATCTACCAGTAGTGAAGATGAGGGAAAACCAAAATCCCCCAAAATACAAAAAAGGAAACACAAAAAGAAAAAAAAACAACTCAACAAAGCACAAAAACGCCCACAATAAAAAATGCAGACACCACCCACGCAAACATCTCCCCAACAACACCAACATCAACACCACCATCACTATCACCATAATCCCCCAAACGCAAACAACCTAAACAGACGCAAGAACAAATACACACATAAATATCTGAAACCACAGGCACCGCACTTACAACAAACACAGACACAACCGAAACAACATCATCGAAACCATCACCACCACAGCAACACAAACAAATAAAATCACACCAACAAAACATACAAAACTTCGTGCTCGTCAGGAGGGCCAACAAGGAACTGATGGCCCTCGTAGCACGAAGTGAAAATATACAAAAAGAGGGGGAAATTTTTAAATCGAGCACATTTCGCGTGCCGGAAGATTTGGTTCTGGTGCGAATGTCGATCGAAGTATACAAAGAAATAGGAGACAGCTTTCCTCGGGACGTGGAAACCGCGAACGTAAAACCAACTTCAAGACTTTTAAAGGGGTTCCCAAAAGAAACCCCACCAACTATGGAGGTCGAACAAACCGACCTTCACAAGAGCCCGGAAGGTAAGTAAACCTTTCCTCTCTCTCTTTTTAACCTGCCAACATGGCCGTATTAAGAGTAGGATGTTTAAATGTTCGAGGCCTGGGATCGTCCTGGAAGCAGGGTCACCTGCTCAATGACCTCAGGTCTCTAGAAATGGATGTAATTGCCGTCAGCGAGACCAGGATTTTCGACACGCGCGCACTAGCCCCCATTTTCGACGACTATCAGATCTTTGCATCTGTTAGCCGGCCGGGAATGGGAGGCGGGGTGGCAGTGCTGTTTAGGAAAGGCCTGGATCTTGAGGTAAGGTCGATCTTCCGGGACCTGGACAGGAAGTTGGTGGTCCTGGACGTGAACAATAACGAAGGTGGTGCCTTTAGACTGGTGGTCGTCTATGCTCCTACTGGGGCAGGACGGCCGGACTTCTTTAGACGCCTGGAAACCTTTCTGGGCACGTCTCGCCCTTTACTGTTAGCGGGGGACTGGAACGGCATCTTAGACGCACGCTGGGACTGTGTGGGAGTAACTGATAGGAGCGGGGGTGCAAAAGCCTTAAGAACCTGATCAGCCAGTTCCAACTGTCTGACAGGTACCGACTAGATTTCCCTAATACGCCAGTGTGGACCTGGGCTAACCGCATAGGGTCATCTAGTTCGTATATAGACAGGATATTCATTAGGAAAATAGACAGAAATAATGTAAGCTGTCCACGTTTTAAAACGGTCGCCTATTCAGATCACAAGTTTGTGATCTGTATAGTCGACCTAGATAAGACGCGTAGGTTAGGACCTGGTTACTGGAAGCTAAACATGTCATTTCCGGCACGTAAGGCTTACAGGGACCAGGTCAACAATTTAGTTAAGAAAAAGTTGACAGGGGGAGTCGTCAACAATAGATGGTGGGGGGAGGGGGGCTCTCAAAAGAAAGATTAGAGTAATGTCGATAGAGTTTAGCAAAGAAGTAGCGTTAGAGAAAAATAGAAAGGAGGGGGAGTTGGTAGATAAGTTAGCGAGGCTATTGGTAGTGGCATTGCAACTGACGTGCTAGCGGCGAGAATGGCATTAGACCATTTCTTCAATGCGAAACACGAAGGTTGCATTGTCAGAGCTAAGGCGCGTGCTCTGAGAAACGAGGGAACCAAAGCTGTTCGATGGGCCCGCGTGGCAGAGGCGCAGCGTGGTAAAACCACGATTCGGTCTTTGACGGACCGAGACGGACACGAGCTGAGCGATTCCAAGCGGATGTGTGAGGCCTTTCGCCAACATTTTGCTCGGTTGTTCGGGGGAATTGGCGGGTCAGAGATGGTGGCGGACTTCAGTCCCTACCTCGATGGCTTGCCGCAACTCTCGACGGCTGACGCTGGGCGCTGCGAAAGGCCAATTACTTCAGCCTAGATTCAGGATGCCCTTGTCATATTGTTTACTCGATTTTTCTGTAAAACCCCAGTCCCAGTCTTTTGTATTGTCCCCTATATGTCGGCCCTTGTGGCCAATAAATGAAATCATTATTATTATTATATATATAATAAATGTTATATAGCTGACCACTATGGAAATTCCACAAACCATTTAAATGTCATATTGATCTTTAATATTTGGCGGTTGCTTTTAATTACACCGTGGTCACCTATATAACATTTATTATCTCAAAAAGAAGGTGAATTGGCAGTATCGGTAGAGGGTTGGACGCCATGCTTTCTAGCATAATTACGTCCCTTTACAGTCTGAGTTCAAATCCCGCCGAGGTTAACTTTGCCTTTCATCCTTACGGGGTCGATAAAATAAAGTACCAGTAATGTACTGGGTAATTGCTGGCCTTGTGCCAAAAGTAGAAACAATTATCTCAAAAAGAAGCGATAAGTGTTTCTCTGTGATCTAAAAGTTCTGTAGAATCTGGCTGGGACAAGGTCCCGTTACATTCCCTACATTGTTCCTCCGGTACATTACCAAGATTCTGGTTGTTTATTTTAGCGGGGCTTACTTCTATGTAGATAATAGTGAGGTCTCCATATATGAGCTTTTGCATTGTAACAGTTATTGTATTATTTGTTATTCATATTTATAAATTATGCTAGTGTCACCTCAGTCGTGAGATATTATTACAATTGTCGTAATGGAGGAAATCGCTTTCTCAGATTCGTGAATCGTACATGCGTTATTTGATTTCTATTTGAATGCTATGAATAAATTCAACTATCTATTTCTGGTTATATTCCTGATGACAGAAATCGGAGCTGTACTTTAATTATAGACTCCACTATATGTTTATCTTCTCAGAAGAGATATTTTGAACCAAGTTTAACGTTGTAATGTCATTAAAAGACAGACCAATCACTAAAAAGTTATAAAACCAGTATAACTGGTCTTATATTCAGTTCAACTATAACTAGTAAGCACATATTCTTTCATTTTCATACATTGTATATGTATGGAACTGTAAACTCCTGATGAAATACGGCGTATCCTGAGCATTTTTAACCTGGCAGAGCGCATCCCTCTCCAAGTCTGAAAACAGCTGATTTCTTCCAGAGAATGAGCGAGAGGAAGTAAGAAAGATATATAGAGGAAGAATCGACACCAATAATGAAATAACACTTTATTTACCGTCTCCGAAATGACGAAAGGCAAAGCTGATTTTGGCGGGATTTGAACTTAGAGCACTAGAACGATTATTGTAAAGTATTCTATCTGTTTTTTTTCTAACGATTCTGCCAATCTGCCACGTAGTTCAACTATTTGCTATAAATATATTTTCTTTCATTTTCAAACAACAACATTTTTAACTTATCACATCTCTCCATTTCTCATGGCTTTCGATAAACTTTCCTTGAATCCTTGAAAGCGATTCACTCGACCATGACTTTGCACCAAAAAAATTCCTCTCCAAGTCGAAAGCCTTCACAAAGTGCTTTATAGAAGACCAACAGTCTCCTATAAATGTATGTCAACCCATCCCACACCATCGATGTTGTCCAAGGGAAAGACAAAGGCTGATACAGCTTGGCGCCATTGTTGTCGCAATTCATTTTTTCCAGCCGTGGACCAAAGCAATGTGAAATAAAATGTCTTGATCTAGGACACAGCGTACCGCTCATTCGGGAATCGAACTCACAGCCTTTGGATCGGAGCCCGCACATCCTAACCACTGAGCCAGGTGTCTTCACATTTGGCTACTACTTCTTAGAGGCTCCCTTGTTTGTTCATGGAGAGTAAATTAAATGGGGAATGATTGGTTTAAGTGAAGCAAGCTTTGCCTTGCAGCTAAATAGACATTTTAGAGCCATGAGTTTCTATCCATTGGGCCGATACTACTTCTTTATTGGTGAGAATATTTTCTTAATTGAATATAGAGCCTAAAGCTAGTATATATATATATATATATATATATGTATATATATATATATATATATATATGTATATATATATATATATATATACATATATATACTTATATATGTATACACACACATACATACAAAAACCTGCTCTCTCACACACACACACACACACACACACACACACACACACACACACACACACACACACACACACACACACACATATATATATATTTCTATATATATATGCATATATGTATGTATGTATATATGTATGTATGTATAGTGTTGTTACATGGAAGCAGAAAACCGCCTGGAGCAGGAGACAAACGATCAGCACTCTACAACACACGATGATATTAATGGCTTCATTTACATAAAATGAAACCTCTCAGACTCAGTGTTATAAAAGTAAGAGCTAGTTCTAGCTAGGTAGTGGCGTTCATGCCTGGCACCATAAAATATATTTTCAACAACCATTCATCAAAGTAGCCGTTATGCCAGGGCTTCTCAAAATGGTTCATATAGACCCCTAGGGCGGATAGAATTTTGGCAGAGGTGATTGAATAACAGCTTAGAGATTCTTGGTGATGGGTGAATTTACTAGTTTTGCATTTATTAATCCCTTTATAACGAGAGAACAAAAATTACTGGATCATGTAGACTAGCTGCCAAATATGGTATACATAGCAGAACCCCTGATTGGATGTAATGGCAGCTAGTGATCTGTCGTTCATAAATGATCCGTTGAAAACAAACCGATCTTTTAAATGGATAAACCAGAGGTTTTCTCACTTTTTGGGCCACCGCCCCCCTCACGGGCACTTAATACCCTCAGCGCCCACCTCCAACCCTATTTCCAGAGAGACCTGTCTACACTCAAGTTGTAAATAATATATTATAAATAAAATCGCTAGTTTGTATATAATAAATGATATAACATATATTATGTATAAATAAATATATATTTTTTATTTTACTATATTTATTTATATGTATCATCTGATATTTAATATACTATTATATCATCTCTACTGCAAGCTCCACCACCACTCCCTTAGGCCCCAGCAGCTGCTGGACCTTCTCAACGCCCCCGGGGGCGGTAGCACCCACTTTGAGAACCTCTGGGATAAACGATCCGGCTCTAACTGAAAAGATCCATCAATATTTTCGATTAGAATAATTCAGGCATTTAATGTTACGTTGGTATTTATACTTTACTGATTCTATTCTGATCTTCTCTCAAGTTGTATTAAATGCAGACAAATTAGTTGTATTTTGTCATTTTATATTAGATTAATTTGTCTGGGAGTTTAATAGAAATTATATTATATTACAAGGGTTCTATTTAGTAAAACGTATGAGAAGACTTACTTCAGGTGGTCATTCGATCTGTTAGAAAGAGC